>CM066039.1:274272513-274697513 GCA_033557465.1 Ichthyophis bannanicus | reverse complement strand
GATAAGCCAGCACAGGAACACTTATTTTCATTTCATAACTTTATACTCATCAGTGTTATACATAAAATTAGTTCCTACAAACTACATATCCATTTTAGTGCTAAAGCTTTTTTCAAATGCATTTATTTAAAATCTGCATGTATTTATTTAAAATCTTGAATACTTTTCCCATTTTCCAAAAATGGCTAAAACGATATACAACACTATAAAAACATTAAAATTTAGCAAACCAAAACCCATAAAACTACAATGCTCGTATCCTACCTTTCCCACATTCCTCCATTCCTTATCCCTCCAGTCCAGTTCCGCACTTCTGGGGTTGTGCTCCTCTTCCAACAGCTTGGAGACTGAGCATGTCATCTTTTGGATGACACCAGTATACTTTAGCAGCTGGCACTGCCTACCAGCTCCAGTATGCTCAGTCTCCAGACAGCTGGAGGAGGCAGTGAGCCAGTGTGCTGGACTCACTGTTGGAACAACTAAGGAGAGAGTTAGGGGGGTTTGAATTTCATTTTTCCTTCATTTTTGTAGTAGCTATAAAAATCTAAAAAAAAAGAAGAAACAGGAAGCTTCCTCGGCCTGCCAGAGGTGTTAATTCCCCATTCCCCCCCTCAGATCCATCGAGGCGAGTGAAGAGGCTTCGGGGGTGTTAGAGGGCATATCAAAGACAGCGAGAGCCTAGAGCAGCTCCCTAACCCATTACTGGGTGAGGAACTGCGTGCTGAGCACAAGCCATCAGGCAGCACTTTCGCCCCCTTCTTGCTGCCAAAGCCGGGAAACGCAGCTGAGCGTGGGAGAGGTGGGCTGGCAAGAGAACCACGTGGTGGAGTGAAGGTGATCGGCCAGTAATTGAGACGTGTTGGGTAGGGTGCTTGGGTGCACGGCTGCAGACCACGTGTTTTTGGTGGCCTAGCAGCTGCGCGGGAAATCTCTCTTTTCCTTGGCGGCCTCTGCCACCGCACAGAAGGGGATAGTTAGATAAGGCAGTTTAGGCAGCTGTTTTCCCTAAGTCTGTTTATTTTGAATTCTTTTTTGTTTTCTTGAGAGTGCTAGTGTAAAAAAAAAAAAAAAAAGACAGTAGGGCAAGGCCTAAAAGGATAGCCTGCCTTTACCTTAGGGGAACACTTGTTTAAGTTTTCGTTTTACTTTTGGCTTATCCTCCCTTCCCTCCGATACAGCCCGTGTTTTCTGGCTGGGCTGGTAGAAGGGGGTAGGACACAGATCATGCCCGCAAGACCACAATGTTTAGTGTGCAGTTCTCAGAGAGGGGCGGTCTTTAACACTGGCGTGTGCCGTGAGTGCAAGACACAGGCCTGGTCCATAGAGCAGGTCCTTCACGAGGGCACAGAGCAGGAGCATCCCTCGGAGTCCCTGCAGGATGCAGCGGAGAGGGAGCCCAGGGTATCGGGGACCATTTCTCCCCTGCTAGAGCCGGCGAGGGATCCCAGTCTTCTCCCAGGCCATCCACATCTCAAGCCCTGGGGGATGGCAAAGCCCCAGAAGGGTTTTCATCAGAATTTGTCCTGCTGTTGCATAGGGCTTTCTGCAAGGAGTGGGCCACTGCTCAGTGGCGCAGGAGCACAATCAATAAAGGTCAGCGGAAACTAAAGGGGGCGAGCCTACCACGGAAGAGGCTTTAGACCGTCTAAGGACTGAGGAGAGCAGCCACCATTGTCGGAAGGTCTTGAGGGAGAGGATCTGGACATGGAGTTAGATGTGTAAGGAGAAGAGCTAGAGGAAGGTGAGATCCACAGGAGAGACAAGCGTGGATTGTACGGGTCTTCCACTGGGAAGAGTTGCTGGCACTCATTGCAGAGTCCTTAAAGGCCTTAAATATGCCCACAGGACTCCCGGTGGAAGAAGAGGCCGTTAAAGAATCCACTACTCCAGGTGGTGCGGAAGCCGCAGAAAATGTATCTCCAGGAACAAGCAGGAATGAGTCTTCACATATGGGTACGTCGGTACCGACGGAGTCTACGCAGGAACGCTCCCCAGCGTCCAATCAGAACGCTTTTGGAAGCATCCCAACACGCCTGCGTGCTGCCTTCCCGCCTTTCCCAACTGCCTCTCCTCAGTTTTTGTTTTTCTGCGGAGCCGGCAGGATGTCGTCCTGTCACCGCAGAAAATTCTTCTTTTATTTTTTGGTTTTCTTGTGGTCGCGTCTGCCTTCCCCGACGCCACCGGTACCGCCAGTGTTTCTTTTCTTTTTTCTAATAATTTTTCCTTCATAAGGAATACTTTTTTCCTTCTTAGTGCTGACGTTTTTTTCTGGCCTGCTAGGCCTACTCTTTTTTTCCTCATGGAAGCGCCAGCCACTATCCCTAAGAAATGTTCAAACTGTGGCGGTACAAAATTCATTTTAGACACTCATAACTGGTGTCTGCCCTGCTTGGGTCCTGACCACTATCCGCTGGAGTGTCCCTCCTGCAACAGTATAGTCGGAAGAAGTCTTCAGCATCGAGTTCACCTCGATACACGGTCCCCATTCAACTTCAGGGCACCGACCACCCTTTCTTCTTCACAGGATCAGGTAACCCAAAAACAGTCTGTTAAGACTAGCCAGTCCTCGAGTGGTAGATCTCCTGCACAGCATAGAGATGCCTTCGGCCTTGCCCTCGAGGATACACTGGCTTTAAAAACCCGGTGGGAGTCTTCGGCCTCCAAAGCCTTAGTGGGGTTTCAGGTTGTTCCTGAGGTTCACCCCTCTCCGAACATACCTGAGCCATGCTCGGTGTGGCATCTGCTTCGAGCGGTACCGATACCCCGGCATCGGCAATGGTGTTGGATGAAACATTCCTCACCACGGATCGTAGTCTGGTGTCCTCGGTACCTGCGGGCCCGTTGGATAAGCTGCAGACCGATCTTCCTGTATCGGTATCGATACCGGTACTGGTACCGACGCCGGTACCCTCCAGATGTGCATCGATAGACTCGCTTCCCTCGATGCTGAGTCTAGAATCGATCTCCAGTCTGGATGACTGGGTACCGACTTGCCTTGGTACCGATACCGGACGGTACTGAAGGCACGGTTCCGATGATCCATGTCGGGCACTCTCGGTTTCTTCGATACTGTTAGAGCTGTCACTGGCTGGCCTTCATCTACCGCTATCGGATACGGTGCCGGAGTCGGTACCGGTATCCACATTACCATTGCTGTCGGTACCTTCCATGCTTCTCTCATCAGGGTCGCTTCCCTAGGTACCGAGTTTGGAATCGATCCCTAGCATGGACGATGCGTTACCGACTGGCTGGTCCCGACCTCTTGCGGTACTGGCGACCATCCTCTAAGGATCAGATACTCCACCCTTTAGGGTCTTCTATTCCTCAAAATTTGGATAGATTCCTGGGTGCCAATGCTAGTTCTTCAACAGATCTAGCCTCTCCTCCTATTTCTAGAGGATTTCCCTCTGAGGATTTTTCTTTCCAAGCATTCCTGCTTGATATGGCAAAGTCACTTGCCATTTCTGTACCTGGTCAGGATCCTGCACCAGGAAATACAGAATCCCTGTATATTCCCTGGGGTCCAAAGGAGAACATCATGCTTCCTGTGCATCAGACCTTGCAGGATCTCCTCTTACGAATGTGGGGAAACTCCTTTAACGGTACCCCCACCTTCTAGGGCAACTGATCTTCTATATAAGGTGCCCCCCTCTCCAGGGTTTCAAAAGACTCAACTTCCTCATCATTCCATTGTTGTAGAATCAGCAATGAGGCGTATTAAGAGTACTAAAAAGCACTCTTCTTATCTGCCAGGTTGTGAGTCTAAGACTTTAGATGCCTTTGGACGCCAAACCTTCCAGGCATCCATGCTTTCAGCAAGAATTCTCTCATATATTTTCTATATGGGATTATCTCTTGAAGAGGTCACAAAGAAATTACTGCTTTTGACCCCTTTTCTTCAAGAGCCCAAAAGAGCAGACTATTCCTCATTGGTTAGTCATGCTCAAAATATCTCTAGCTTCCTTACTCGTGCTTCCCTTGAGTCTGTTAGCAGAACTTCTGCTATAGCTATAGGGGCACGACGTAAAGCCTGGCTCCAAGTTTCAGACTTGGACAAATGGGCACAAGAAAGACTGGGAAATACTCCTTGCACTGGAGAAAATCTTTTTAACAAGGAGTCTTTACTCCAAGTTGCTCAGTTAACCACTGACATTGCTATTTCCAAAGGCTGTTCTACGCCTTCCTCTTTCCCAGTTGGTAGGAAATTTCCTAACAAACTTTCTTCCCCTAACGGGAAAAAGTTTTATCCATCTTCTGCCCATCATACAGATGTTCCCAAACAGGGGAAATATCGCACTCGTCTAAAGAAACCACAACCTCAACAGGATCAGCAGACCCAGCAGTCGCAGGGTTTCAGATCATTACATCTCCTGATTGCTGGTTAGAGTTTGCAGTCTGCTTCTTTTCACTTGAAGCATCTACACTAATTTCATCCTAAATTCTCATGGATCTCTCTTCACGAGACATCCTTTCTTTTTGCTCTAAGAGTCTTTATGATGATCATGCCTATAGTTAACAGGTTTCTCTTCCTCCTACTGGGAAAAGAGAGGTGACAACTGTCAACTGTACTAGCATGTATCATCTTACCTTTTAGAGACTTACTACATAGTAAGTCTCCTTCAACTCTGTCTTACCTTCCTCTTACTACAACATTCAGTTTGTAAGAGTGGCTCTATTACACTGGTAAGCCCCTATGGTCCTATACCTATTTTCACAAAGGGATTTTCCCTTCCAGAGTTGTCTTTTTCATTTTCTTACTTTAGGGCAGCTTCTCAGACAATAAGGAGGTCTACCACTCCTACTTATGTCTGTTGCTTCTTTTTCCAATCTAGGGGGGGAAAAAAAAGTTTTTTCCGCTGCCCTGGTAGTTGCAACTGCAGCAATTCCTAGTGGTTAAGCCACTGGTTCTGTTCACCACACAACCAGTGTTTCTCCTCCACTAGCAATCCTTCTGGCCTCAGTGCTAAACCCAAAACAGGTTATCAACCTTTTTTGGAAATCCTATTATCACAGACGTGTTGGTTTGACTTCTGTTCTTCGCCATCTCCATTTCCCTTGTTTTTGGCAGAATAGCTTAAGTTACCTACTGGCTTTAACCAGCCAGTTTTATTTTCTAACCAACCTGTAACATGCTCTCTGCAACTCTACAAAATAGCTTTGCACTATGGGCCCTTGCTAGAGAGCATTAGTTTCTGGCCTAGCAGATAATCCTAGATGGTTAGGAGGGGTTCACCCAGTCATGCCCCATGACTGGTAGGTGGTTTCTACCCTTACCATCTCATCTAAAATCTCTTTTCGAGACAAAAGACACGTGAAAACCTAAAGCATGGCCAATTTCCCGGCTTGGTCCATATCCCCTTGGACTTCCCGCCAGGGATACTTTTCTTTCAGTTGCAGCTCAAAGACGCCTGATACCCATCTTGCCCTCATAGGCGGGTCAATATGGTATCTTATTCCAATGGCATCCTCTATTCATTCACCATACTGCAGTTCTAAAGAAATCTGGACTTGCTGCCTGCAGACTGAAGTTATCCTCTGCATTTTTCACGTAGGCCACCCTGGTTATTCAAGAGCTAGAATTCTTGAAGGAATCTAGACTCCTCCTTGTCAGGGAGACCATTCCTCTGACTCTGTCACTTATAACCAGGGAAAAAAGATTCTCTATACATCTATTCAAGCAGATATCTCCCTTCTTGCTATTAGATGAATCTTCCCTCTATCCCCATATCCCTAGAGGGATCTAGTTATATAGCCATGTCTCCATCTACTACATGGAGACCTGTGTCTATATGTCTACATATATGTATATATATATATATATACATACACACACACACACACATATATATATATACATATATATAGATATATATATATAGATATATATACACATATATAGACATATATACACATATATAGACATATATACACATCTCTGTATATATATTTATATATATATATTTACCTGTCGAGATATATCTTCTAGGTAGATATGTATCTACGTGCTTATCTATCTCTCTGTCTAGATTCATATATCCATATATTCCTATATGACTCTGACAGATGTGCACTACCCCTATCAATGCTGTGCCAGCATGCTTGGGTTTTTTACACATATAACCACTCTCTGTGGTAATTAACAAATTTGTTGCTTCTCTAACCATAACCTTTCAGGTTTAGGTACCCCTGAAGCTTTCGATGTACCTTTTTTCTTTCCTAATGGACCTCATCTAGGAAAGACATCACGGATTTTCAGTTAATCTAAACCTATAACGCTTTGTAAGTCTGTCCTTACTTGTTATCGGATATAGGGGTCTCCCCACCCCTTCTCTCCTACAGGGACTATTTCTATTGTCAGTCCAAATCGGTCAGACTTATGTTTCCTTTTGGTCCTAGCATTGTACGGTTCTTTGACCAAAAGGGCTTAAGCTTTATCTAATAGTACCTTCTGCGATTCCCGCAGAAGCCCTACCTTATTGTACTACCCCAGTTTTCCCCTGGGGCTCTTTCTCACCCTGATGGGTTCTGATCTCCACTTGTTTTTCCTACAGTTTATTACCTCTACTTCACAGTGAGGTACTTCTTGAGGATCTTCTACTGGCTCTTCTAATAGATCCATATGAACCTCAATAGACTTTTTACAATACCACCAAGGGAGGTCCATATTAGAATATTGCATTCATCATTTTACTACTAAATGTCATCTATACAGGATCTTCCTCCATAGAAGACCTGTTCTAGTCCAGCTGTTCCACAGCACCTTTTCTATAACTCAACTCCTACCCTCCATCCCCAAGATGCCTGAGGTTCAGAGGAGTAGCATGGCTCTTTTTAGATTCGCTACATGCTTGGACTCCCTCTGGGCATCTTAGCTTGGGGAGTCCCCATATGTGAAGACTCATTCCTGCTTGTTCCTGGAGATAGCACAGTTACTTACCTGTAACAGGTGATCTCTGGGAACAGCAGCAATAAGTCTTCACAACCCACCCACCTCCCCTAGGAGTTGCTTTTCTCTATCTCTGTCTTTCCCTTTCTTGCTCTCTCTCTCTCTCTCTTTGCCTCAGCTTTAAAACTTAACTGAGGAGAGGCAGTTGGGAAAGGCGTGAAGGCAGCACGCAGGCGTGTTGGGATGCTTCCAAAAGCGTTCTAATTGGACGCTGGGGAGCGTTCCCGCACAGACTCCATCGGTACCGACGTACCCATATGTGAAGACTTATTCCTGCTGTTCCCAGAGGTCACCTGTTACAGGTAAGTAACTGTGCTTTCCAGTGCATAGAGTGATCAGGCAGATGATACAAGATGAGTGGGATCTGCCGGAAGCCCATCTTCGAGAGGGGTTGCAAATGATGTCACGCCTCTATCCGCTTCCAGAGCAGGATCGAGAATTGCTCTAGTCTCCGAAGGTGGATGCGGCAGTGACCAAGAAGACTACAATTCCAATAGAAGGTAGTACAGTGCTCAAGGATGTCCAGGATAGAAAATTGGACACTTTGTTAAAGCAAGTCTTTGATATCAATGCACTCTCATTACAAGTGTCCATTTGTGGGTTCTGGGTGGCTAAGGCCTACCTCCATTGGTCACAACAGGTTCTGGATCTGAATAGTGCAACTAGGGACCCTGCAGGAGAGGCAGCCAAGTTGGAATTGGGAGCAGTGTACCTCACAGACGCCTGCTACGATCTCATTAGAGGTCTCTCCAAGAGTATGGCCTCAGTGGTCACAGCATCCCGCTATCTCTGGCTCAGAATTGGGTGGCGGATGGTTCCTCCAAGGCCTAGCTTAGCCAGCTGCCATTCAGAGGGAAGCTCCTGTTTGGAGAGGAGTTGGACAAGTTGGTGAAGGACTTGGGGGAGTCCAGGGGGGATGTTCTGCCCGAGGATAAGCAGAATTGTGGTGCCCCACCCAGCATGGAGTCAGCCATGGGCAGCGGTTTCATATGGCCTGCTTGGTCCTGTATCAAAGGGAGCAGTATCCCTTATGATGACAGGGGTTTCGAGGGGCTGGTAGTGGTTTTGGAGCCAAAGAAAGCATGATGGGGGCCCTGGCAGCGGTGCAGCCTGTGGGAGGTCGGCTGTGGGATTTTTACTCTACCTGGGTCCAGATCACATCCGACCAGTGGGTTCTGGAGGTCATCCAAGATGGCTATGCGCTGGAGTTCACACGTCCGGTAGGCCAGTCCTTCACTCATTCTCCCTGCAAGATGCGAAGCAAGGCCTCAGCGGTGCAGGACATCCTGGCAAGACTTCGGCATTTAGGGGCTGTGGTGCCCGTTCCCCAGGACCAGTGTGGCTTCGGTTGGTACTCCATTTATTTCATGGTTCCTAAAAAGGAGGGCTCCTTTCGACCGATTCTCGATCTCAAGCAATGAACCATTGTCTGCGGGTTCTGCAGTTTCACATGGAAACATTGCGGTCAGTCATAGTGGCAGTCAGGAGCGGAAAGTTCTTGATGTTTCTTGACCTTATGGAGGCATATTTTTACACATCCCCACCCGCCCAGATCACCAATGTTTTCTCTGCTTTGCGATGCCAGTGGGGCAATTCCAGTTTTGGGCTTTGCCATTCGGACTTGCAGCGGCTCCCCATATGTTCACCAAGGTCATGGTGGTGGTAGCGGCAGCGCTGCGCAAGGAGGGGATCTTGGTGCACCCTTACCTCGATGACTGGCTGATCCGAGCAAAGTCCAAGGACAAGAGCGAACAAGCAATGGCGAGCAGAGTCTCGGCTGGGTGATCAACAGGGCCAAGAGTCTTCTGGTGCCATCCCAGCAGCTCCAGTATCTGGGAGCACGCTTCAACACCCATGTAGGGAAAGATTTCCTTCTAAGGCATTGGGCCCAGGGGCTGCGGTGGTTGGTGCGGCAGTTCCTAAGGATGTCGGAACAGATGGCATGGCATTTTCTGCAGGTACTGGGAACCATGTCAGTGACGCTGAAGCTCGTGCCCTGGGCCAGAGCACACATGCGCCCCTTGCAGAGAGCGTTACTCTGCAGATGGTCACACCAAAGGCATCCCTTGTTGCAGAGGCTCCCCTGTCCTCGAGTAACCAGGAGCGCACTCAGTTGGTGGCTTCTCCCTGGGAAATTTGAAGGAGGGCATACCCCTCGAGTTGCCTAGTGGGTCCCTCTAATGACAGATGCCAGTCTGGTCGGCTGGGCAGCCCACTGTGAAGGGCACATCTCCCAGGAACAGTGGAACCCACAGGAAGCCACTTGGTCGATCAACAGACTGGAGATGAGGGCGTGGCTGTGGCATTGCAGAGCTTCAGTCCCTGGCTGTAGGAGAAGGTGGTCCGGGTCTTCTCGCACAATGCCACCACGGTAGCCTACATCAACCGCCAGGGAGGCATGGGCAGCATTGCTTTGGAGGAGGAAGCCAAAATGCTGCTGCCATGGGCAGAAATCCATCTCCAAGCTTTGTCGGCAACACACATGGTGGGCATCGACATTGTGAGGCGAACTACCTCAGTCGGGTGTGAGTCGACCCGGGTGAGTGGGTGCTCTGCTAGGAGGTGTTCTCGCAGGTGGTGCGCAGATGGGGCACACACCGATCATGGATCTAATAGCAACATTCAAGATGGCCAAAGCAAACCATTTTTTCAACAGCAGAAGAGAGCAGATGTCGGAAGGGCTGGATGCCCTGGTGTAGAAGTGGCCCGAGGAAGGGCTACTCTATTTTTCCTCCGTGGGCACTCGTAGACAGGGTCATGCAGTAGATCGAAGCTCACCAGGGGTTGGTCATCCTGATCGCCACGGATTGGCCAAGGCGCCCGTGGTACTCTGATCTGGTATGGCTGGTGGCGGAGCGGCCATGGAGAATTCTGGCATGAGAGGATCTCTTGACTCGGGGGGGGGGGGGGGCAGTGTGCATGCCCCAGGTAGATCAATTCTCGCTTACGGCATGGCTCTTGAAAGGGCACATTTGTGAAAGCGAGGCTATACAGGGACGTGGACCTCTTCTGAGCCTTCAGCAACATGGCGATGACCAGCCCCATCGTACATCCACGTGTGGTGCAGTTTTGAGGCATAGGAGAGGGTGATTCTCTGTCCGATGCCTTCATTTTTTGCCTAAGGTGGTATCAGCTTTTCATGTGAACCAGCCAGTTGCCCTGCTAGCTATAGGAAAGGCAGGAGGTGAGGCTGAGGATCCGCAGTTGCAGCTCTTGGATGTTTGGAGGGTTCTGGGTGTTTGAAGAGGACAGCCTCATTTTGTAGATCAGCGGCCAAGGCATAGATTTTGCATTGGATCAGGGAAGCCATTTGAAGGGAAAAGCAGTGCCAGCAGGATTGCAGGCATATTCTACATGAGTGCAGGCCACCTCTTGGGCGGCGTACAGTTTGGTGCCACCGGTCAAGTTCTTTACAGCAGCCATGTGGGCTTCCCTTCATACGTTTGCTAAGCATTATCGTCTGGATGTGCAGGCGGTAGAGGATGCCCATTTCGTGTCTGCAGTGCTTCAGGCTGGTTTCGCAGGTCCCTCCCGTGGCTAAAACTGCTCTGTTACATCCCAGAAGTGCGGGACTGGACTGGAGGGACAATAAGGAAAGTTAAATTAGACCTTCCCTGCTAATTGGCATTCCTTGAGGAAGTCCAGTCCAGTCCAGTCCCAGATATCTCCCTGATGGGCTCTGCATGATAATCTGTCTCGTGACCCTGGGCCTGAAGAGTAGGCCATTACTAGCTAGTGGCATCGTGGACCTTGAAGAGTGGGACGGCAAGATGTTGCAGGTTTGGTAGGAGTGCTGTCGGGCTTTTTGGTGCTCTTTTTCTAGATCTGTTTCTCCGGCAGTTACAGGTAAGCCTCCTCGTTTGGTGGGAGGGGGGGGGGACATGTGCACCCTCCCACTTGTCATCGACCCCCTTGCCTTCCAGTGCTTATCTCCTCAAGCACAGGCAGGGTGTTAAGCCTAGGCCCAGCCCAGAGACCTTGTTTGGCCCTCTGGGATATGTAGTATTACAATAGGCCAGTTCAAAGAATCAGTTGTGGCAACGAGGTAAGGCTTAAATAGGTTTTATTCCCCTTCCAAGAGGATTCTTTTGGTGGGTGAAACAAAAAGTATACAGCCCCACTTGGGCACAAACAAAGTGACAAAAAATGAGAACAGAAATTGCTTAATCTTCAGCTTTTAACAGGTAAATGAAAAGTATTCAAAACAGTTCTTTCCAGCATACAAAGACCTTTTCCTTTGTGGCTTTCAAGCTTGGTAAATCGCAACTTGTTTATCTCAAAGAAAATACATTATCCAAAACTGTGAGCGTGCAGTCCATGTAATCATTACATACAGTGTCTCCCTGCGCCTCACATTGCATCTCTTCGGGTTCTGCCGTTAAGGATTCTTCCCTTGCACAATACAGTACGTTACTGAACAGTCTCTCCTTACTATTCAGGAACTCTCTCTCTCTCTCTGTGAGAATGTTTGCTATGCTGCTACCATATTCATTAGAGTATTTACTTTGTGAGCCTCTTAAATGCGGTGGAAGATAGGGGAAATTACCAGTTTCACTTTTCCCTCTATTAGAAACAATTGGGCTACCTTTAAGCAGTCTTTGACTCGGGCTTCTCTCTGCTGCTACAGACGCCAGAGTAAAATCCAATAAAAGCTTTTCACGGCTCTTGCCTTTGAACTTTCTTCTAGACACAGGATTATCCTCAGGTATAACAGCTTTACTCTTTCTATGCCAATTGTTTGTATAAAGACTTTCTCCAGGCTTCCTCCAGCTAGCTTCCCAATTAAATGCTTTGTTACCTTTCTGATAACTTCTGCTGAGCTCTGACACTTCCGTGCTCTGCCTTTCACCACAGGCACCTGGGTTCTCACTCTCTCCTTTGGAATAGGACTTTTTGGCTTTCACAGCTCTGCCCTCAGCTTCCTTCCAACTAGAGTTTCTCCCAGTACGTCCTTGGCTTTCAGAATCACAACTGCCTGTTCCCGTGCTCCTGCTCTTGCTCTCGCTCTTACTCTGTCTAACTCCATGTGCGTGTCAGCTCCACCCACTCCCAGCTGGCTTTCATTAGTTCCTGATTTCCTAGCCTTTCTGCTGCTTGGGCGTGTTTCCCTCGCACGTGAACTGTTTTGTTTGGGTTGCCTATGGCAACATCCTAACCTGTGTTCCTCTGAACTGTCAGAATCTGTCTCACTGCCTGCGTTTCTGCTTATTTCTATGGGCTCTGCTGCATCTACCTTGTGACAGATTCCCCCCCTTAAAATATTACGGGCGGAGGACTTCCGGTTGGGCAATGAGCTGAACAGACGTCTTAAGTTCAGCTCCGGGACTCTGCCCCATGCAGCGGCTTTAAACTCTTGCATTTGTGATTCCTAACTACCCGGTTCTACCTCTGTTACTCTACACGAACAATATCCAGAGTGAGACGCGAGATTTCTCTCAATCCGAGCCCGATGGCCTCCAAAGCTGTAAGGAAGGAAAAGCCTCGTGCCCTGGAAAGCAAGATGGTGGATGGCTCCCCTGCTAGCCCAAAACCGGGCACCCAACCAGATTTGGTCGCCGAGGTGAGCACTGCGGTGGTGCAGGCGCTCAGTGCACGCTTTCAAGACCTAACGGAACAAATCCAATCGGTCGGACAACGCTTTACAGCGGTGGAGGAGCGTTTGGAACAGGCTGAGACCAGGGTATCTGAGATAGAGGACACGCAACAGTCGATGGTGGCTAAGGTGGCCGCATTGGAGGTTCTAGTAAAACAGCAAGGTGACAAAATTGATGAGTTGGAAAACCGGGGCCGGCGCAAGAATTTGCGTTTTATTGGCATCCCTGAAAGCGTCGCCGAAAATGCCCTGCTTGACTATCTACAATCGTGGCTGGGGAGCTTCATGCCGAATCTGAGCGGAGACTCGTTAAGAATAGAGCGGGTGCATCGCCTGGGCCAGAGACGGGAACAAGCCAGGAGGCCACGTGCAGTCATTGCCCGCTTTCTTGATTATCGGCAGAAGGAGGAGGTACTGAAGGCGGCAAGGGGAAGGCGACGACACCAACAAGACACCGAACCGATACTCGTCTTTCAAGACTACTCGGTGATTGTTAGCCAGCAACGCCGGGCTTTCTCCGGGATCTGCACCCAACTATTCAACCGAGACATCCGTTTCTCCCTCCTATACCCGGCCAGGCTGTGGATCGACTACCAAGGACAATCTCGTGTGTTGGCGACCCCGGATGAGGCTGCTGCCTTCTTGGATTCCTTGCCTCCTCGCTAGACCACGGGACTCCCGACGAACTATCTCGGCATGGGATGTACCCCCGGAGGCGCTGGGAACAAGCCCTCAACACATGGGGGCTGAATTTTCTTTTTTCTGCTTGTTTCGTTTCTTTTTTGTTTGGTTGGCCCCCTTTATAGCTTCCTTTACTGTCTGAGAACCAATGGCCCCGCACTCCCGGTGCTCTGAGGGGCTGAGTTACACAGTCTCAAGATCTGATAACAGTTACCTTTAACTGGAGACATTGTATTTAAGTTACTTTGTTTGTTACAGTTGCCTCTGTCTTGCGGGCCTGCTGATGTTCCCTCCCCTTGCTTGCTCCCCGGGCCCTGTTTTTCTCCCCGGGCTCGGCCCCCTCTCCCTCAGCGCCCTCCTGATGTTTCCCAGATATGTGGGATGGGGGGTGGGGTGGAGGGGCAGGAGTCAGGGGGAGCACGGAAGCATTATCGGCCAGGGCCACAAGACCGGCCCTTCTGAGCGCGATACAATCCCCTCCTCCCCCCTTTTTGAGATCAGCGTCCTCCACTCAACACTATTAGATAGCGACCGCTGTCCTTCTGGGGGGGGAGGCTGATCTCCAGGGTGGTGTCTCCGGGACGGGGTGGAGGGGGGGGATGGCGGTCCTTGGGGGAGGGGAGGGGAGCCGGAAGCATGCTAAGGCTACCACGCCCCTTGACATCACAGGCGGGGCCTACTAGGACCTACCTACAACCACGCCCCCATATCTAGACCTATAACGAAGAAAGCCTGGAACGTCCTCCATTTGACGGAGAGCCTCTCTACTGGGGCTGGATCCGCAGAGGGCTAAAGGTAAGCGCGGCAAGAGCCGTTGCATTGCACAGCGTGTCTAGCTGGTAACCGCGCTGGGACATTGCCTTAAGGCGGCGATCCCCTGGGCGTAGAGGGGGGGTGGGGGTGGACGGAGTTCTGCCAAGGGTGGAGAGGATTAATCGCGACAACCTCATTCTGCTCTGGTCGGGGAGGGGGATAGGTGGGATGCATTATGAGGCAGCCCGAGTGGAGACGGCTGGAGAATGAGATGAAGGGGCAATAAATCTGTCTCTGCAAGTCTTTCATAGCATTTAAAACTGTAAGTTCTTCTTCCCTTGCGTTCCTTTTGGCTCTTAGGTAGAATTTGGGGTTCGGGGGCACCCCGTTTGCCTTAGGAAGTGGTCCAGGACATGGCTGGACTTGAGAGGGTGGGGAGGGGGGAGGAGGAAGAGGGAGGGGGGGAGGGGGAAGGGGTAGAGGGGGGGAGAGGGGGGAAGAGGGGGGGAAGAGAGGGGGGGAGGGCGAGGGGGCGGGCGAGGGGGAGGGGGGATGGGGTAGGGACCACTCCACTGTTCGGTAGCAGAGGGCAGTACTGTGCACTTCTGATTTGGGGGGGGCGCAAGGCTGGGGGTGTCCCTTCTGAAAAGATTGGGCATGGCACTGTGGTGGCAACTTGGCACTGCCCCGGCGCGTTGAGGATAATTTCTTGGAACGTCTGCGGTTTGGGAAATCCCATTAAACGATATAAGGTACTGCAGGCACTGGCTCGCCACAAATTTTACTTAGCATTTGTTCTGGAAACTCCCCCGACGACGGTTTTGAATGACAAACTCTGTCGGAGTTGGGTGGGCCGGGTTTGGGGATCCCCCGCCCAAGGGCACAAGGGGGGCGTAGTGATCCTAATTCATAAACGCCTCCGATTCGTAGAGGAAACCGTTCTTGTGGATAATATTGGTAGATCTCTGTTGTTATATGGTCATTTAGACGGTAAACCGGTAATTTTGGGAGGCCTTTACGGTCCCAACGTGACCGATCCGGGTTTTTACAACGGCCTGGCATCTAGGGTGGAGCAACTCCCGGAGTGCCCTGTGATCCTAGGAGGGGACTTTAATGGAGTCCTGGATGTTGACCTGGACACCTCTAAGAGAGGAGGTGGACGAGAGAGGGTAGCATCTTCCCAATTGTTGGCGCGATTCTGTCGAAGATTGGGTATAATCGACCCCTGGCGGGTAATACACCCCTCAGATAGGGACTACACCCATCAGTCTCGGGCCCATGGCACCAGTGCCCGTATAGACTACATAATGATCTCGGGGACGTTGTTTACGCATACGGAGGATGCTCAAATTGGCCCCTCGGAGATTTCGGACCACGCGCTGGTATGGATTGACCTGCATTGGGGGCGAGACACGGCTCGCTCACGTTTATGGAAGTTTCCTCTGGAGCTCTACTCCGATGGGCAATTTCGCCAGTTTCTACGTCAGAGATGGGCGGACTTTCTTACTGATCACCATGCTCACGCCGACGATCCCGAATTAGTATGGGAAACGGCGAAAGTGGTACTCCGAGGGGAAATCATAGGATATGCCGCCAGACGGCGACGTTTGATGGCCGAACGCATTCTAATACTTGAACGCCAAACCACAAAATTACGCCGGAGGTGCGCCCATACGCCTACGACACCTAACAAGAAGTTGTTGTGGGAAACCCAAACTGAATTAAACGAGCTCTTGCACCAGCGTGCAAAGAAATCGGTTTTGTTTTATCGATTTCGCCTACACTGCTACGGGGATAAACCCGGCAAGCTATTAGCGCGATGTTTGCGGGCCCGACGGGGTTCTGCCCACGTAGCGGCATTAAAAGGCGGTCAGGGACGTATCCATAGGGAGACTGTAGAAATTGCAGAGATTTTTCAGAATTTCTTTCAAAGTTTATACAAAGCGGCAGCTGGCCCCCCAGAGGAGCTGCAGGAATACCTCGCAGCTATGCAGCTGCCACAACTCACGGCGGATCAAAGAGAGGCTCTTGATCTACCCCCTACCACATTGGAGATACAATCCGCCATAGCCGCAGCCCAGTGCTACAAAACGCCGGGACCTGACGGACTAGGTGCTGAATTCTATAAAATCCTAGGAGATGGCGTGGGCCCCGTGCTGCGTGAGGTTTTTACCACCAGAACGGAGAAGGGGGCGTTTCGGTGGGGGCGCAATCATGCCTATATCACCCTGATCCCGAAACCGGGTAAAGACCCGACACAGGCGGCTGCATACCGGCCTATATCCCTACTAAACTTCGATCTCAAACTCTTTGCGAAAATTCTGGCAGATAGACTGGCGGGGGTATTAGGCCATCTAATTCACGAAGCACAAGTGGGCTTTGTAAGGGGCCGCCACGCTGTCCGGAACCTTCGAAAGATTCTGGCCTCCTTGGAGTGGGTGCAGGCACATAATATCTCATCGTTATTGATTAGCTTTGACGCGGAAAAAGCATTTGACAGGGTGGACTGGGGTTATCTCTGGGGATTGTTACCAAAATACGGCATTGGGGCAGAGTTTTGCAAAATGGTGAAAAGCTTATACCTTACCCCGACTGCAAGTATACTGTGCAACGGCCTCTTGTCGCACGATATTATGTTGGAAAGAGGTACGAGACAGGGCTGCCCTTTATCGCCCCTACTACTTGTCCTCTCCTTAGATCCGTTGATTCGCACCATTGTAACGTCGGGAGGGATACAGGGGGTGCGGCTACGATCGCAGACTTTCACTATCTCGGCATTTGCCGACGATTTGTTAGTTCATTTGACTTCCCCGGCCACCTCCCTGCAACAGCTCTTGGACGAGTTTCAGAGGTTTGGAGCCTTTGCGGGCTTGCGCATTAACAAAGACAAATCGGCAGCAGTGGATGTCCTAGGACACCTCGGCGGTTCTTGGAGAGGCCCATTCCCACTACGGTGGGCGGAGAAGGAATTTACCTACTTGGGAATCACACTGACCGGAAACCCCCAGGATTTATATCGGCGTAACCTTGATCGGATTCTGCGGAATCTGACAGTACAATTAAAAGCGTGGGAACCCCTCCCGCTATCGCTAGCGGGGAGGATAGCGGCGATACAGCTGATCATTTTACCTCGAATCTTATATTGGCTGCAAACCCTGCCAGTCTGGCTGCTAAGTCGTGACCTGCGTAAAGTGGAAGATTTGCTAAAGAGGTTTCTTTGGCGGGGAAAGCGGGGCGCGCGTCCCATGGATTCGACTACTTGGTAGATGGAGGGAGGGGGGTATGGGCTTACCGGATTTGAAAACTTACGCACTGGCCTGTCAAGCCAGACACCTGGGGGATTGGTTAGGGGAGACGGAAATATATACCCCTAGATCTTTGGAGGAGTGTTTAGTAGCTCCTGCGTCCCTTCTAGGGATTCTCCACGGCTCGCACAAGGATTTCCTAGCTTCTCCTCGGCAGAGTCCCTTAGTGGTATCGACCCGACGTACCTGGCAACAACTTAATAATTGTTGGAATGCTGAATGGAAGGTGTCTAGCTGGTTGCCGTTGCAGGGGAATGCTCAGTTCACTCCCGGTTCTGAGACTGCGGTGTTTCGGGATTGGTGGCTGCGGGGCATCCGGACAGTGGGGCATTTGGTCGACCATGAGGGAACTTCTAAATCATTCCGGGCGCTCAGTAGGGAATATGGTCTCCCTGACTCGCATTGTTTTGCATACATGCAAGCCTCCCACTATGTGGCGTCCCTGCCACGAGACTCGCTACAGGCGTCGCGCTCTGCCCGCATCTTGGAATTTTTTCAGATAGGGGAGGAGCGCCCACCCTCGATTTCTATTCTCCGAAAAAGTCTAGAACCCTACCGCCCCTTCCCTGATTATAGCAGTGTTGAAAAAGCTTGGGCAGCCGAACTGGGAGGAGAGGTGCCGCCAGGGTTGGTGCTGACGGCCTTGAAGCGGATTGGAAGGCTGGTGCAGGGGGTGCGCTGGCGTGAGATTCAATTTAAATGTGTGACCAGGGCTCATTTCTCGCCGAGGCGGGCGCTCCGCAGCCGTCTGGAGACGGACGGATCCTGCCCGCGCTGCGCGGAGCCCCTGGCCACTTTATTGCGTATGTGGTGGGGCTGCCGAGGAGTGCGGGCCTATTGGGTAAGGATATGCAATTTTCTCCGCACAGTGCTTCAATGTCAGCTTCGCTGGACAGCCCTATTGGTAGTGCTCGACCAGCTGCCGACCCCCTGCCCCGCAACATCTGGCGAGTGTTTGTTTGTGCGGAAGGCCTGTCTGGTGGGTAAGGGACCGATCCTTCGTTTGTGGAGAGACCGCCAGCTGCCTACCTTTAGTGAATGGCGGAATAGTTTCCACCAACTCATGCTGACAGAGCGTTGGATGGCGCGGGGCAGTGCCAAGCGTTGGACAGTGTTCCTGTCGGTCTGGGAGCCATATATTCAACAACTCGGGGCCCATAGCCGCAATGCAGTCCTTCAGGGGGGGAGTTAAACGAGACCGGTCCAGTGACGGATTGATTACTGCCATGCTGTTCTTGACGATTATTTGATTTTATTAACGAGAAGTGGAGTAGGGGGGGGGGTGAGTGGGTGGGTAGGGGGGGTGGGAGGGCTGGGGAGGGGATATATTGTAAAATGTCCACCTATTGTGTCTTTTTACTGCTGCCCACGGGGGGGAGAAGAGCACACACCCCCCGTGGGGACATATGTTGCACTGTTGTTGTATGTTATGGTGGACTTAAATAAAGTGTTATAAAAAAAAAATATTACGGGCTGCCGCATTTTCAGGCGGACAGCACGTAATCCTTGAGAGAGCCTCCGCATTCCCGTGCAATCTCCCTGCTCTGTGCTGCACAACAAAATTGAAGGACTGCAATGCGAGATGCCACCTGGTCAGCCGCGCATTATTGTTTCTCATCTGATTGAGCCATTTTAGCGGTGCGTGGTCCGTTATCAAAAGAAATTTTCTCCCTGTGAGGTAAAATCGCAAAGCTTCAATGGCCCATTTTATTGCCAGGCATTCTCTCTCGATTGTGGTATAATTTCTCTCTGTCTTTGTGAGTTTCCTACTAAGGTAGGCCACGGGATGTTCCACCCCCTCGAATTCTTGGGACATCACCGCCCCCAACCCCGTTTCAGACGCATCAGTTTGGACAATGAAGGGCAAACTGAAATCTATACCACGTAATACCGGGGTACTGCAGAGTTTCTCTTTTAGGGCCACAAACGCCACGTCAGCCTCGGGGGTCCATTTTACATGGTTAGGTGCATTCTTTTTCAGCATCTCTGTAAAGAGAATACTTTCCTCTGCGAACCGAGGAATAAATCGGCGATAATAGCCGAGTAATCCCAGGAAGCTTTGTACCTGCTTCTTAGTCACGGGTCTGGGGAAATCCCTCACGCTCTCTATTTTGCTGGCCAATGGCTTTACAAGACCCCTTCCTACCATATGGCCAAAATATTTGGCCTCTTCAGTAGCAAACAAACATTTCTCTGGATTGAGCGTAAGGCCAGCCCTCCGCAATGCTCTGAGTACCGCTTCCACCCTAGCAATATGTTGTGCCCAGGTTGAACTATAGATCACCACATCATCCATATATGCTAAAGCGTATTCGTGGTGGGGCCTTAACACTTGATCTACGAGGCACTGACACGTTGCAGCCGCCCCATGTAAGCCAAATGGCATTCGCCGGAATTGGAATAATCCAATCGGCGTACTAAACGCCGTTTTGGGCTTTGAATCGCGTGTCAACGGGATTTGCCAATATCCCTTACTCAAATCTAGGGTGGTCAGATATTTTGCTTGTCCTAAGCGATCTAAAAGATCATCTATGCGGGGCATAGGATAGGCGTCAAATTGCGAAATATCGTTGATTCGCCGAAAATCAATACAGAACCGGAGAGTTCCGTCCGGTTTCGGCACTAGCACTATCGGGCTCGACCACGGGCTCCGTGACTCTTTTATTATCCCTGTGGCCAGCATTTCCTTAACCTGCTCGATGACTTCCCGCTTTCTGGTCTCAGGCATTCTATAAGGACGCTGCCTGATCACCTGCCTGGGTGCCGTAATTATCTCGTGAGCGACTAGGTGGGTTTCACCCGGCCTAGTCGTCAATACATCTGAAAATTTTTCCAACATCTGGATCAACTCCTTCTGTTGTTGGGGTGATAGCCCGGTACCTATCCTGGGGATGGGCTGTTTCTTCCAATCCGCTATCTGAGGGCCGAGGTCTTCCTCGCTCCTCTCCTCACTCAAAGCTGTCAGGTTCCTAACTTCTCTTTCCCCTGTGGAACCAAATCCACCCGTCCCTCATTTTGTGGGTGGCAATGAGGGTACCTCTTCCACCGTGGGGAACCCTACACGCTCACAAATGAGTTGTGCAATACGGTCGCCTACGCGCACCTTAAAATCCCTATCCCCGAAATTGAATAGTAGGACTTTTATCAAACCCCGATAATCTGGGTCAATGACCCCTGCTCCTACATCTAAGGAGTATTTCACGGCCAACCCTGACTTTGGCGCTATGTGCCCATAACATCTGTCCTGGATCTTCACTTGGATACCCGTGTCCACTAGCGCTTTCCCCCCTTTTAAAACTATAATGTCCTCCACACTAAAAGGATCATACCCCGCGGCTGCCGCTGAGGCTCTTTTTGGACCCTTGGTTTGCTCAGTGGTTCTACAGAATTGGAGTATGAACTTATGTTTTTCGTGCGGTATTTCTTTTACGTGTGGTTGAGATCGGGATCCTGTTCTAGGGACTTTCCCAAACAAAGGGCTGGGGATTCGTGCCGCTAACGCTTCTGCCTTCACTGGCTGACTTTGTGCGGGCCTGAGGGCTAACTCATTCCTGAGACCTCTCTCCATTTCCTGACAGAAGGGAGCCCAATCCAGCCCAAGGACAACTGCATATGGTAGTTTAGGAACCACGGCCACTGATACTCGTCGAGCGGTCCCTAAACCTTTTATGGCTACCTCATATAGGGGATAGTGGGAAGATGCCCCATGCACACACCGTATGCGTACCTGACCTTCTGCTTGACTCGGGGTCGACGACCGATGGTGTTCGATGGTTTCCCAAAATTTCAGAGAAACCATACTTTGATCGGCCCCCGAGTCAAGCAGTGCCAGGGTATCCACTCCCTCCACCTGAACCTGTTGGAGGAATCCCTCGGGGACTTGCTTCCCATCGCCCGATACCAGGACTGTACGTGCCTTACAGTCTCGCTGGAAGTGACCTGTCCTTCCGCAACCATAACATTTTCCTCTATAAGGAGATGAGACATCATTATTAGTATTATCATACTTGTGCACTTTAGACATTTTAACTCTATCAAACTGTCTCATGCTATCAGGATTTGCCATTCCAGCCACCTTTAAAATCCCAATTCACGAGGTATCAGCCTTTTTTGCCTCATAAAACCTATCGGCCATGTTGGCTGCCTCCTCTGTGCTGTGGCAATCCTGTAGGGTGAGATATGTTTTCAACTCAGGAGATACAGCTTGTAAAAACTGCTCTAAAATAATTTCATCCAAAATGGAATCAAGTGACCTTCTCTCTGGGGTAAGCCACTTGTACGCTAGACTCTTAAACCTCTGGTACAGAGCTCTAGGAGTTTCCTTATGGTTAATCTTTGCTTCCCTAAACATACATTTATAGTGCCTAGGGGTAAGACCTAACCTGTCCTTCACTGCCTTCTTTATTTCTGCATAATCGGCAGCAAGACTAGCAGGCATGGCCTTAAATGCGGATAGAGCCTCTCCTGTAAGGATTATTGCGAATCTAATCGCCCATTGCTCTATCGGCCATTTAAGGGTCTCTGCTATTCTTTCGAAAGCATCGATATAGTCGTCAAGATTGTCCTGTTGCGTTAACTGTCCTAAGGAAAATGCATGGCAACTGTCCATTCCTGCTTGGGGAAACATATGAAAAACTGTTGCTCCTGTTGGCTGCGACTTCTTCAAGAGGGCTTCCATAGTCTCTAGCAGAGGCCGTTGCTGCTCCCTCAGTATTTCCGCTTGCCGTGTTTGGAGTTGTTGAACAAACTCCGCCTGCTTGTCCCATTGCGTTTGCATCCACATCATTACGTCGCGTGGCTCCATCTCTCCTCTGGAGTCTACTGCACCTGTGGAAGAAAGAAAAGAAAGACCCACCAAGTGCGGTACTTTTCTTTTAAAATCCCTGTCTGTGAGCACAGCACCCCCTTTCTCACTTAGTATCCTACCCTTCCGCCCAGGCTACCTTTACCTCAGGCTTCAGGTAGATTCCGGCATGTGAGAAAGGTCTTTTCCTCCTCCCTGGCCGACCTGCCAGCGAAGGTTCCGCTCAGCAGCATTCCTTGTAACAGCAGTCTTCCAGATATCTTCTCTTTACTTTGTCTTCCTTTGTTTTCCAGAAAAACCACACCCCCAAAACAAAATCCTCAATTCTACGCCATCTGTCATCGACCCCCTTGCCTTCCAGTGCTTATCTCCTCAAGCACAGGCAGGGTGTTAAGCCTAGGCCCAGCCCAGAGACCTTGCTTGGCCTTCTGGGATATGTAGTATTACAATAGGCCAGTTCAAAGAATCAGTTGTGGCAACGAGGTAAGGCTTAAATAGGTTTTATTCCCCTTCCAAGAGGATTCTTTTGGTGGGTGAAACAAAAAGTATGCAGCCCCACTTGGGCACAAACAAAGTGACAAAAAATGAGAACAGAAATTGCTTAATCTTCAGCTTTTAACAGGTAAATGAAAAGTATTCAAAACAGTTCTTTCCAGCATACAAAGACCTTTTCCTTTGTGGCTTTCAAGCTTGGTAAATCACAACTTGTTTATCTCAAAGAAAATACATTATCCGAAACTGTGAGCGTGCAGTCCATGTAATCATTACATATAGTGTCTCCCTGCACCTCACATTGCATCTCTTCGGGTTCTGCCATTAAGGATTCTTCCCTTGCACAATACGGTACGTTACTGAACAGTCTCTCCTTACTATTCAGGAACTCTCTCTCTCTCTCTCTCTCTCTCTCTGTGAGAATGTTTGCTATGCTGCTACCATATTCATTAGAGTATTTACTTTGTGAGCCTCTTAAATGCGGTGGAAGATAGGGGAAATTACCAGTTTCACTTTTCCCTCTATTAGAAACAATTGGGCTACCTTTAAGCAGTCTTTGACTCGGGCTTCTCTCTGCTGCTACAGACGCCAGAGTAAAATCCAATAAAAGCTTTTCACGGCTCTTGCCTTTGAACTTTCTTCTAGACACAGGATTATCCTCAGGTATAACAGCTTTACTCTTTCTATGCCAATTGTTTGTATAAAGACTTTCTCCAGGCTTCCTCCAGTTAGCTTCCCAATTAAATGCTTTGTTACCTTTCTGATAACTTCTGCTGAGCTCTGACGCTTCCGTGCTCTGCCTTTCACCACAGGCACCTGGGTTCTCACTCTCTCCTTTGGAATAGGACTTTTTGGCTTTCACAGCTCTGCCCTCAGCTTCCTTCCAACTAGAGTTTCTCCTAGTACGTCCTTGGCTTTCAGAATCACAACTGCCTGTTCCCGTGCTCCTGCTCTTGCTCTCGCTCTTACTCTGTCTAACTCCATGTGCACTGAGCTTTTCTACGTGCGTGTCAGCTCCACCCACTCCCAGCTGGCTTTCATTAGTTCCTGATTTCCTAGCCTTTCTGCTGCTTGGGCGTGTTTCCCTCGCACGTGAACTGTTTTGTTTGGGTTGCCTATGGCAACATCCTAACCTGTGTTCCTCTGAACTGTCAGAATCTGTCTCACTGCCTGCGTTTCTTCTTATTTCCATGGGCTCTGCTGCATCTACCTTGTGACACACTATAGAAGGGATTCCCAAGGTTTTGGTTATGATTGGCTATTTATTTGTTGCTTCTGTGAGTCTGCTTTGTCAATAGGTTACTGAAGCTGGTAAGCGGTGCCAGCTGCTTAAGTATACTGGTGTCATCAAAAAGATGACATGCTCAGTCCCCAAGCAGCTGGAAGGAGGAGCACAACCCCAGAAGTGTGGGACTGGACTGGAGTTCCTCAAGGAACCCCAATTAGCAAGTAAGGTCTAATTTAACTTTGGCCACAATGTAAAAAAAACAAAACATAAACCAGCAAGAGAGATTCTGCTTGCATCAGCAACTGATTTAGGAAAAAGGTTTTTAACATCTTTTGGAATGTATTATAATAATCCTCTAAATTTAGCTCCTTTGCAAGCTGATTCCAAAACTCAGGACCAATCACCACAAAAGCTCGAGCTCTGTAAGTCTCACCCACTTCATTTTCTTAACTACAGAGAGCACCAAACATATACTGGCTGACTAGATACTAATTTTCAACCAGGCACACCAGACTACTTGCCCTCAGCATATTAAAAGCTAACACGAACAGAGTGTTTCAAATATCTTCCACTGCAAAGAATGTTGTCTTCCTCCTCTGGTGATTACAACAAATAAAACCATATATGAACAAGGATAACCTGGTCAAAGTGCTGTGCATTTGTCTTATTTTGAAGAGATTATTGCAACATACTGTTGCTAGGTCTCTCTCAAAAACATCTAATAAATTTAGAGTTAGTACAAAACTCTGTGGCAGGAATGTTTCTTCGTGGACAAGCAGGATAAAGTCCTCAAGTATGAGTGATGGCGTCAACAATGGAGCCTTTGGGCAGGATCATTTTGCAACTCCTCCTGAAGCTTTTTGTAGAGTAACTGCACATGTGCGTACCTTCCCACCTGCCACTGCGGTGCCATTTCTCTTCCATCTTTTTTTCTCTATGGAGCCATTTGGATGCACATCTGCATCGTTCCTCTTATTTCTTGCGTGAGTCTTCAATTTTCATCATATGTCATGATTTTTTCCTCCTGCCTGGTATCGCAACTTTTCATGTGTCCTATTTTCCTCCTAGCTCTCATTAGTTAGGTTTTTCAGGCATTTCAGGTTTCATTTCTTTTTGTGCATCACTACCATCTCCTTTAGGCTTCAGGTGATCCAGCTGCAAGTATTTTCATCATCAAGCCGTTTAATTTCACTGCAGCTATTTTTCTGGCTGAGATGTTCCAGAAATTCATCACTGGGTTTGAAAAGAATTCCAAGAGCTCTAGAAACACAACAGTCACAGATACCCAAGATTGGTGCCTACAGAGCTTGGGATCTGGCCTTCCGATCCCGAGCCTTGTCGTGGGTCCTCAGAAAAGGGGTTCTCCCTCGAGGGAATCCAGGAAGAAGAAACCCTCGAAAGCAGCATTCTTGGGCAGTTCTGACCAGCCAGGTGCTCCCCGGTCCCACAGACCAAGATGTTCATCCGAGGTGTTGGAGAAGGAGCGGCCTGTGAAGGTCCCCCAGAAGGATCCGACCGTGGACCAGCCCCAGTCATTAGACACTAGCCTCGTTGAGGATTCCCCTTCGGGGGAGCCGGCGTCAGGCCCGAGTCCCTTGGTGCCCACACCGAAGGCTGTGAAGCCTGCTGGTCTGGAGTCCAGAATGGCAGCCATGGAGCACAGTTTGTCTGCCTTCATGGACCAACAGCGGGTGCTGTTTGGCACGACCGGTTCATCCACCCCGACCACCGGGCCCTTGACGTCCAAGATGTCCCAGAGGTCGAGCCGATCCTCGAGGTCCTTAGGCCTTGAGTTGATCCTTGGCCGAGGTCCCAATCCGAGTCCCGCTCAACAGGACTGCGGTCATCCCTAGCAAGTTTACCAGGCACCAGCCACAGGGCATCGGGGGCTCTGAGGCCCATGGAGCAGCACTCCTACGAGTCCTCAATGGACTGTTCCAAGTGAGAGACAGAGGATGAGGCGTCCCCTGATACCCATCGCCACCGCGATGTCCCATCTTTCCTCCAGCTTCACTCCGGCGTTCCATCGGCTCCCCCATTGGAGGGGTAGAGCACGCCGGAGCAACGCACCTCCCCCCGGATCAAGTGCTGCCCAATCGGGGCAGCCAGGGACAGCTTTAAAAAGAGCGCCGATCGGGCGTGACGTCCTCTTTGCTCCAGCTTCACTCCGGCATTCCATCGGCTCCCCCGTTGGAGGGGTAGAGCACGCCGGAGCAACGCACCTCCCCCCGGATCAAGTGCTGCCCAATCGGGGCAGCCAGGGACAGCTTTAAAAAGAGCGTCGATCGGGCGCGCCCGCGCCTGAGGGCCTCACCAGAGCGCCCTTTGGCGTGGCCCTTAGGCGTGGACCAAAAGCCAGCAGATATTGCCAGAACTCAGGCTGCCTTCAAACTGAAACCAATATTGAAACCATCTGATGAGAACAAAGCAGGTTTAAAAATCCTTTCCTCACTGATGCTTCCAATGCTGTAGTAGCTCTAAGAGGTCAGGCTGTTAAATAGTATATATACGCTTTACTGTTATGACGCTGTAACCTTTACTATCTGCTAGACGTGATACACTGTAGTGTTTTTATTATAACAGTTTACATTGCAACGATTTCACTTCAGATGTGAGACAATTTAGCGTTTCACTTTATCAGTACACATTGTAGCGTTTCACTACAGCAGTGTTACAATTCAACTTGATACTGCCCAGCTCTAACTCTGTATTTCTGCAGAAAATGACTCCCCCCAGCATAATCACATGCATCCTATACCTACTCATACACACCCTCTTAAGATCTCTCTCCGCTGCATCCAACCATAACACAATTATGATCATAAGTGGGCTAGGAAGGAGAAACTACACCAAGGCTCATCTTCCACCAACGGAGCCCCCTCAGAACCCTCACTCTCACCTGATCCATATACCACTCATACACTCCACGAAACCTAAGCAACCAAGTTACCCACGCAATCTGAAATGTGCTCTCATAAATGCCTGGTCTATCCGTAAGAAGTGGCCAGTAATCCCTGACATCATATTACACCTCGACCTAGACATGCTACTTGTAACAGAATCATGGCTCAATAATTCAGACTCTGTGATCATTAACCAACTCACGCCCCCTGAATTCTCGATCTACACCTGCCATAGAGCTGACCGCAGAGGGGGTGGAGCATTCATCCTTGCCAGAACGAACCTGCAATACCACATCAGACCCCTCCTGAAGAATACCAAACTAGATGCCAAGAAGGTCGAGTCATATCGACCCATCTCGAGCATTCCGCTGCTATCTAAAATAATTGAGAAAGTTGCTCAACGACAGTTACAAGACCATATAGACTCCTATGCCCCCCTTGATAAGAGCCAACACGTCTTCAGGGAATACCATGGTGTGGAAACACTCCTTACCACCCTCATCAACACACTAATTACCGGGATTGACAACATCAAACAGGGGTATGCTCTAATCTTCTTAGATATCGCTGCTGCATTTGATTCTGTGAACCATGAGCAACTCCTAATTCGTCTCAAAGATAAAGGGATATGTGAATCAGCATGGCTATGGTGCAAATCTTATCTTACCGACAGGTGGCAGCAAGTTAGAATTGGTACTGCAACCTCGCAGCCATTCCAACAACAGCACGGTGTCCCCCAAGGCTCGTCTCTCTCCGCACTCCTATTTAATATCTACATGCAACCTATATGTGACATAATCCGTTCATTTAACATTTCATGCCTACTCTACGCTGACGACGTTCTGCTCTATACGCCATTCATGACTGAAAACCCCGACCTCACTCAACTGACTAAATGCTTTGATGCCATAACCGACTAGCTTCATTCACAAGGCCTCAAGATCAACTTTAGCAAAACCGATATACTATTTATTTCTAGAGACCAATCCTTCACTCCTCCACCAACCCTGAAGACAAGAGATGCAGAACTCTCAAGTAGACCCAGCATCTGTTACCTAGGCGTTACCTTGGACCAACAGCTCAATTTTAAAGCACACATCAACAATACCTTCAAAAAAATATACCACAAGATACGAACTCTACGACACCTTCGACCATTGTTGCAACCCGAGAACTTCAGATCAGTGTTCCAGGCCCTGATTATGCCTCACCTCGACTATGCCAACGTGATCTTACAGGGCCTACCCAAGAGCACCTTAAACCCCCTACAGCTAGCCATGAATGCGGCCGCCCGTGTCCTAAGTGGAGCTTCTAGAGGTGATCACATTACCCCCGTCCTCAAGAGCCTACATTGGCTCCCGATATACTGTAGGTTATCCTATAAAGTAAACATCATAACATTCAAGGTAATCAACAAATTAGCCCCTATAGCCTTAATGGACCTTGTTCACCCCATTTCAGCAAACAGGGATAGGAGATCCTGCACTGCCAATACCCTACAGATCCCCAAAGAGATAACGAAATGCAATAAATCAACAAAAAACAGAGCCTTCAAACTATATGCACCCAGCTGCTGGAATGCTCTCCCAGCGTCCATTAGAGCCATAACGAACCTGACACAATTCAGAAAGGCGTTAAAACATCACCTATTTCTCCTACACTACTCTCAATACACCAACCCAACACCTTCTATTATGGAGACAACAGCAACCAACTGAAAGCCTGCCTAAGACTGTACATATTGCAGATACATATTGTAGTTCTTTCTCTTAATATTGTGTATAGCTCCCCTGTTCAAATCCAAGTTTCATTCCCCTGTTCCATTGTAAGTGTTGACTGGCACGGTATTCGTTTTATGTAAGCCGCGCTGATTTTTAGGAGTGCGGTATATAAGAACAATAAAATAAATAAATAAAATAAATAAATCTGACTCTCCCATCTCGAAACCTAGACAGTGGTCCCCACCCGAGGATATGTTTTTCCTTGATTTTGTCAAGGACATGTCTAAGGCCCTGGCATTCCCGACTGAGTCGGAGGAGGACCCTCGGGCGGATGAATTGGACATCCTCTAATACGAGGCCCCTCCACAGGAATCGCTCACGGTGCCCATCCCTCCCGTCCTGGAACGGCTGATACTCCGAATGTGGAAGACACCAGCTTCGGTGCTGGTGTTGAGCAAGCGGCTTGACACGATGTATCGAGTCCACCGGAGCCCGGGCTTCCAAAAGTCACAGCTGCCGCATAACTCCATGGTGGTGGAGTCGGCCATGCATTGGCTGAAAAGCCGGAAGGTGCACTCCTCGGTGCCCCCCAGCAGGGAGGCCCGCACCCTGGACACTCTTGGCAGAAAGTGCTACCAGGGCTCAATGCTCATCGGCCGCTTCCAGGCCTACCAGCTGTACATGGTGTGATGATGCAGAGGCTTTAAACAGGGAGAAAATGGGTTTAAAACTGCAGCTTTCCTCTAATGCACACATTAAGGCAGGCAAGGAAGGGGTTAAAGCACAAACCCAGAGAAACTCTCTGCACAGAAAGGCAGTGAGAGAGCCACACCCCAGCTCCAGGACAAACAGGGGAGCTGACGTAAGAGGCAAGGGGGCGGAGTCAAACCGGATAGGACAGCCCAATGTTCTTAACCAGGAAGTAACAGGGAGAGTTAGATCGTGTGAGAGTTCGAGTGGGAGAAGGAGATTGAGTTCTGATCTGAGGAGAGTTCGTGGAGGAGCAGGAGGAGTGCCTGGGAGAACAGGAAGTGTTCAGGCAGGAGACTCAGGACCTGACTCTGACCAAGAGGCAGAGAGAAGCAAAGGGTGGAGCAGCCATTGCCAGGATAGCACATGGTGCTGGGAAAGTTGCCATCCAGACTGCTGTGAGACACGGAGGTCTCTGAGACAGCAGGGGAGCAAGCTTCCTCTGAGAGAGAGAGGTCAACGCGAACCAGACAGCCAGGAGAAGCAGGTGGGAACATACTTTTATTCTCATGGGGAGAGGCTGGAACCCTTAACCAGAAGAGAGAGTATATCTTCCCTAGAAGCTGTGAACAGAGGTGAGAGTTTAACCAAGTATAAAACTCTGTATGATAAACTGCCTAAGCGTTCCAAGTGCAAGAAGCCAGATACTAGCAGAAGCTTAAGAAGTTCCTCAGCTGTTCTTAATTCATCAGCTGATGGTAGGCTTCGACGAGAGAAGCTAAAGCTAGCTCACGCTGTGCCAGTGAAACAGGAGCAGTGCAAGAACAGAGACTTGTCTTTTTACTCACCTTTGCAACCCAGACGTACTAGAAGAGGAGCAAGCCAGTTGAGTTCCTTTAACACCACTTTAAAGGAGGCTGCTGATTCTAGTTATAATTATATTCCACGGAGGGAAAGGAATAGAGAGTGGAAACAGCTTAGACACCATTTGGAACCATGGAAGCCTGTTGATCTGCAGTACCCTGTTTTGAATCATGAGACGTAGACGTCTGACTCAGATGTTGAATCCATGCAGTTAGGTTCAACCAAATCAGATAGGTCTTATTCTGACATGGAAGCAGACTGTGCTATGTGTTGCCAAGAGTGAAGCTGTTAATAGTATTGTATAAGAGAAGTGCTGATAAGTAATTCATGCTACTGAGTTTGCACGGAGAGAAGCAGCGTTCTGCTGGCGTGAAACTCAATGTCTGTAAGCAGCTGAATATGGTGAAAGCTATGGAAGTGATTAGCTGCTACTGAAGCTGTTCATTGATGAGAAGAAGTTGAATTTACCTTGTATATAATCTGACAACCCTGAGAAGGATCAGGTTGGACTGTATTTCAGTTGGACTTTATATTGGCATATAAAAAGTATCCACCGATTTGTTTCTGGTTAGGGGAGGATAGATGACAGAATCCTGTGCAACAAATAAAGTTTTTGTTATCACACAAAACCTTGGCTGTCTTTCGTTTGGGCCACAACTACAGGGATACCAAGCATCAGCACTTACAAGGATAATCTGGCACATTTCCCACTCCTCCAGGCAACCGCCTATACGCTGAGAATGGGGGTGTGACAATGGACATGTACCTGAGAGACCTGGCGCAGGAACTCACCGGGTTCTTGGCTGGTCTCTCAGAGGAACCTTTGCAGCAGTTCAAGAACCTGGCCAAAGCAGTCTGTGTATGCTCCAAATTCATGTCTCAGGCTGCCTATGACGGGTTTGAGTTGATGGCTCGAGTAGCAGCAGCTTGCATCTGTGCACGCCGCCAAGCTTGGCTACAGTCGTCAGACCTTGAGCAGTGGGTCCAGGACAAATTGGTTGATGATCCCTGCCAAGGAGAGAACCTCTTTGGCAAAGCCATAACTGACAAGGTTGCCGAGCTGGAGACCGAGTTTATGATGAGGACCAGGCTCTCTAAAAAGACCGCTGCACCTCCCCGATGGAAGGGCTTGGGTAAAAAGCCCTTCTACCCGAGGAAGGGAGCTGCTTACAGAAACTACCTACCTTATCAGGCCTCCCCAGCTCCCCTACAGGGTCAGCAGGCCAAGGGACATGGGCATGTCCCACCTAAGCAGAAGGCTCCAAAACCCCAGGCACCAGCTCTGGCCCAGCCAGGGGGGAGATTTTGACTCTTTGAACATAGTCTCTCTACCCCAAGGAGATCAGCAGCCCACAGTGGGACGTCTGGCCCTTTATGCCCAGAGGTGGGTGACCATCACCACCGATTTCTGGGCACTCAGGGTAGTCAGGGAGGGTTACTTCCTCCACCTGACTCAAACACTTCCCCCTTGTTTCCCAGGAGAGCCCCTCAGGTCTCCCCTCCACGGGACCTTCTTTTGAAGGAGTTGGTACGTCTTCTCGAGGACAAAGCGATGGAACCGGTGCCCCACCACCTCAAGGGTAAGGGGTTCTACTCCAGATACTTCCTCGTGCCAGAGAGGACAGGGGGCCTGAGGCTCATCCTCGATCTGCACAACCTCAACAAATTCCTCTTGAGGGAGAAGTTTAAGATGCTCTCCCTTGGCCTCTAACAGGGAGACGGGCTATGCTCCTTAGACCGCAAGGATGCTTATACCCACTTCCTCATCCACCCCAACCACAGGCAGGACCTGTGGTTCATAGTGGGGTGCAGGCAATTTCAGTACAGGGTGCTCCCCTTTGACCTGTCCTCTGCCCCAAGTCTCTTCACAAAATGCCTGGCAGTCGTGGCCACTTTCCTCTGGCTCCAGTGGATCTTCATCTTTCCCTACCTTGACGACTGGCTCATAAAGGGAGGCACAGCAGGCCACCTCACGCACCATCCAGGTTCTGCAGCACTTGGGCTTTGTCATAAACTACCCCAGGTCTCACCTCCTCCTGACATAGTGTCTGGAGTTCATTGGGGCAAAGATCGACACTCTCCAGTCGAAGGCTTTCTTGCCCAGGGACTGAGCCGTTCATCTCAGGTCTCTAGCTCGGGATGTACAGTACTGTCCCTCGGTGCCCACCCTGCTTCTCTTGCGCCTCTTTGGGCACATGGCTTCCACGGTCCATGTCACCCCAGACGTTTGCCTCCACATGAGTGTGGCGCAGTGGTGTCTCCAGGACCAGTGGTCTCAGGTCACAGGCCGCCTCCGATACAGAGTTTCTGCGACCTGCCAATTGGCAGACTCCCTGGTCTGGTGGCAGTCGCCCCAGCATCTCGAGGCAGGAATGCACTTTCAGGCCCCAAACCCCTCAAGGGTCCTTACCACAGATGATGCTCTGCTTGGCTGGGGAGCCCACTGCGGAGATCTCTGCACTCACGGAAAATGGTCACCAGACGAGAGCACCCAGCAGATCAACCTCCTGGAGCTCCAAGCCATACACCTAGCCCTGAGGGACTTCTGTCACCACCTGCATCACCAGCCAGTGCTGGTCCAGACAGGCAACCAATTGGTGGTGATCTGCGTGAACAAACAGGAGGGCACGGGGTCTCATACCCTTTGTCAGGAGGCACTGGCCCTCTGCTTGTATGCAGTCCAACAGGCTATCCTCCTGCGGGCAGTGTACCTGCCAGGTCAGGATAACCTGCTGTCCGACAGACTCAGCAGAGTTCTCCAACCCCAGGGTAGCAAGTCGGCTTTTCCAGCTCTGGGGAGTGACCTGTGATGGACCTGTTCACCAGCCCAGAAAAGTTCAGTTGCCCCACTTCTGCTCCCAGCAGACCCACCCCTCCAGGGTGGCAGTGGACGTGTTCCAGGTCTCCTGGTCGGAAGGCCTCATGTACGCCTTCTCTCTGACGCTGCTGATTGCCAAGACCTTGTTCAGGACCCTCCGTGACAGGACCTCGCTCATCCTGATAGCCCCTCGGTGGCCCAGGCAACCATGGTTCCCGCTGCTTCTACAGTTGACGGTAGAGGCCCCCATCCCCTTGGGGACCGCCCCGGTACTTCTATCTCAGGAGGGGGGCTTTCTCCACCCCAACCTGCGGTACCAATTGCTGACATCGTGGCTGCTGAGATGGTGATTCTGGCCCTTTTTAACCTTCTGGTTGAGTTGGAGGACATTCTGCTGGCCTTTCACAAGTCCTTTACTAGGAAGCTTTATGCCCTCAAATGGCGCAGGTTATCTGTTTGGTGTGCCGAACACAGGGCTGATCCTTTCTACTGTCTGGTGGCTCTGGTGTTACAGTACCTTCTCCACCTCTCTGTCCGGACTCAAGTCTAACTCCTTCCGAGTGCACCTTAGCGCCCTGATGGCGCACCACCATCCAGTGGATGGTAAGCCCCTCTTGGTCCAACCGTTGGTGACCCGTTTCCTTTGGGGCCTGCTCTTATCGAAGCCCCCAATTCGCCCTCTGGCAACCGAATGGGAGCTCAAAGAAATGTTGGTGCAGCTCACTTGCCACCCTTCGAGCCTCTGGCTACCTGCCACCTCCGCTACCTCTCTTGGTGGCTTTCCTGGTTGCGCTTACCTCCACTCGCAGTGTTAGCGAGCTTCAGGCCCTCGTGGTGGAGGCGTCCTATACCAGGTTCAACACGAACAGAGTGGTGCTCCTCATGCACCACAAGATCCTGCTGAAGGTAGTGTCATCCTTCCATCTCAACCAGGAAGTGGTGCTACCTACCTTCTTTCCAAGACCTTACTTCAGTCAGCCCGAGACTTACTTCAGTCAGCCCTTAGACAGTGAGGGCTTTGTCCTTCTGTATTCAGTGCACTCAGGGCACCGCAAAGCTTCTCAGCTTTTCATCTCCTATGACCCCAGTAGGCTGGGGAAGGCGGTGACCAAGCGTTCACTGTCCACATGGTTGGCAAACTGGATCGCCCTCGCTTATGAGCAGGCAGGGCTCCCACTGGAAGGCCGCGTCACGGCACACCATGTCAGGGCCATGGCGGCCTCGGTGGCAAACTTGCGCTCTGTCTGGTCTTTAGTCCATACCTTCCCAGCCCATTACTGCCTTGGAAGAGAGTCCTGACAGGATAGTGCCTTTGGCCAGGCTGTGCTCCGTAACCTTTTCGGAGTTTAGGTAACTCCTACCCTCCAACCCTTCTGTGTTCAGGCTACTGAAGTGTTGGTTTTCATCGGATATAGGGGTCCTGCTGTAGTCTGTGGGCACAAACTCAATTGCTGCTGCTTGTGGCCCCCTCATGAGGGAGCCCTGTTTTTTCTATGGGCTTTCGGTAGCCTGTAGCTGGGAATCTCATATGTGAGGACTGACTTCTGCTTGTTCCCGGAGAGAGCATAGTTACTCACCTGTAATAAGTGTTCTCCAGGGACAGCAGGAATAAGTCCTCGCAACCCTCCCTCCTCCCCTTGGAGTTGCTCCTTTACCATCTTTTATTTTTGCTGTCTTTTAGCTATGTCATCTGACTGGGACAAGATGGCACCCTTGGGCGGGAAGGGGACCACACATGCATGGTGGCATCTCACAAAAGCTTTCTTTGAAAGCTGTGGGGATGCTTCTGCGAGGGCTCTGTCGGTGCCGATGTCACCCATATGTGAGGACTGATTTCTGCTGTTCCCAGAGAACACCTGTTACAGGTGGAGTGCTGGTTCTGTGCCGGATACTTGGTTCTTGCGAGAGTCTCTCGGTAGGGATTCACCTGCTGCTGATCACGGCTCACCATTTGCAGGTCACTGTGGCGTTCTTACAGGTTCTCGGTAGCCTGTAGCTGGGAAATCCCATATGTGAGGACTGATTTCCTTTTTGTTCCCGGAGAAAGCATATTTACTCATCTGTAACAGGTGTTCTCCGGGGACAGCAGGAATCAGTCTTCACAACCCTCCCTCCCCCCCTTGGAGTTGCTTCTTTATTGTATTTTATTTTTTTCCTTGGCTGTCTTTAGCTATGTTATTTTACTGAGGCAAGATGGTACCCTTGGCGGGAAGGGGAGCACACATACATGGTGCATCTCCTAATGGCTTTCTTTGAAAGCTGGGGAGATGCTTTTGCACGGGGTCAGTCGACTCCACCATCACCCATATGTGAGGATTGATTTCCTTCTGTCCTCAGAGAATACTTGTTATAGGTAAGTACGCTTTCCCTACTTGAATGATTGGCTGCTCAAGAGCACCACTCCAAAAGGGGCTCACAAATCAGTGTATGCACACCACCCAGAGCTGGGTGGGTTTGTTTATTTATAAAACTTCTTTGTGGATAATCCAATCAATATGGTGTACAAACAGAAGTATAGACAATTCACATTAAGTATGTATGATGGAGTGTTTGGGAAACTCCCCATCCCCCACACAGACACCCCCCAACCAAGCTTAGAACCAGTGAGGCATTTTCCCTGCAAGAGTCGAAACCTCTGCCCCTTTAAGAAACTAAGCTGGAAAATGCTCGGGGAGGGTGTGGCTCTGCCCCAGGGTTTAAACCAGGAAGCAGGAGACCTGGAGGTAGAGAGGGGTTCTGGAGCATACCTGAAGACTACTTACCTGAAAAAGAGAACCTGCTCTGAAGGTAGGAAGCATTTGAATTTATTACTGTCTCCTCAGCCTTGCTTCTGGAGTTCTACTCGGTTGGAGAGATTTTTTGTTGCGTTGTGTTGTCCAAAGTGAAGAAACTTTGAGGAGCCAGTTTTGTTTTTGGACGTGCCATCTGTGGAGTTCTGTGTTGTGCCTCATGCTGGCCACATTTACCACTTACGGTAGCAGAGTGGAATCCGCCTTCTCAATCCAGTGACAGAAGAAAACAACGTACCTCCTGGGCTCTGACCGCTCCACAGTACAGGGATAAAGATGAGAGGAAGGGTTTTTTTGGTACATGCCTAAATGGTTATCCCTGCTGCAGGTAGGGAAGGAACCTCAGTTAGTTAGAAGCCGGACAGGCTGAAGTTTTTTCTTTTTCCTACCCTGGGCGGGTTGGAAAAAAAAATTAAGCCAAAATGGAGAAATTACTCCAGGCTCTAATGGAAGGGCAACAGCAGCAGTTACAGCGTGCCCTGGTGGAAGGACATCAACAACTGCAACATGCTCTATTGGAAGGACAGCAGCAGCAGTAGCTGCTACAGGAGATTGCTGCGCCCTTTGTGCTTGTACAACAGCAAGTACTACAGAAATCTTTGGAAATACAGCAGAGCTCACTGGCACAAGTCTCCCAAGAGCTCCAAGGGTGGCTGCCACACCCCCTGGTACAACCCCTGCCTAAAATGGTGGAAGACAAGAACCTGGACCACTTCCTAGTAAATTTTGAGCAGACAGCTCAGCTGGCAGGGTTGCCGAAGACAATGTGGACTATATTTCTGGGGAACTTACTGACTGGAAGCAGACAAGCCGCCTATCCAGGAGGCTAACCCTGACTGAGGAGCCCCCTATGCAACAGTAAAGAACGTCATACTGAAGTGAGCTTGGTGTACACCAGAAACTTATCAGCAACAGTTCAGAAAAGGAGCTCTGGGGCCTTAAGAAAACCCCCAGAATATGTTCTATAGACTGAAAGAGATTGCTTGGAAATGGTTACAATCAGAGAAGACCAGAGCGGAGGTGGCCAAGGTTGTTCTGTTGGGACAATTTCTAAAGGGCTTGACCTCCCCCATGAGACAGTGGGTGTGCCAATTCTCTGAACTGACCCTGGAAAACGCTGTGGAAATAGCAGACGGGTTTTATGAAGCTCAACTGGTAAATGAGGCACCCAAGGTGAAAGAAACAAGGACAACCATAGCCCAAGAGGGCCAGGGAGGAATACCTGTGGTCGCCAACCTCCAGAGGATCCGGAAGTGGCTATTTGACTTGCTTAAAGTGTGGGGGCAGGGGCCACTATGCCTATAAGTGCCCCATGGTAATGGGGGGGGAACCAGTGGATACAAATGTTATGACCTCACATGCGTGTTGTATTGTGGAAGCATCTCTAGTGGAGGGGGTGATAATTGTGATACCCCTAGAGCTGGAAGGCCTGCAAGCCCTAGTGGGAAGCGCGAGGACTCTCATCAGGTGGGATACCAGGACAAGGTACCAGATCAACTATGAGAAGCCCATGACCTTAGTTTGCATCCATGGAGATGACGGTCATATCCGACGGCGCAAGTTGAATTAAAAACTCAGTGGGAACGGAGATCTTGAGATGGTGGTCATCATACCCTGGCTGACTTATCCAGTGATTATAGGCAAAGATTTCCCAAATTTCAAGGACATCTGGAACCAGGGAAAGAGCAACCCAGACAAGGGGACTGTGGAGGATTTTCCAGAACTCTTCTATTTGAGAGGTCCAGACTTATTTGTGAAGGACCCTAAAACTCCCAAGTCCTGCAGGCAGTGCTGGTTGGAGAGGGCCTGTAATAACATGAATGTGGGGGCAGCTGTAGAGGGAGGTTCTGAGAGGGAGGAGTCCTTGGCAAGAACCATAAATGATTCTCGAGAAAACCCAGCACCACAGCTAGGATCCCCAGGAACAGCCCACCTGAGTGGGGTGGCATAGAGAGTCCAGGCCAGTTTAAAAGAGCCCAAAGGGAAGATAACACCCTTGGGAATGCCTGGGACCAGTTTCAAGAGCTAGAGGGGGTACCTATAGGTATCTTGAACCCTTCCTGGAAGGGCTTTCCCTATATTTTGCTGCAACAAGCCCTACTGTATAGGGTTACCGGGGGAAGTAGAGTGAGAAGACATGGAGCAGTTGATAGTTCCCCAGTCATATCAATGGCAGGTAATGGAGTTTGCCCATAGTCATCCCTTGGGTGGACACCTGGGGATGGAGAAAACTCAGGAGCGCATTTTAGCCCAGTTTTACTGGCCGGGGCTTCATAAACATGTACAGCTCTTTTACCAATCCTGCCCTACCTGCCAGCTGCATAGTCCGGCAAAGGTTAGACCTGCCCCTCTAGTGCCAATGCCTGTTGTCAAAATCCCATTTGAAAGGGTTGCGATGGATTTGGTGGGACCCTTGGAATACACTCCCTGTGGCAACAAATTCATCCTGGTGGTAATGGACTATGCCACACAGTATCCAGAAGTAATAGCTGTACAGAATACTGAGACCACAACATTGGCCGATGCACTGTGGGACTCTACTCTCACTAGGGGATACCTGCTGAAATCCTCACGGATCAAGGGACACCATTTGTCTCCCGTGTAATGAAGCAAATATACACCTTGTTGAAGATCAAAACCTTACGAACATCAGTGTATCATCCACAGACCGACAGTTTGGTTGAACATTTTAACAGAACATTGAATCAGATGCTAAAGATATTTGTAAACAAAGAGGGGAAGGACTAGGATCTTTTACTCCCCTATCTTTTGTTTGCCATCAGAGAAGTACCCCAAAGTTTGACTGGCTTTTCCCTTTTTGAGTTGCTATATGGGCGACAACCCCAGGAAATCTTACAGATACTTCGAGAGACCTGGGAAGAGGAGCCTAGCCCCGGCCGGAATGTGGTAGACTATGTACTTCGGCTGCAGGAGTGCTTAAGGAAAGCTGGGACAACAGCAAGACAGTACCTGGAGAAAGCTCAGGCATGCCAGGTCCATGCCTTTAATCAGAAGGCAGCGCAGTGGACTTTCCAGCCCAGGGACTGGGTCTTAGTTTTGCTCCCTATCTCGGAGAGTAAGCTCTTCTGCAAATATCAGGGTTCCAATGAGGTGGTAGAGCAGATGGGACCTGTCAACTACAAGATTGCACAGCCAGATAAAAGGAAGAAACTCTCAATCTACCATGTGAATCTGCTGAAGAAGTGGACTCCTGCCCTGGCGACAATGCTCCAAGGAAAGGAGTTTGGGCATGTTGGACAGCCACCTTCTGAACCGGACCAGGTTCCATTTGGGGAACACCTGTCAAACGCCCAGAAAGTGGATCTAGAAAGTCTAGTTAAATGGAATAGGGGTGTGTTCTCCAATGTTTCAGGGTGTACCCATCTTGCCTACCATGACATTGTCATAGATCGTGGGGTGACTGTGTGCCAAGACCCTACCGACTTCCAGAAGCACGAAGACAGGCAGTGGCGAAGGTAGTAGATGACATGCTTAAATTGGGAGTAATAGAAGAGTCCCAAAGCAACTGATCATCCCCAATCGTACTAGTGCCTAAGCCAAATGGGAGCATCCAGTTTTGCCTCGACTTTAGGAAGGTCAATGCAGTTTCCAAGTCGATGTCTATCCCATGTCCAGAGTGGATGACCTTAATTGAATGCCTCGAGGGAGCCTGGTTCATTTCAAGGTTGGACTTGACGAAGGGATATTGGCAGATCCCTCTAATACCGACAGTTAGGGAGAAGACTGCAGTTTCTATACCCCTCTACACAGTTCTGCCTTTGGGACTGCATGGGGTTCCTGCTACATTTCAATGCCTGGTCAACCATCTACTGAGACCCCATGGGGAGTATGCGGCAGCCTTCCTGGATGATATTGTGATCTATAGTCACGACTGGAAAACCCACTTGTCGCATCTACAAGCTGTGTTAATGAATTTGAGGAAGGCTGGTCTGATGGCCAACCCACAAAAATATTTCCTGGGAGGCAGAGAGGCCCAATACCTGGGATATTCAGTCTGGAATGGTCAAATGCAGCTTCAGCTTAAGAAGGTAGAGGCCATTTCCCAGGTACAAGTTCCCAAAACTAAGTAACAGGTATGGGCTTTTTTGGGAATGATTGGCTATTATCGCCGATTCATTCTGCATCTGGCAGTAATAGCTAAACCCTTGACCTGGCTCCTCCAGAAGGAAGCCCCAAACAAGATCCTCTGGATAGCTGAATTGAAGGAGGCCTTTAGGAAATTGAAGAAAGCCTTCTGGTCTGGACTTTACACAGCCATTCATCGATCAGATGGATGCCCCAGCGGTCGGGCTTGGGGCTATCTTAGCCCAGGATGTGGAGGGAGAAGAGTATCCAGTGGCTTTTATTAGCCGAAAATTACTGCCCCGAGAACAGTATTATGCCACAATCAAAAAGAAGGCCCTGGCGGTCAAGTGGACTGTAGAGACTTTCCAGTATTATCTGCTTGGCCATCCTTATATGTTGGTTACAAATCATCAGTCGCTCAAGCGATTAGCACAGAATAAGGAGACCAATGGACGGATCATGGACTGTTCCTCAGTCTCCAACCCTTTCAGTATGAGGTTCGACATCAGGCTGGTAAAGCACACCAAAACACTGACTACTTTTCTCGTGTGGAAAGCCCAGGGTTGCAGGACGCTCACCCTCCTAAGGTTGAGCTGAGGGGGCGGCGGGTATGTGATAGTGTTTAATAAACTCCCCATCCCACGCAGACACGTCCCCCAGCCAAGCTCAGAACTGGTGAAGTATTTTCCCTGCAAGAGTCCAAATCCCTGCCCCTTTAAAAAACTAGGCTGGAAAATGTCTGGGAAGGGTGTGGTCCTGCCCCAGGGTTTAAACCAGGAAGCAGGTGACCTGGAGGAAGAGAGAGAGAAGCCTTGGGTTCTGGAGTATACCTGAATACTACTTACCTGTAAAAGATAGCCTGCTGTGGAGGTAGGAATCATTTGAATTTATTACTGTCTGCTCAGCCTTGCTGCTGGAGTTCTACTCAGAGACTTTGTTGGGTTGTGCTGTCCAAAGTGAGAACTTTGAGGAAAAGTTTTGTTTGTTTTGGAAGTGCCTCTGTGCTGGAACAGTGTTCAATCTATTCAGCAGAGTAGCCCTGCTGAGGGCAATTAAGGACTTGATACAGGTGGGAAAAAGCCTAGGGTAACACAGGGTTTAACTCTACGGGTGCCAAGGAGGGCCAGGGCTGTTGTCTGGATGCTTGTCCTCAAATAAAGCATATTTTCTTTAAACTTCTTGGCTGTGGAGTCCTGTGTCATGCCTCACGCCAGCTGCATCTACCACAGTGTGATTAGAAAATGTATCCCATAACCACATCTTTAAAACTTTTCAAAATTGCACATAATCATCAATCTCCCTAATAATAAGTAATTAATTCCACAGTTTTGGAACCGCACCTGAAAAACATCTTTCCCTGATCCTCTTTTGTCGAAAGGCAGAAGCAGAAGGCAACATCAATGTCAAATGAGTCAATGAACAGAGTGATTCAGTTAATGGACAACAAAAGTCTATTAAACAGAGAGGGCCTATCTGATAGTAACATAGTAAATGACGGCAGATAAAGACCAGTATGTTCCATCTAGTTTGCCCAGTAAGATGGCCGGAATAAGATGGCAGGAGTAGGTGCCACTCTGTGCAGGCCACCCCTCCCCATGTCTTTGTTTAGGGGTGAACCCACCGCTCCATGCAGGAGACCCCTATTTGTTGAGAAGTTAGAGGGTTCTGTTTATTTTGATTTTATTCTGTTTCTATAAATGGATCCATTGTGTCTGTCCCATGCCATTTTGAATTCTGTCACTGTATTTGCCCCCACCACCTCCATCGGGAGGGCATTCCAAGCATCCACCACCCTCTTAGTGAAAAAGTATTTCCTGACATTGTCTTTCAATTTACAACCTTGCAGCTTCATGTTATGCCCTCTCGTTTTACAGCTTCCCCGTCTTTGGAAGAGGTTTGTTTGTTCATTATTTCTCTAAGTATTTAAAGGTCTGAATCATATCTCCCCTATCCCTCCTCTCCTCCAAAATGTACATATTTAGGTCTTCAAGTCTCATCTCATAAGGCTTCTGACACAGGCTCCAAATCATTTTGGTTGCCTTCTTCTGAACAGTTTCCATTCTTTTTCCATCCTTTGCAAAATACGGTCTCCAAAACTGAACACAGTATTCCAAGTGAGGACTCACCAGTGACTTATACAGTGGCATTAGAACCTCTTCCTTTCTGCTGGTAATTCCTCTTCGTATACAGCCCAACATCCTCCTGGCTTTTGCCACCACCTTGTCACACTGTTTTGCCACCTTGAGATCTACAGAAATAATCACACCAAGGTCTTTCTCCTGATCCGTGCACACCAACCTCTCGCCCCCTATCGCGTACATTTCCCTTGGGTTTCTGCTACCCAAGTGCATGACTCTGCACTTCTTTGCATTAAATCTTAATTGCCAAGCATTAGACCATTCTTCCAGCTTTTGTAGATCTTTTCTCATGTTAAGCACTCCCTCGGGGAGTCCACTCTGGTCTCTGGTACAAATTTTCGTGTCATCTGCAAAGACAGACCTTTCCATTCAGTCTTTCAGCAATATCACTCACCAAATATATTGAACAGTGCCGTGCCCAGGACGAACCCTGGGGCACCCCACTAATCACCTTCCTCTCCTCTGAGTGAGCTCCATTTACCATCACCTTCTGTCGTCTATCAGTCAACCAATTTCTGATCCAGTTTACCACCTTGGGACCCATCCCCAAACTACTGAGTTTATTGATAAGCCTCCTATGAGGAACAGTATCAAAGGCTTTGCTGAAATCCAGGTAGATGACATCCATCGCATGCCCCTGATCTAGTTCTCTGGTCACCCAGTCAAAGAACTCAATCAGATTTGTTTGGCAAGATCGTCCTTCGGTAAAACCATGTTGCCTTGTATCTTGCAACCTGTTGGTTTTGAGAAAGTTCACTATTCGCTCCTTCAGAAGCGCCTCCATTACTTTTTCCGCCACCGAGGTAAGGTTCACAGGTCTGTAGTTTGACACTTCTTCCCTGTCACCACTTTTGTGTAGAGGTACGACATCAGCCATTCTCCAGTCCTGAGGAACTTCTCCTGTATTCAAGGAACTGTTGAAAACATCCTTTAACGGCCCTGCAAGAACCTCTCTCAGCTCTTTCAGTATCCTGGGATGTATCCCATCCGGTCCCATGGCCTTGTCCACTTTCAGTTTCGCAAGTTGTTCTAACACATCATCTTCCGTGAATGTTATGGTATCTACTTCATTCCCATTTTTATATTTGGGAGTCACAGTTGGTCCTCCTCCAGGATTTTCTTTAGTAAAAACAGAGCAGAAGTATTTGTTTAGCAATTCCGCTTTTTCAATGTCCCTTTCCACGCGTCTGTTCCCAGCACTTCTGAGTCCTGCAATTCCATCTCTGATCTTCTTCCTTTCCCGAATATACCTGAAGAAAGTTTTGTCGCCACACTTAACATCTTTAGCCATCTTTTCCTCTGCCTTTAATTTTGCTATTCTTATTTCTCTTTTTGTCTCTTTGAGTTTGATCTTGTATTCATTTCTGTGTTCCTCTGTTTGCAAGCTTTTGAATTTTGTGAAAGCCTTTTGCCTTTATTTGAGCAGCCACTTCTTTGGAAAACCAAATAGGTTTCCTTCTCCTTTTGTTTTTATTTACTTTTCTTACATATTTATCTGTTGCCCCTTTTATTGCCACCTTTAGTTTAGCCCATTGAAGTTCCACTTCCCTTATCTCCTTCCACCCTGCCAACTCCTTCAGGTACTTGGCCATTCTACTGAAGTCGGTGTTTTTGAAGTTTAGGACTTTGAGCTTGCTATGATGGGACTGCACCTTGGCTTTTATCTCAAACCACACCTTGTGGTGATCGCTGCAGCTTACAGGGGCACCCACCCAGACATTCAACACGCTCTCACTGTTGGTGAGCACTAAATCCAGCATTGAGCTTTCCCTGGTTGGTTCCATCACCATTTGTTTAAGTGACGCTTCTTGGAAAGCATCCACAATTGTTTTGCTTCTTGCCAGATTCGCAGAAGGAGTATTCCAATCCACATCGGGTAGGTTAAAGTCACCCAGTATGATCACTTCCCCCTTTGTGGCTATCTTGGCAATATCTATAATCAATTCATTATCTATTTCTTTGATTTGAGTCAGAGGTCTGTAGACTACAGCAGTATGGATGACAGTGGCATCTCCTCTTTCCAACACAATCCAGAGCGCTGCTTCTTTTCCCCAGGCCCCCTGCATTGCAGTAGCTTTAATATTGCTAAGTTTATTTTGATTTTATCCTGTTGCTGTAAAGGGATCCACTGTGTCTGTCCCATGCCATTTTGAATTCTGTCACTGTATTTGCCCCCACCACTTCCATCGGGAGGGCATTCTAAGCATCCACCACCCTTTCAGTGAAGTAGTATTTCATGACATTGCCTTTCAATTTACTCCCTTGCAGCTTGTTGTTATGCCCTCTAGTTTTACAGCTTCCCTGTCTTTGGAAGAGGTTTGTTTGTTCATTATTTCTCTTTAAGTATTTAAAGGTCTGAATCATATCTCCCCTGTCCCTCCTCTCCTCCAGAGTGTACATATTTAGGTCTTCAAGTCTCATAGGACTTCTGACGCAGGCTCCAAATCATTTTGGTCGCCTTCCTCTGAACAGTTTCCAGTCTTTTTATATCCTTTGCAAGATATAGTCTCCAAAACTGAACACAGTATTCCAAGTGAGGCCTTACCAGTGACATACAGTGGCATTAGTACCTCTTCCTTTCTGCTGGTAATTCCTCTTCGTATGCAACCCAACATCCTCCTGGCCTTTGCCACCTCCTTGTCGCACTGTTTTGCCACCTTGAGATCCTCAGAAATAATCATACCAAGGTCCTTTTCCAAGCATGATGCTTCTCATCGCTTCTTATTGGCTCCAGCAACTTTGGCTCCCTCTCCTTCTGGGATGCTTCATCTGAGAACCACTACATCTAGATCAGGCACCAAGTCTGATTTTGCAGGAGGGTAGCACAATGTTGCATCCCAATATCAAGATCCTGGCCCGTAATGCTTTGATATTGAGAGACTAACGTTGGCCGCTCCCAACCTGCCTGTTGGTGTCACAGATACCTCTTATGGCATTCAGGAGGTCCTCTACAAGAAGGTCTTATGCTTTCAAGTGGGAGAGGTTTGCTGTCTGGTGTGGGGAGCGGGCCATAGATCCTTTTGCATGTCACACACAAACACTGCTTGAATACCTTCTACATTTCTGAGTCTGGACTCATATCCACTCCATAAGGGTTCACCTTGGCGCAATTTGAGCTTATCACTTGTTAGAAGGTAAACCCCTCTCTATTCAGCCCTTAGTAGTTCACTTCATGCAGGGCTTGCTGCTTCTGAAAACCTCCACTCATGTCTATTCTTAAAGTAAGATCTAAGAATCATATCTTTATCTTTCTCTAACACAAAAGATACCAACAAGGTAGTACGAGTAGGTATCTCCTCTATTGAAGTTTCCAAGAAAACAGATAGATCTAAACTTTTAACAGATAATTGATCTATTTCCCCTGATACAACATTGCCCACCTCTGGATCTACAACCGCACGCTCTCTAATACCGGTAGGTAAATAGTATAATTTAGACACTAATATAGAGTCAGGATTAGAAATTTTCAAAACATCTTTCAAATATTTAGAGAGCAATATTTGTGGGGATAGGAAATGGGTACGGGGGAAGTTCAACATACGAAGATTCTTCATTCGCAAAGCATTTTCAAGTAATTCATCCTGACGATGTAAAATCAAAGAGTCCTGAACAGAAGACGTTAAAACTCCTTGCATAGTAGAGAGTTGAGTCTCCATCTTAGATTTAGTGGACTCCAAGACTACCAATCTATCATGGTGCTCAGTCAATGACTCAACAGTCTCTTTGGTAAATTGGGAAATTTTCACCAATGAAGACTTCAAAGATATCTCCGTACGAGAAACTATCTGCCAAATGTCTTGAAGAGACACATCCTTCGGAGGGGTCACATTATCAGAACTTGAAATAAATTCAATAGGTAAAGGTAAAGACTTACTTGAGGAGTTCAATCTCAAAAAAGAGTCAGAAAGTTTTGTCGGACCAGGAGAGGCTGCCTCCACTAACTTGGAGGCAGAATGCAGGGACTCCATACTGGGTGGAGATGAAACCCTACGCGGGTCAGGAGACAAATTGAGCAGACCAGGACTAGCTGTACTAGAGGAATCAATCGAAGAATTAATTACCGGGGGAGGAGCCATGGACTTGAGATGGCTGTCCATAGGCCCGACCATCTTTGTCGACTTACCAGTCGAAGTAACAGGAAAAACTTTCTTTTTACGTTTCCCCATTAGCAGCAATAGAACAGCCTGGGATTAGTGCTCCACTAAGCTCCTCCAGGCTCCGAAGGGGCGCCAAAGGGGCAGGTCTGCCCCTTTGGACACGCCCCTTCGGAGCTCGCTCCCCGGGCACGCGCCCGCGGTGCGCGTCCCGCGGTGTGGGCAGGATTTAAATAGCCCACCGGATCACGTGTCCTCCAGTGCTCACCGGCACGGTCCAGGCAGCCCCTCTCACAGCACGGCTCAGGTATAATGAAAAATAAGAACACACTCAACTTCCCGCGGTGGGGGCAGGATTTAAATAGCCCACCGGATCACGTGTCCTCCAGTGCTCACCGGCACGGTCCAGGCAGCCCCTCTCACAGCACGGCTCAGGTATAATGAAAAATAAGAACACACTCAACTTCCCGCGGTGGGGGCAGGATTTAAATAGCCCACCGGATCACGTGTCCTCCAGTGCTCACTGGCACGGTCCAGGCAGCCCCTCTCACAGCACGGCTCAGGTATAATGAAAAATAAGAACACACTCCAAATTCTTCGGACAGGCGTTACAAGTATTTCCCGATGTGAACCGTAGCACTCAAATGAGGAGGAAAGCTTTTTTAGCGCTTCGCCCTCGTGTCGTCGCGCTTGGAGCCTCCTTCTCATTGAAATTTCCTTGTAAGTGTGTGATTGCTCATAAGGGAAAGTCATTTATTTTTTTTGATTCCTCCCAGTTGGAGGTCTTTTTACAAGGATCAGTCTGAGGATCTGTTCTGTTATTTGTTGCTTAGTATTGTTCTTGGACACCTGCTTAGTTAAAAGGGATTGTTTATATTCGGCTCCTCATTGCAGGGTTCCCTTTGCTTTATACTGTATCACACTCCATTTGGTGGGCTAGATTTGTAATGTTATGTTGTTTAATATTGTTGTTTTTTCTTTGAAAGATTTCTTGTATTTCCTTGTTTTTTCCTCAATAAAAGGATCTAAATTGAAAAAAAAAAAAAAAACCCTCCACTCAAGCCACACGCAGTATCTTGGGACATCAATGTGGTACTTGTGCAGCTGATGAATGCTTCTTTTGAGCCACTCCATACCTGTACTCTGAAATCTGGTGGTGATCACTTCAGTGTGCAGAGTGAGCGAGCTTCAGGCCCTCATAGTTCATCCACCTTTCACAAAGTGATGCCAAAGGTTGTGTTGGACTTCCACCTTAATCAGTCAATTGTTCTTCCATCCTTTTTCCCAAAACCTCAACCTTACAAAGAGGAAGCTGTGCTGCACATATTGGACTGTAAAAGAGCCTTGGCCGCTTACATGGAACGGACAAAAGCTCATAGACAGTCCATCCAACTTTGTGTTTCTTTTGACCCTAGATAGCTAGGGACCGACATCTCCTAATGCACTCTTTCAATTTGACTAATAGACTGCATCTCTTTCACTTATGCCCATGCCACCCTGAGCATTGAGGGTCATGTCATGGCTCAGTGTCTGAGCCTTGGCTGCGTTGGTAGCCAACTTGCTCTCATGCCCCATGGAAGAGCTATCCAACACTTTCGCTTCTCACTGTTGTCTAGAACAGTGGTTCTCAACCCAGTCCTCAGGGCCCACCCATCCAGTCAGGTTTTCAGGATATCCACCATTTCTCCAGGACCAAGCAGGAAGTCAGTCCTCACATATGGGTGACGTCAGCGCCGACAGAGCCCTCGCGGAGCAATTTCCCCAGCTTTCAAAGAAAGCCTTTGGGAATTGCAGCGCGCATGCGCGGTCCCCTTCCCGCCCAAGGGTGCCATCTTGCTCAGTCTTCTTTTTTCCGTGGAGCCCTACAGATGTTGTTTGTGATCGCCGCTGAAAAAGTTGATTTTATTTATTATTCTTTTCTCGGTTCGACACCGGATCCTTTTCCCGCCCGGGCCCGATACCCCGGTATCCAGTCCGTTCTTTATTTTTCGGTTTTTGTCCTTCGTGACTAGCGTTCGCGCCATTTTTCTTTTTTCACTGGCAGCCCTGTCTTTTGACCTCGCAGGGGCCCTTTTTCCCCCCATGGCTGCCAGCGGGTTTAAGAAGTGTGATCGCTGTAAGAAGCTTATGTCTCTTACCGACACACACGACTGCTGCCTCGGACCCGATCATGACCCGATGATCTGTGGTCCGTGTGGCAAAATGTCCTCAAAAGCATTGAGGAGTCGGCAGCATCAAAAAGAAAGAATCTTCTCTGACTCCGCGTCCGGCTGGGCCCGGACCTCGTCAGAGGCTTCGACATCCCGGTCCCGAGCATCGTCGGAGTTCCTCTGAGCGGGGGTCTCCTGCCCGGGAACATCATAGGAAGAAAAAACCCACGAGGGCGTCGTCAGTGGACGCTCCTGGTTCCTCGAGGGCCAGGTCGAATAGCCTCGATAGCCGTCCCGGGTCTTCGGAGTCGGAGAGGCCTTCAAAACATCCTCGTCTCGAGATGGAGTCTCCTGGACACGTGAGTACTGTAGTCCTCGTGGACTCGCCTCCCAAGGAGCCGACATCGGGCCCGACGCCATCGGGGCCCGAGTCGGGGGCTGCTGGGTCTCCTGAGCTAGGTTGACAACCTTGGAGAGCATTTTCGCTGCCTTCATGGACCAGCAGCGGGCATTGGGAAAATCACAGCTTTATAGGTACTTGCACAACTTAAAAGACAGGAGGTGCTCTCAGGTGAAGCTCATTACCCAAATCAGCCATACACCAAGGACCTGAAATTAATTAAGCTTCAGGTGAACAAGGTATATTAAACTTCTTAGGTACAGTTTTAGTGGTATAAATATCCATTGCACCCTTTAGTACATATAGAACTTAAAGATCTAAACACAAACTTAAAACTAAGATGCAGACAGCAGTCCAGCAGCGGGATGTGGGCTTTCCAGTCTTTTGCATTGAGTGTCACATGTATGATTTTCTCCCAGCTGGTGAGAGGTCTTACGTGTGCACTAGGTGCAAGGAGCTCTCTGCTCTCAGGGAACGAGTCCGTTCTCTAGAGGCTAGAGTAGCAGACTTGGAAAACATAAGACAGACAGAGAGGTACATAGACGAGACCTACAGGGATATAGTCCTGAAGTCCCACCTCCAGTCTGGCAGCATCCCTGTTGCCATGGAGGAGAGAGGTCACGTGACAGGAGAGCATCACCCTGGTGTGGCAGGAAGTGATCCTGTAACTAGGACCTGTCCTCCAGGTGATGTAAACCCCTCTCGCACCGAGGAGGTTTCTCCAGGGCCAAATGCCCATGCGGGAAGGGTTAGGACAGCAGTTATAGTTGGTGATTCGATCATTAGGCATGTAGATAGCTGGGTGGCTGGTGGACGTGAGGATCGCCTGGTAACATGCCTGCCTGGTGCGAAGGTAGCGGACCTCACACGCCACCTAGATAAGGTCTTAGATAGTGCTGGGGAGGAGTCTGCTGTCTTGGTACATGTTGGTACCAATGACATAGGAAAATGTGGTAGGGAGGTTCTGGAAGCTAAATTTAGGCTTTTAGGTAGGAAGTTGAAATCCAGAACTTCCAGGGTAGCGTTCTCCGAAATGCTTCCCGTTCCACGCGCAGGACCCAATAGGCAGGCAGAGCTCCGGAGTCTCAATGCGTGGATGAGACAATGGTGCAGAGATGAGGGGTTCGGATTTGTTAGGAACTGGGGAACATTCTGGGGAAAGGAGGGGCTCTTCCGAAGGGATGGGCTTCACCTTAACCGGGATGGAACCAGGCTGCTGGCATTAACCTTTAAAAAGGAGATAGAGCAGCTTTTAAACTAGATAATAGGGGAAAGCCGACAGTCGCCCAAGAGCGCATGGTTCGGAAGAATGTATCCTTGAAGGATACTACAAAAAGCAGAGAGGTTCCAAAAAAGAGTAAAGTAGCCCAAATGCCCTCGAGTATGGAGCAGACAGAACTTAAAGATCCCAAATTACCCATGTCTACCAATAGCCAAATTAATATGAATAAAATACAGTCTCTAAAATGCTTGTATGCAAATGCTAGAAGTCTACAAAACAAGATGGGAGAGTTAGAATATATAGCACTAAACGAGAGGTTAGATATGATTGGAATATCAGAGACATGGTGGAAGGAGGACAACCAGTGGGACACTGTGATACCTGGGTACAAACTATATCGAAATGATAGAGCTGATCAAATTGGTGGAGGGGTTGCGCTCTATGTTAGAGAGGGCATTGAGTCAGAAAGGATTAAAGTTTTGCAAGAAACAAAATTTGCTGTAGAATCTCTATGGATTGAAATTCCATGTAAAAAGGGGAAGGCGATGGCAGTGGGGGTGTACTATCGTCCGCCTGGCCAGAATGAACAAATGGATGATGAAATGCTCAAAGAAATCAAGGAAGCTAGCAAAAGTTACAGTGCAGTAATAATGGGTGATTTCAATTACCCCGGCATCGACTGGGTCAGTGTCACAACAGGACATGCTAGGGAGATAAAGTTCCTAGATGAAATAAATGACTGCTTCTTGGAGCAGCTGGTTCATGAACCGACCAGAGGGGAAGCAATATTAGACCTAGTCCTTAGTGGAACACCAGATGTAGTGCAAGAGATAAGGGTGTTGGGGCCACTTGGCAATAGTGATCATAGCATGATCGCCTTTGATTTAATTAGTGGAGGAGGGATAGTAAGGAAATCCACAGTACTACCCTTTAACTTTCGAAAGGGAGACTATGATAGAATGAGGAAAACAGTTAAGAAAAAACTAAAAGGAGCAGTTGCAAAGGTTAAAGACGTACATCAAGCTTGGGTGTTGTTGAAAAATACTATCTTGGAAGCCCAGACCAGCTGTATTCCACGCTTTAAGAAAAGTGGAAGGAAGTCCAAAAAATTGCCAGCATGGTTTAAAGCTGAGGTCAGAGAGGCTGTTGTTGCCAAAAAAGCATCTTTCAAGAAATGGAAAAAAGAGCCAAATGATGAAACCTGGAAACAGCACAAGCACTGGCAAGTCAAATGCAAGGCATTGATAAGGCAGGCAAAGAGAGAATTTGAGAAGAAGCTTGCTGCGGAAGCAAAAACGCGAAATAAAGACCTTTTCAAGTACATTCGTAGCAAAAAACCCGTGAGAGAGTCAGTTGGTCCATTAGATGATAAAGGGGTTAAAGGAGCACTAAGAGGCGACAAGGCGATAGCGGAGAGACTGAATGAGTTCTTTGCTTCGGTCTTTACTGAGGAAGATGTAGGGATGTTACCCACGACTGAAGTGGTATTTAAAGGTGTGGAAGAATTGAAGGAAATATCGATACATCGGGAAGATGTCCTACAACTATTAGATAAACTGAAGAGTAGCAAATCACCTGGGCCGGATGGTATACATCCAAGGGTGTTGAAAGAACTGAAATTTGAGATTGCAGACCTGCTATCAGTAATCTGTGAACTATCATTAAAATCATCTCTAATACCTGAGGATTGGAGGATCGCCAATGTAACACCAATTTTTAAAAAGGGTTCGAGGGGTGATCCGGGAAACTACAGACCGGTGAGCCTGACATCAGTACCGGGAAAAATGGTAGAAACCATCATAAAGAATAAAATTACTCAGCATATAGATAGTCATGACCTAATGGGAGACAGCCAACATGGCTTTAGACAAGGAAGATCTTGTCTTACTAATCTGTTATGTTTTTTTGAAGGAGTGAATAAACAGGTGGACAAAGGTGAGTCGGTTGATATTGTGTATCTGGACTTTCAGAAAGCCTTTGACAAGGTCCCTCATGAGAGACTTTTGGCAAAACTAAAGAGTCATGGGATAGGAGGCAGTGTACTACTGTGGATCAGGAACTGGTTAAAAGATAGAAAGCAGAGGGTAGGGCTAAATGGCCAATTTTCCCAATGGAGAAAGGTGAATAGTGGTGTACCCCAGGGATCTGTGCTGGGTCCGCTGCTTTTTGACATATTCATAAATGACCTGGAAAGTGGAATAACGAGTGAGGTTATCAAATTTGCTGATGACACAAAACTATTTAAAGTTGTTAAAACCCAGGAGGATTGTGGAAAATTGCAAGAGGATCTTGATAAATTGGAAGACTGGGCATCAAAATGGCAGATGAAATTTAATGTGGAGAAGTGCAAGGTTATGCACCTAGGGAAGAACAACCCAAACTATGGTTACACGATGCAAGGTTCCACATTAGGAACCACCACCCAAGAAAAAGATTTAGGCGTCCTTGTGGATACCATGTTAAAACCCTCGGCCCAGTGTGCAGCGGCGGCCAAGAGAGCAAATAGAATGCTAGGTATGATAAGGAAAGGAATGGAAAATAAAACAAAAGATGATATAATGCCTCTATATCGTTCCATGGTGAGACCGCACCTTGAATATTGTGTGCAATTCTGGTCGCCATATCTTAAAAAGGATATAGCAATTTTAGAAAAGGTTCAGAGAAGAGCCACCAAAATGGTAAAGGGGATGGAAGGCTACTCCTATGAAGAAAGGCTAAAAAGGTTGGGGCTCTTTAACCTGGAAAAGAGACGGCTGAGGGGAGATATGATAGAAGTCTATAAATTAATGAACGGAGTGGAACGGGTAAACGTAGATCGATTGTTTACCTTATCAGAATATAGAAAGACTAGGGGACATGCAATGAAGCTACAGGGTAAACTATTTAAGACTAATAAAAGAAAATATTTTTTCACTCAACGTGTAATCAAACTCTGGAATTTGTTACCGGAGGATGTAGTAAAGGCTGTTAGTGTAGCTGGGTTTAAAAAAGGTTTGGACAAGTTCCTGGAGGAAAGGTCCATAAACCATTATTAAGAAGGGACCCAGGATATCAATGCTTGAACCAATACAAGCATTGTGGAACCTGTGTCCCTTGGGGAAACTGCTAGGTACGTATGACCTAGATTGGCCACTGTTGGAAAGAGAATACTGGGCTTGATGGACCTTGGTCTGACCCAGTATGGCATATCTTATGTTCTTATGTTCTTATGGCCTTGCCGGTGCATCTGCCCTGCCCTGACGTCCAAGTCGACCCCAGAGACCGAGCCGATCCTCGAGTCCATGCGCGCTCGAGTCGATCCTCGGTCACGGTCTCCCTCGGCCTCCCGTTCGGGAACAAGGTCGTCGACGCCGGCCTCGGCGTCGGGGCGGGGGGCATCAGTGCCCGCCCGACCGGAGCCGCTCGATTCCTCCTCCGATGAGTCGGGCTGGGAGACGGAGGACGAAGAGTCACCCGGTACCTTTCGGACTCGGTGCGTCCATCGGACTCGCAAGCGGGTCGATTCCATTTATCGAGTCCGCAAGAGCCCCGGGTTCCAAAAGGCACAACTACCGCACCATTCCATGGTGGTGGAATCGGCCATGCATCGACTCAAGAGTCAAAAGATGCACTCCTCGGTGCCTCCCGGCCGGGAGGCCCGGAACCTGGATGCCCTCGGTAGGAAGTGCTTCCAGGGCTCTATGCTTGCTTGTCGAGTCCAGACCTACCAGCTCTACATGGGCATGTATCTCCGGGACCTGGCAAAGGAAATTGCCGGTTCTCTGCTGGTCTCTCCGAGGAACCTTTGCAGAGGTTCCAGACCTTGTCCACTGGTATTCGAGAGTGCTCAAAGTTTATTTCTCGAGCAGCCTACGATGGCTTCGAAGCATCGGCTCGGGTAGCCGGAGCCAGCATCGGTGCCCGCCGACAGGCTTGGCTTCAGTCATCCGACCTCGAGCCATGGGTACAGGACAAGTTGGTCGATGTCCCCTGCAGAGGTGAAAACCTCTTTGGCAAGCCCATGGCTGAAAAGGCTGCACAGATCGAGACCGAGACTCTGACCAGGACTCGGCTGTCCAGAAAAACCTCTGCCCCTTCTCAGAAGAAGAAGGGCTCGGGGAAAAAGCCCTTTTACCCGAGGAAGGCGGCTCCCTATAAACACTACCCTCATTATCAGGCCTCTGCAGCTCCCCAACAGGGTCAGCAGGCCAAGGGACGGGGTAATGGGTCCCGTAGGCAGCAGGCCCCCAAGCCCACAACACCAGCCCCTGCTCAGCAGGGTGGGGGTTTTTAACTCCGTCAGCATAGCCTCTTCCCCTCCGCTGGTTTCTCTCAGCACAGGAGGCCGGCTGGTCCACTTTGCCCACAGGTGGTCAGCCATCACATCAGATCCCTGGGTGCTTCATATAGTTCAAAAAGGCTATCTTCTACACTTTCACCAGGTACCTCCCTCCTACTTTCCAGGGGAGCCTCTAAGACTCCCTCTGCACAGGGACTTACTCCTTCAGGAGTTAGCAAGTCTTCTTCAGGAACAGGCTGTGGAACTGGTGCCCCACCACCTGAGAGGTCACTGCTTTTATTCCAGGTACTTTCTGGTACCAAAAAGAACAGGAGGCCTCAGACCCATTCTGGACTTGTGAAACCTCAACAAGTTCCTGGAAAGGGAAAAGTTCAAGATGCTTACCCTTGGAATCCTGCTGCCCTACCTCCAGCAGGGAGACTGGCTATGCTCCTTAGATCTAAAGGATGCGTATACTCACATCCTTATTCATCCAGACCACAGACAATATCTCAGGTTTGTTTTGGGAGGAAATCATTACCAGTACAGAGTACTGCCCTTTGGCCTATCCTCCGCCCCAAGGGTGTTCACCAAATGCCTAGCAGTGGTGGCGGCCTATCTAAGACTTCAAGGCCTTTTTATGTTTCCGTACCTGGACGACTGGCTCATCAGAGCCCAGTCTTCCCAAGAAGCCACTCAGGCCACTCATCGCACTGTGACTCTACTCCAGCACTTGGGATTTGTCATAAACTTCGCAAAGTCCACTTTGCTCCCCTCTCAAAATCTCGAATTCATAGGCGCCAGATTGCACACTCTTCAGGTGCGGGCCTTCCTGCCCCTGGACAGGGCCCACAGGCTCATGGATCTCGCCAGCCACTTTCACAGCAATTCCCTGGTCTCTGCCAGGCAATTTCTGAGACTGCTCGGCCATATGGCTTCCACGGTCCATGTGACCCCCAATGCCCGCCTGAACATGCGACCTGCTCAGTGTTGCCTTCGCACTCAGTGGCATCAGGCCACAGGGAGCCTGGCGGACTCAGTACAGGTATCCGACCTGCTGGTCTCTTCTCTGCGGTGGTCGCTTCATCTGCCAAACTTAGTGCTAGGAGTGGATTTTCAATCTCCTCCGCCTTCTCAGGTACTGACATCCGATGCTTCTCTCCTGGGTTGGGGAGCACATTGCCAAGGGACATGTACTCAAGGCCTCTGGACTCCTTGGGAGTCTGCTCAGCAGATAAACTTCCTGGAGCTCAGAGCCATCCGCCTAGCTCTGAGAGCCTTCTCCCACCTCACTTCTCACCAATCTGTGCTGGTCCAGACGGACAATCAAGTTGCAATGTTCTACGTGAACAAACAAGGAGGCACAGGCTCCTTCCTTCTCTGTCAGGAGGCACAAAAACTGTGCTCTTGGGCCGTCGGCCACGGCATCCTCCTCAAAGCTGTCTATCTCCCAGGTCAGGAAAATTACCTAGCAGACAAGCTGAGCAGAATCCTCCAACCACACGAGTGGAGATTGGATCCGTTGGTGGTTCAACGGATCTTTCTCAAGTGGGGCCTCCCCACCATGGATCTTTTTGCCAGTCCTCTGAACCGGCAACTTCCCAGATTCTGCTCTCGACAACCGCATCCTCTCAGAGTAGCGGCGGATGCTTTTCTGATTCCGTGGTCCACAGGCCTGTTGTATGCCTTTCCTCCCATGTCACTAGTGTCTCGGACGCTCTTCAAGGTTCTCAGGGACAGGGCCTCAATGATCCTGGTGGCTCCCAGGTGGCCGAGACAACCCTGGTTCCCGCTTCTGCTGCAGCTGGCGGTGGACACTCCTCTTCCTCTGGGGTTTCAACCCGATCTCCTGTCACAGGATCAGGGGACTCTCCTACACCCCAACCTCCGGTCCCTTCATCTGATGGCCTGGCTGCTGAAAGGGTAGTCCTTGCTCCCCTCCTGCTGCCTCGGGAGGTGGAAGAGGTCGTCTTGGCCTCCAGGCAGCCATCCACCCAGAAGTCCTACCCTCTTAAGTGGCGTTGATTCTCCGTATGGTGTGCTCAGCAGTGTGAGAATCCTTTTTCCTGCTTGCAATATTTGCTTTACCTCTCCAATCTTGGACTTAAGTCCAACTCTGTCAGGGTCCACCTCAGTGCTCTCTCTGTGCATCACGCACCAGTGGACGGCAGGCCTCTTTCCAACCACCCTTTGGTGACTCGTTTTCTCCGAGGCCTCCTTCTCCTTAAGCCTCCTTTGCGCCCACCAGCCCCACAATGGGATCTGAATGTGGTCTTACAGTGGATTACCTGTCCGCCCTTTGAACCAATGGCTACCTGCCCTCTTCGTTTTCTCTCCTGGAAAACCTTGTTTTTGGTAGCCCTTACCTCTGCTAGGCGCGTTAGTGAACTGCAGGCCCTAGTGTCTGATCCTCCTTACACTAGGTTCTACAGAAATCAGGTAGTCTTACGGACTCACCCTAAGTTTCTTCCAAAAGTGGTTTCTCTTTTTCATCTCAACCAGGAGGTGGTTCTTCCGACCTTCTTTCCCAGGCCGCACACCAGCCGGGCTGAAATGGTTCTGCATACCCTGGACTGTAGGAGGGCCTTGTCCTTCTACCTTGACCGTACGCGGGAGCATCGGAGGGCTGTTCAGCTCTTCGTTTCTTTTGACCCCAATAAGTTGGGGCTACCTGTCTCCAAGCGTGCTTTGTCCATATGGATTGCTGACTGTATCGCTTGGGCTTATGGGGCAGCCGGCCTCTCGTTGGAGGGTCGAGTCACGGCTCATCGTGTTAGGGCGAAGGCTGCGTCAGTGGCTCATCTCCGCTCTGTTCCGTTGGCAGACATCTGCCGGGCCGCTACTTGGTCTTCAAGCCAGACTTTTGCGGCCCATTACTGCCTGGAGAGGGAGTCCCGCAGGGACAGTGCTTTCGGACAGGCAGTCCTCCATAATCTCTTTGAGGTTTAGGCAACTCCTACCCTCCGGCCCTGGTGTTGGGCTACCGGTCGGGGGCGTTTTCAGAGAAGATTCCTTCCTTCTGTGCTGCTGAGCTAGAGGGGGCTCATTTTTGTGCTTGAGGTCTCCGGTAGCCTTAAGCTTGGGAGTCCCATATGTGAGGACTGACTTCCTGCTTGGTCCTGGAGAAAGAGTAGTTACTCACCTGTAACAGGTGTTCTCCAGGAGCAGCAGGAATCAGTCCTCACAACCCTCCCTCCTCCCCTTGGAGTTGCAGTCCTATAATTTCGTTTTTGCTAATTTTTTTGCTGTCTTTTAGCTATGTCATCAGACTGAGCAAGATGGCACCCTTGGGCGGGAAGGGGACCGCGCATGCGCGCTGCAATTCCCAAAGGCTTTCTTTGAAAGCTGGAGAAATTGCTCCGCTAGGGCTCCGTCGGCGCCGACGTCACCCATATGTGAGGACTGATTCCTGCTGCTCCTGGAGAACACCTGTTACAGGTGAGTAACTACTCTGAATATGCATGAGATGATTTGCATACCAAGGAGGTAGTGCATGCTAATCTATTTCTTGCATATTCATTGTGGATGTCCTGAAAACCTAACTGGATGTGTGGGCCCTGAGAACTGGGTTGAGAACCACTGGTCTAGAAAGGAACTCCTGATGTGACAGTAGATTTGGCCAGTCAGTACTACTTTATATCTTTGGAGAGCAGAATTCAACTTCATCAGGTCCATTTTTCAGTTCAGGCTGCCTAAAAAAAAATAGTTCAACAAAATGGCTTGCTGCCACCAAAAATGTCTATTGTGTCTGTTCTGGCACACTTTGATTCCCCTTTTCTTTTTGTTTAGAGGCAGCCTGTATCTGGAGATTTCCATATGTGAGGATTATATTCTGCTTGTCCATGGAGAAAGTGAAGTTACTCAACTGTAGCAGGTCTTCTGTATGGTCAGCAGAATAAGTTCTCACAACTCTCCCACTTCAAGTTGAATTCTATTAAGCTATGCATCTAACTAAAGAGAAATGGTGCTGTGGGTCAGGCAGGAAGGTTCGTGCATGCGTGGTTAAGCTATCCAAAAGCTACTAGAAGGAGCTGGGACATGCTCATTGCTCCCCCTGTCCTATTCCTGCGAGGCTCACTATACCTCAGCCCTGGCTGTCTTCAACTGCCTGCTACCTTCGCTCCTGTACCTGTTCAGCTGAGTGCATTTGGCTCAAATCCCACTCCCTTTCTGACTTTCTTCACTTCAAATTCATGCTCACTTCCTTCCAAGCTGCCATAGCACTTGCCAAGTAAAACTGCTATGTCCATCTTACTAACTTTTGCCTCTGACCCCCGTCATCTCTACTCTCTCCTCAAGGCACATCCACCTCCTACCCTCCCACCTTCTCTTTATGCCCAAACCCTTGCTGACTATTGCTGCGACACAGTCCACAAGATTACACTCCCATTCCCCTCGAGATCAACTTCATCCCCTCTTCCCCCTCTTACCAACTTTTTCCCTCATTCTCTGTTCCCTTTCTTCCTTCTCTAAGGTCTACAAAGAGGAAACCTCTCATCTTCTTTCCTCCTCTAAACTTACTACCTGTTCCTCTGATCCTTTTCCTACCCATCTCCTTGACGCCATCTCCTCCTCTTTCATTCCTTCCATCACACACATTCTCAACCTATAATTCTCCGGGAACAAGCAGGAAGTCAGTCCTCATGGGTGACGTCGATGCCGACGGAGCCTGCATGGAGCAAATCCCCAGCTTTCAAAGAAAGCCTTTGGGAATTGCTACCACGCATGCGTGGTCCATTTTCCGCCCAAGGATGCCATCTTGCTCAGTCTCCTTTTTTCCGTGGACCCCATCAAACGTTCTCTGCAGTGTCCCAGGAAAAGTTGATTTTTTTCGTGTCTTTTGACTTCCACCGGTTCGACACCGGTACCTTCCTGCCTTTGGCCTTAGTATCTCGATATCGGGTTGGTTACTCTAGTTTGATTTTTCTTTCTTTGGGCATTTCTTTTCACGCCCATTTTTCCCTTGCTGGCATCCCAAAGGGTCTTTGACCTTGCTGGGGTTCTTTTTCCCCCCATGGCTACCAGCGGGTTCAAAAAGTGCGATCGGTGTGGGAAAATTGTCCCTCACCGATTCACTTAACTGCTGCCTCCAGTGCCTCGGACCGGACCACAACACGGCAGGTTGTGGTCTGTGTAAAAAGAAGTCCTTGAAGGCCTTGCGGAGCCGCAAGCAGCAGCATAAGATTTTTCCTGACTCCCCCATGCCTCCGAGAGCCAGGACCTCATCTCAGGCCTCCACAACTCAGGAGGAGCACTCCGAACAGAAGAGAAGGAAAAAAAAACTCTCAAAGGCATTGTCTCTGGACAGTTCCGAATGGCCTGGGACCTCTCAGGGCCGGTCGCGGAGCCCCAAGTGCCTGCCCGGGGCGTCGGTGAAGGAGCGCCCAGCCAAGGTTCCTCGCCGGGACACGGATGAGGATCGGCCTAGGCAAGTACATACTGTCCTAGTCAAGAACTCCCCTCCGGGGGAACTGGCTGCAGGCCCGAGCATGTTCGCGCCTGAGCCGGAGGCTGCGGAGCCTCAGGGACTGGTGTCCAGGATGGCAGCCTTGGAGTGCAGTTTTACTGCCTTCATGGAACAGCAGCAGGCGCTGATTTCCAGCATGTCTGGTTCCTCTGCCCCGACCACTGGGGTCTCGATGTCGAAGTTGACCCTGGAGGCCGAGTCAACCCTCGAGACCTTCCGGGCTCAAGTCAATCCTCTGCCGAGGTCACACTCGGCCTCCCACTTGTCGGGACCGAGGTCGTCACCGCCGAGCCTGCAGGCATCGGGGCGCATGGCGCCAGGGCCCTCAATGCCTGAGGAGCCCCCCGAGTCCTCCTCGGAGGCCTCCACTTGGGAGACCGAGGATGAGGAGTCCCCGGACATTCGGTATCATTGGGATGTTCCCTCTGATTCCCTGGTATCGGAACCTCGGAGAAGGTCCCCACTGGAGGATATGGACTTTCTGGACTTCATGCGGGATATGTCCTAAGGCTTTGGCATTCCCGATGGAGTCCGAGGAGGATCCTCGAGCCGACGAGCTCGAGATCCTCCAGTACAAGGCTCCCCCTAGAGAAGCTCTCACGGTGCCCATTCCTCCTATCCTGGAACGACTTATGCTCCGCATGTGGGAGATACCAGTGACGACGACGGTAATCAGCAAGCAGCTCGACTATGTATCGAGTCCGTCGGAGCCCAGACTTCCAAAAATCACAACTGCCGCACAACTCCATGGTTGTGGAGTCGGCCATGCATCAACTGAAGAGTCAGAAGACGCACTCCTTGGGGCCCCCCGATAGGGAGGCCCGCACCTTGGATGCCCTCGGCAGGAAGTGTTTCCAGGGAGCAATGCTGAATTGTCGGATCCAGGCATACCAGCTGTACATGGGCATGTACCTGAGAGACCTGGTGAAGGAAATCGCCGGGTTCTCGGCTGGTCTCTCCAAGGAGCTTTTGCAGAGCTTCAAGGGCCTGTCCAAAGCTGTCTGTGAATGCTCCAAGTTCATGTCTCGGGCGGCCTATGACAGGTTCAAGTCGGCAGCATGAGTAGCTGCGGCGGGCATCGGTGCACGCTGCCAAGCTTGGCTGCAGTCGTCCGACCTCGAGCAATGGGTTCAGGACAAGTTGGTCGATGTCCCATACCAAGGGGAAAACGTCTTCGGAAAGCCCATGACCGTCAAGGCCGCAGAGCTGGAGACCGAGTTCATGACGAGGACACGGCTCTCTAAGAAGACCTCTGCCCCTTCTCATAAGAAGGGCTCGGGTAAAAAGACCTTTTACCCACGGAAGTCCACTGCTTACCGAAACTACCCACCTTACCAGGCCTCCCCAGCTCCCCCACAGGGGCAGCAGGCCAAGGGACAGGGACATGGCCTGCGAAAGCAGAAGGCCCCCAAACCCCAGGCTCCAGCCCAGCCTGCTGGTGGTTTTTGACTCCTGCAGCATGGCCCCTCTTCCAGCCAGAGCTGGGAAGCCCACAGGAGGCCGGCTCGCCTTGTATGCCCACAGGTGGGAAGCCATCACCACCGGTTCATGGGCATTACAAGTGGTCAGGGAGGAATACCTCCTCCATCTAGCCCTGATGCCTCCACATTACTTTCCTAGGAGAGCCTATCAGGTCTCCCCTTCACCGGGACCTTCTTCTGAAGGAGTTGGCAGGTCTTCTCGAGGATCAAGCAGTGGAACCGGTGCCTCACCACCTCAAGGGCAAGGGATTCTACTCCAGGTTCTTCCTCATGCCAAAGAGGACAGGGGGCCTAAGGCCCATCCTCGACCTGTGCAACCTCAACAAATTCCTGGTGAGGGAGAAATTCAAGATGCTCTCCCTTGGAATATTGCTGCCTTACCTCCACCAAGGAGACTGGCTGTGCTCCTTGGACCTAAAGGATGAGTACACTCACATCTTAATCCACCCAAGCCACAGGCAATACCTACGCTTTGTGGTAGGGGGCAATCATTACCAATACAGAGTGCTCCCATTTGGCCTTGCCTCGGCCCCCAGGATATTCACAAAGTGCCTGGCGGTAGTCGCCACCTTTCTCAGGCTTCAAGGGATCTTTGTCTTCCCTTATCTCAATGACTGGCTCATCAGGGGCACTTAAGCCCCCAAGGTGCAGCAGGCCACAACTCACACCACTCAGATCCTGCAACACTTGGGGTTTATCATCAACTACCCCAAGTCCAACCTTTGCCCGGCACAAGAGCTGGAATTCATTGTGGCAAGGATCAACATCCTTCAATCAAAGGCCTTCCTGCCTGCAGACAGGACAAGCAGACTGATGGCCTTAGCTGAGGACATAAAGCACCGTTCCTCAGTGCCAGCAAGGCACCTGCTGCGACTCCTCAGGCACATGGCCTCCATGGTCTGTCATTCTAGATGCCCGCCTCCACATGCATACTGCGCAGTGGTGCCTCAGGGACCAGTGGTCCCAGCCTATGGGACATCTCCAGGACGGGGTCAGAGTGACCGGGCACCTGGTACAGTCTCTGACCTGGTGGCTCTTGCCCCATCACCTGGAAGCGGGGATGCCTTTCCAGGTCCCTCACCACTCGAGGGTCCTCACCACAGATGCCTCCCTGCTGGGCTGGGGAGCCTCATTGCCAGTGATACTGCACACAGGGGGTTTGGTCCCAGGACGAGAGTGCCCAACAGATCAACCTGTTGGAGTTGCGTGCAATCCTTCTCGCCCTGAAGGCTTTCAGGCAGTGCCTGGACCACAGGTCTGTTCTAGTGCAAATGGACAACCAAGTTGCCATGTTCTATGTGAACAAACAGGGGAGCACGGGGTCCCGTACCCTTTTCCAGGAAGCCCTAGATCTGTGTTCTTATGCAGTCCAACGGGATTCTCCTCAGGGCAGTATACCTAAAGTTACTGCTTGGGTTAGAAATTGGTTGGGTGGGAGGCGACAAAGAGTACAAGTAAATGGAGCTCACTCTGAGGAGAAGGATGTTACCAGTGGTGTGCCCCAGGGATCTGTCCTTGGTCCGATTCTTTTTAACATCTTTGTTAGTGATATAGCGGAAGGGCTGTCGGGTAAGGTTTGCCTCTTTGCAGATGATACCAAAATCTGCAATAAAGTAGACACTCAGGAAGGTGTAGATAACATGAGGAGGGATCTAGCTAAGCTTGAAGAATGGTCTAGAATTTGGCAGCTGGGATTTAATGTTAAAAAATGTAAGGTCATGCATTTGGGCTGCAGCAATCCAAGGGAGCAATACAGCATAGGAGGTGAAGTACTTTTGTCCACTAAAGAAGAGCGGGACCTAGGCGTGGTTGTGTCCGATGATCTTAAAGTAGCTAAACAGGTAGAAAAGGCGACGGCAAAAGCTAGAAGGATGCTTGGGTGCATACGGAGAGGAATGGCTAGCAGAAAAAAGGAGGTGATAATGCCTCTGTATAAGTCTTTGGTGCAACCTCATTTGGAGTATGGTGTGCAATTCTGGAGACCGCACCTTCAAAAGGATGTGAACAGGATGGAGTCGGTGCAGAGGGTTGCTACTAAGATGATTAGTAGTCTTCATTATAAAGCATATGAGGACAGACTTAAGGATCTTAATATGTACACCTTAGAGGAAAGGCGGGATAGAGGTGATATGATTGAGATGTTTAAATACCTCCATGGCATAAATGTTCAGGGAGAGAGCCTCTTTCAATTGAAAGCAAGTTCTGCGACGAGGGGACATGGGATGAGGGTGAAGGGAGATAGATTCAGGAGGGATATGCGGAAATATTTCTTTACGGAAAGAGTAGTGGATCCGTGGAATAGTCTCCCAGTGGAGGTGGTAGAGATGAGGACAGTAACTGAATTCAAAAAAGCATGGGACCAACACAGAGGATCTCTAAAGGTAAAAAGTGGACTGTTGTAGTTGTTGTTATGGAAGGACAGACTAGATGGGCCTTGTGGTCTTTTTCTGTCATCATGTTTCTATGTTTCTACCTGCCAGGCCAGGACAACTGGCTGGCTGACAGGCTCAGCAGAATGCTCCAGTCGCACGAGTGGCAGCTGGACTGGGTAGTAGCCTGCAGGCTTTTCCAGACTGGGGGGAACCAGTGATGGACCTGTTTGCAAGCCCGGACAATCACCAGTTGCCCCGTTTCTGCTCAAGGCAGCCACACCCAGCCAGGATGGCAGCCGACGCTTTTCTACTCTCATGGTCAGTGGGTCTTCTGTCTACTTCCCCCCCTCCCCCCCCCCCCGACGCCTTTGATCGCCAAGACTCTGTTCAAAATCCTTCACAACAGAGTTTGTCATCCTGATAGCCCCACAGTGGCCCAGGCAACCGTGGTTCCCACTTCTCCTGCAGCTAGCGGTGGAGACCCCCATTCCTTTGGGATCGTCTCTGCGGATCCTTTCCCAGGAGGGGTTTTTTTTGTATCCCATCCTCAGCTCCCTTTCGCTGATGGCGTGACTGCTGAGAGGGTGACTCTCGCCCCGTTCCTCCTTCCAAAGGACGTAAAGGAGGTCTTACCGGCTTTGTGCAGAATGTCTACCAGACAAGCGTATGCCTTTAAGTGGCGCAGATTTGCGCTTTGGTGCGCTGGGCAAGGGGTAGATCCCTTCTCTTGCCCGGTAGTTGTGGTGTTAAAATACCTTCTCCACCTCTTCCAGTCACTTCCAGATGGGGCTCAAATCCAACTCTGTCCGAATGCATATCAGTGCCCTAGCAGCAAACCACTACCCTGTGGACGGGAAGCCCCTCTCAGTTCACCCAGTGGTATCCGGGTTTCTAGAGGGCCTACTCCTGTCGAAGCCCCCGGTTCGCCCTCTGGCAACCGAATGGGATCTCAATGTAGTGTTGGGGCAGCTCACCCGGCCGCCCTTCGAGCCGTTGGCCATGTGCCACCTCCGTTATCTCTCCTGGAAGGTGGCTTTCTTGGTTGCGCTCACTTCTGCCCGGAGGGTGAGTGAGCTCCAAGCCCTCATGGCAGAGAGGCCTTATACCAGGTTCTACAAGAATAAGGTGGTGCTTCGCATGCACCCCAAGTTTCTCCCAAAGGTGGTCGTCTCGTTCCACCTCAATCGGGAGGTGGTTCTTCCTACCTTCTTTTCCAGACCGCACGCCAGTCCGGCTGAGGTGGTCCTCCATACCCTGGACTGTAAAAGGGCTCTGTCCTACATTCAGCATACTCAGGGTCACCGGAAAGCCTCTCAGCTTTTTGGTTCCTACGACCCTAGTAATCTTGGGGGAGGCGGTGGCCAAGCTTACACTATCCACATGGGTGGTGGACTGTATTGCCCGGGCTTATGAGGAAGCGAGCTTACGTTGGAGGGCCGTGTTACGGCCCATAGGGTCAGGGCCATGGCAGCATCAGTGGCTCACCTGCGCTCTGTTCCTTTGGCAGACATCTGCCGGGCCGCCACCTGGTTTTCGGTTCATACCTTCTCAGCTCACTACTGCCTGGATAGGGAGTCTCGATGGGACAGTGCCTTCGACCAGGCTGCACTCCATAACCTTTTTGGGGTCTAGGCAACTCCTACCCTCCGACCCTTCTCTGTTCAGGCTACCAGAGTGCTACTTCCCTGGTTAGGGTTTTCATTGCGGTTGCTTGCGGTTCTCGATAAGGGAGCCTTTTTTAGCTATAGGTTCAGGGTAGCCTGTAGCTGGGGAGTCCCATATGTGAGGACTGACTTCCTGCTTGTTTCCGGAGAAAGCGTAGTTACTCACCTGTAACAGGTGTTCTCTGGGGACAGCAGGAATCAGTCCTCACAACCTTCCCTCCTCCCCTTGGAGTTGCAGTCCAATTTTTTTTCACTTTTTTTCATCTTTTTAGCTATGTCATTTGACTGAGCAAGATGGCATCCTTGGGCGGGAAATGGACCACGCATGCGTGGTAGCAATTCCCAAAGGCTTTCTTTGAAAGCTGGGGATTTGCTCCGCGCAGGCTCCGTCGGTGTCGATGTCACCCAAATGTGAGGACTGATTCCTGCTGTCCCCGGAGAACACCTGTTACAGGTGAGTAACTACGCTATCTCCAGGAACAAGCAGGAATGAGTCTTCACATATGGGTACGTCGGTACCGACGGAGTCTGCGCGGGAACGCTTCCCAGCATCCAATCAAGAGCTTTTGGAAGCATCCCAGCACGCCTGCGTGCTGCCTTCCCGCCTTTCCCAACTGCCTCTCCTCAGTTTTCGTTTTTCCGCAGAGCCGGCAGGACATCCTCCTGTCACCGCAGAAAATTCTTGTTTTTATTTTTTAGTTTTCTTGTGGTCACGGCTGTCTTCCCGATGCCACCAGTACCGCCGGTGTTTTCTTTTCTTTTCTTTTCTTGAAAAATGTTTCCTTTTCCACGGGATATTTTTTCTTCATAGTGTCCCACGGTCTCTTAGGCCTTTTAGGCCTTCTCTTTTTCCTTCATGGAACCGCCAGGCACTTCCTCCAAGAAATGTTCACACTGTGGCGGTACAGCTTTATTTTTAGACCCTCAAAGTCGGTGTCTAACCTGCTTGGGTCCTGACAACAGTTTGGTGAGAAGAGGTTTTCAACATCGAGGTTCCCTTGATACACGGTTGTCCTCCAACTTTGGGGCACCGTCCCCTTCTTCTTCCACACAAGATTAGGTAACCCACAAACAGTCTGTTAAGACTAGCCAGTCCTCGAGTGGTAGGTCTCATGCACAGCATGAAGACCGCTCCGGCCTTGCCCTCGAGGGCCCACTGGCTTCAAAACCCCGGCGGGAGTCTTTGGTCTCCAAAGCAAATAAGGGGTTTCAGGTTGTTCCTGGGGTTCACCCCTCACAGAACATACCTCAGCCGTGTCTGGTGGTGGCATCCACTTTGAGCGGACCGGTACCCCGGCATCGGCACTGGTGTTGGATGAAACACTCCTCACCAGGGATCGTCATCTGGCGTCCTCGGTACCTTCGGGACCGGTGGATACAACCCAGACTGACTTTCTTTTATTGATACCGGCACCGATACTACCACTGCCGTCGGTAACCTTCAGACATGCATTGATAGACTCGCTTACTTCGATGCCGAGTCTGGAATCGATCTCCAGTCTGGAGGACTGGGTACCGACTCTCGGCGGTACCGAAGGCTCTGTTCCGATGATTCGGATACACAACTCTCGGTTCCTTTGAGGCCGATTGAGTTGCCACTGGTTGACCTTCCTTCACCGGTGTCAGACACGGTACCGAACTCGGTACCGACGACCTCATTACCTTTGCGGTCGGTGCCTTCCATGCTTCACCTATCAGGCTCTCTGCCCTCGATGCCAAGTTTGGAATCGATCTCTAGTCTAGAAGACTCGGTACCAATAACTTTTGGTACCGACATCGATCGATACCGGTGCTTCGGTACCGGGGATAGTGGCCGGATGGGTTCGGTCACCTCGGTACCGATTGCACTGTCCCCGATGACTACTCCGATGTCTTTGTCGGGCTCGACTCCAACATCGGTACCGGTATCCACAGCAGCATCGTGGCCAATTGCTACCATGCTTTTTTCAACAGGATCGCTCCATTCTATACCAAGCTTGGAGTCGATACTGGGCATGGACAAAGTGGTAAGGACTGTTGCTGCTCATGATACCCAGTATCAGCAACCATCCCTTAAGCATTCCACACTGCACTGTGCAGGATCTTCTATTCCTATATATTTGGATACCTCTGTGGATGTTCAGGCTAGTTCTTTAAATCTAACCTGTCCAAGAGAGATTCCTGTTAGGGATCCCTCTTTTCAGAGTTTCCTCCGAGATATAGCAAGATCCCTTGCCATTCCTATCCCAGGACATGATCCTTTACAAGGCTCTCTCTCTACCAAAGCAAAGGAGAACATAATGCTTCCTTTGCATCATTCCTTGCAGAATCTCCTTCTAGGAATGTGGGAAACACCTTTCCGGGTACCCCCACCTCCCAGGGTAACTGATCTGTTATATCAGGTGCCCCCCTCTCCAGGGTTTCAAAAGACTCAACTTCCTCATCATTCCCTAGTAGTGGAATCAGCAATGAGGCGGGTAAAGAGTAAGAAAAAGCACTCTTCCTATCCGCCAGGTCGTGAGTCTAAAATACTAGATGACTTTGGACGTCAAACCTTCCAGACATCTATGCTTTCTTCAAGAATTCTCTCATATATATATTATGTGAGTCTTTCTTTTGAGGAGGTCACAAAGCAATTACATCTTTTGTCTCCTTTCCTTTCAGATTCCAGGAGTACAGAATATTCTTCACTGCTTAAGCATATTCAGAATATCTCTTGGTTTCTTTCTCGTGCTTCCCTAGACTCTTTTGAGTCTGTTAGCAGAACCTCTGCTATAGCTATAGGGGCACGACGTAGAGCCTGGCTCCAAGCTTCAGACTTGGACAAATGGGCACAACAAAGGCTGGGACATACTCTTGCACTGGAGAAAATCTTTTCAACAAGGAGTCTTTACATCAGGTTACTCAGTTGTCCACTGATTTACCTTTTCCTAAGGGTTGTTCTACCCCTTCCTCTGTCCCAGTACGTACGAAATGCCCTCCCAAACTTTCTTCCCACAGGAGAAGGTTTTATTCATCACTTGCCCATCATACAGATGTTTCCCAACAGGGAAAGCATCGTCCTGGTCTAAAGAATCCAACCTCTCACCAGGCTCAGCAAACCCAGCACCTGCAGGGTTTCTGTCATTCATCATCGGATGCTTGTGACTTTTGGGGTTAGAATCTACAGTTGCTTCTTCTCAATAGAGGCAATCCACCACTTTATTCTAACCCCTACACAGGGATCTCTTTCCAAAAGATATCCATTTCTTCTATATTCTATGAGCTGTCAGGATGTTCATGCCTATAAGTCACAGGTTTCTCCTCTTTTTCCTGCTAGGGAAAGAGGTCTAACCACTATCAGATGATAGTTCCTGTGCCAGCATGTACTTTTCCTTTCTATAGACTTACTGCTTCGTAAGTCTTCTTCAGCTCCATTCTATTCACCCTCTTACCAAGTTTTTCCTCTGTAAGAGTGGAATTACTTACTGGGAGGCTTGCTCTTCAGCCTCTCTAGTTTTCTCACTTTCCAGTGCGGAGTTTTTCTCTGAGTTACCTCCTATGTTTCAATCTTGCTTTGGGGCAGCTTATCAGACATGTCCAGAATTCCTACTCCTGTTCTGTCTGTTCTTTCTGTTTTTGAACAGTAAGATTCTTCTGCTGTCTTGCTAACAGCTGCCCATGCAGGAGCTTTAATGTTTGGACCACTGGTTCTTGTCCACAAACAACCAGATTGTCCTCCACTAACATTCTGTCTAGTCTTAGTAGTGGCTCCAAGTCAGTACTTCATCTCTCTTGGACATCATCTCACTACAAGCTTTCTAGATTGTCTTCTATTCTGCCACCTTCATTTCCTGGGTTTGGCAGCATAGTTGACAGAGATACTGACTCTCTAACAGCCTGTTCTATCCCCTCATTCTCCTACATCATGCTCTCTGCAATCTACAGAGAAGCTTTCCACTATGGGCCCTTGCTAGAGAGCATGGGGTTTTTTTTCTCCAACAGCTATTTTTCCCCCTTCTTTTCTATCTACTTTTTTGATATAAAGGACATAGGCCTTCTCTTACGTGAAGACTCAAGGAGTTGCCAGTTCCCTGCTTTGGTCCATAGTATTCCCAATCGGGGATATGCTCGTCCTCATGGTAAGAACGCATGATACCTTTACCCTTAAGCAGGTCAACATGGTATCTCATCTCTAGGTGTCTTCTGTCTACTTACCATGCCAGAGTCCTGGAAGACTCGGGACTTGCTGGCTGCACTTTGACATTGTCCTTGGTTTTTTACGTAACAGTCCTGGTTATTTTGCACTAACTAGCATTCTTGCAGATCATGACCAGGAGGACTAGATTCTCTCTATGTCTTCTCAAGTAGGTTCCACCTCCTTGTTATTAGATGAATCTTGCCTCTCCACATAGCCTATGTGATCACTGTACTGTAGGCATATCTCTGTCTGTTTAACTGCAGACACCCATATGTACGCCTACATATCCTTATTATTTTTTGTGTGTATTTTATGCCCTGCCATATCTCACTATAGATATATTCTTAGATGTCTGTCTATCTATCTATCTATATATCTATATCTATATATATATATATATATATATGTATCTGTTGAGATATTTTCTTATAGATAGCTATGTATCTACATACTTATCTATCTTCCTGTCTATTCTCATATACTTATATGATTCTGACAAAGGGCTTTTACCCATACCTATGCTATCTAGCAGGTTTGGGATTCTACACACACTCCCACCCCTGTGGTAGTTAACAATTTTAATGCCATAACCTAACGGTTTAGGTACTTCTGAAGCTCTCCATACTCAATATCTCTCCTAGCTATCCCAGTTAGGAGAGACATTGTGGACCTTCAGTTAATCACAGGCTTTAACGCCTCCGGCATTTGTCCTCTCTTTTTGGGATACAAGGGGTCCCCATACCCTTTCTCCCTCAAGAACTATGCCTGTTTGTCCAAATCGGTTAGCCTTTCTCTTTTTGCTCCTAAGAGTGAGCCACGCTCCCACCAAAAGAGTTAGGTTTTTGTCATAAACCCTTCCTCTGAAGGCCCACCGTTTTGTACTACCCCAGTTTTTCCTACTGGGGTTACCTGTTCCTTCAGGTTTCTGACCTCCACTATTTTTTCCTACAGATTTATTGCCTCCACTTCACAGTGAGGTCTTCTTCAAGGTTCCTCTACTGGGTTCCCAGTAGATCCATGAACCTCCATACTTCTGTGAAATCCTGTTAGGGGAGGTCTCTATTGCAATCTTCTTGCAACATCATTGATGACAATCATCATCCACACATGGACTCCTTCTCTGCAGTCCTATGTTAGGTTAGCTGTTCCACAGCATTTTTTCTTTCTTCAACTCCTACCCTCCATCCTCAGGATGCCTGGTGTTCTGGGAGATAGCATGTTCCAACCTATGACATGCTGGGACTCCAGGCATCTCCGCTTGGGAGTCCCCATATGTGAAGACTCATTCCTGCTTGTTCCTGGAGATAGCACAGTTACTTACCTGTAACAGGTGATCTCTGGGAACAGCAGGAATAAGTCTTCCCAACCCACCCACCTCCCCAGGAGTTGTCTCTCTATCTATCTTTCCTTTCTTTCTCTCTTTGTCTCAGCTTTAAAACTTAACTGAGGAGAGGCAGTTGGGAAAGGCGGGAAGGCAGCACGCAGGCGTGCTGGGATGCTTCCAAAAGCTCTTGATTGGACGCTGGGAAGCGTTCCCGCGCAGACTCCGTCGGTACCGACGTACCCATATGTGAAGGCTTATTCCTGCTGTTCCCAGAGATCACCTGTTACAGGTAAGTAATTGTGCTTTCTCTACTGCAACTTCCCCTGTGGCCTTCAAGCATTCTCTGGTCACATCTCTCCTAAAGAAACCTTCATTTGACCCTACTTGTCCTTCTAATTATTGACTCATCTCCCTTCTTCCCTTCATTTCCAAAATTCTTGAACATGCAGTTCTCCACCATTGCCTTGATTTTCTCTCCTCTCAAGCGCTCCTCGATCCATTAATCTAGCTTTTGTCCCTTCCACTCTACTGAAACGGCCCTTGTTAAAGTTTCCAGCAACTTGTTCCTGGCTAAATCCAAAGGCCTTTACGCAGTCCTCATTCTTCTTGACCTTTCTGCTGCTTTTGATCACTACCTTCTCCTTGATACATTGTCGTCACTTGATTTTAAGGGCTCTGTACTGTCCTGTTCTCTTGTAATCTCTCCCTTCACTCCTTCAGTGTGTGTTCTGGCAGTTCCTCCTCTACTGCTATCCCTCTCTGTTGGTGTACTCCAAGGTGTGGTCTAGGCCCTCTCCTTTTCTCTCTCTATACCCAGTCCCTTGATGTTCTCATGGCTGTCAATATAATTTTTATGTTGATGACTCTCAAATCTATCTATCTACACCTGGTATTTCTCTTACACTCCAAGCCTATATATCTGCCTGCCTATCTGACATTGCTGCCTGGATGTCTCACTGCCATTTAAGAACATAAGATATGCCATACTGGGTCAGACCAAGGTCCATCAAGCCCAGTATCCTGTTTCCAACAGTGGCCAATCTAGGTCATACGTACCTAGCAGTTTCCCCAAAAGACACAGGTTCCGCAGTGCTTGTACTGGGTCAAGCATTGATATCCTGGGTCCCTTCTTAATAATGGTTTATGGACCTTTCCTCCAGGAACTTGTCCATACCTTATTTAAACCCAGCTACACTAATAGCCTTTACTACATCCTCCGATAACAAATTCCAGAGTTTGATTACACGTTGAGTGAAAAAATATTTTCTTTTATTAGTCTTAAATAGTTTACCCTGTAGCTTCATTGCATGTCCCCTAGTCTTTTTATATTCTGATAACGTAAACAGTCGATCTACGTTTACCCGTTCCATTCCGTTCATTAATTTATAGACTTTGAAACTGAACATGGCCAAAACCAAGCTTCTTATTTTCCCCCCTAAACTCATGCCCTCCCTCCCCCTCCCCCCCTTTCTGAACATACTACTAAAACACTCATCCACTCTTTTGTCACTTTTTGCCTCGACTATTTCAACCACCTCCTTGCTGGTCTCTCTCTGAGTCATCTTCCTCCCCTTCTATCTATTCAGAACTCTGCTGCTGCAGTGGTAATCTTCCACCAGCTCCAATATATTCATATAAACCTTCTTTTTAAATCACTTCATTGGCTTCCCTTCCGTTTCCATATCGAAAACAAACTTCTCCTTCTGACCTCTAAGTGCGTTCATTCTATTGTTCCTCACTACCATTCCTCTCTTCTCTCTCCCTACATCCCTCCTTATGAACTCCACTCTTCCTCTGACTTGCTGCTCTCTGTGCCCTTCTCTTCAACAGCCAAATTCAGACTTCAATCCATTCACCTTGCTGCTCCTTATGCCTGGAACAAACAACCTGTATCTTTACATCAGGTTTCATCTTTCCACCTTTTCAAATCCATGCTAAAGGCTCGCCTCTCTTAGATCTTAATCCTTTGTTCTCCTTCTGTCTCATCCTTCCCTACTGTACCTTTGCTCTCATCTATTGTACTGTCTGTCTTGATTAGATTGTAGGCTCTGACAAGCAGGGACAGTCTTATATGTGTCTGTATAGCACTGCATACACCTTGATTAATAGTAGTAGTAGTAGTGCAAGGTCTCTGTAGGTGACATCACCCATATGTGAGGACTGTCCATGGAGATCACCTGCTATAGATGATCCCCCTAGTCTCCTGTTCACCTCCTATGTGTTTCCTTACTATTCCCCTAGATATATCCTAATTCCCATTTGTGTTGTCTATCTTGACTAGACTGTAAGCTCTTATAAGCAGGGACTGACTCTTACATGTCTCTGAATAGTGCTGTGTATGCCTGGTAGCGCTATAGAAATAAGTAGTAGTAGTAGTAGCTTTTCTGATTGTGGCTTTAAAGATCACATTAAATACATCCTCATGAATTTACTCTGGATCCAGTTTTCTGTTGGACTCGGTTTAAGGCCTTCTGCATTGCCTTTAACTAAATAATTAGGGCACTTTTTCTGAAGCATCACAGGCCTCTTTACAAATCTTGTAGATTAAGATCTGAAAGAGAGACTCTTACAGCATTCTGTTGCTAAACTCGCCATGCTGATTAGAACCTGTAAGTGAATTTTCACCTCCTTTATCCCTAGGCTCCTGCACACTCTTGAGAGAGGTCAGACTCGCCACTATTATTTTGATATCTTGTTGCCTGAAAGCGCTTTCATCAAGCTTACCCCAACTGCTCTCTCATCTTTGCATCTAACTAACATGTTTAGTGTAACTGCCATGGAAGCTATAGTACTATAGGTAGAGCACTAGTCATTAGTTGAGACCTTTGTTTTCAGGGTTATACCAGCTTGTTCTGTACAAGTAATTTTTTAACAGTATTTATATACCACCTTTTCCTTAAATCAAGGTGGTTTACATTGTACTCAGGTTGTTTACATTGTAACAATACACTTTATATTCAACTTTGTAACTTATATACATTGTAACATATACACTGTAATGGAAGTCTGGGAGGGGATGTATAGGGAAACAATCTTCGTATGTTGATTTTTTTTCCAGTTTGCTTGCATGGTGGAGTTACTAACATTCTCCAGGACCAAGCAGGAAGTCAGTCCTCACATATGGGTGTCATCAGCGCCGATGAAGCCCCAGCGGAGCATTTCCCCAGCTTTCCATGAAAGCCTTTGGGAATGCTGGCACGCATGCGCGGTTCCCTTCCCGCCTAAAGGTGCCATCTTACCTCAGTCTCTTTTTTTCCGAGAAGCCCACCGGACGTGTGTCCTGTTCTCCCAGATAAAAGTGATTTTTTCTTCGGCGATTTTTCGCTATTTTTCTCCGGTTCGACACCGGTTCCCCTCCCGCCGGGTTCGGTACACCGGTATCGAGCCCGTTTATCTTCTTTTTCGGTTTTTGCCCTTCGTGGCTGGCGTTCGCGCCCTTTTTTCATTTTTCCATGGAAGGCCAGTCTTTTGACCTCGCAGGGGCTCTTTTTTCCCCAATGGCTTCCAGTGGTTTCAGAAAGTGTGATCAGTGTAAGAAACTTATGTCTCTCACCGACACACACGACTGCTGCCTTCGGTGCCTCGGCCCTGACCACGACCCCAAGATGTCTTCCAAGGCACACAGAAGTCGACAGCGTCAGAAGGAAAGGCTTTTCTCGGACTCAGCCTCCGGCCGGGCCCGGACCTCGTCTGAGGCCTCGACATCTCGGGATTCCGATCCCGAGCGCCGTCGAAGCTCCTCGGACAGGGGGTCCCCCGACCGGGAATGCAAGAGGAAGAAGCGGCTCGTGAGGGCGGCGTCGGAGGAGGTCCCTGGTCACTCGAGGGCCAGGTCTAAGACCCCCGACCGCCGTCCCAGACCCGTGGACCTAGAGAAGCCTGCCAAAGTTCCTCACGTGGAGCCGGAGTCTGCTGGACACAGAAGCCCCGTAGTCCTCATGGACTCTCCTCCCAGAGAGCCGACGTCGGGCCCAGCGCCGCCGGGGCCCGAGTCGGTGGCTGCTGCGTCTCCCGAGCTGAGTCTCAGGATGACAGCCTTGGAGAGCAGATTGTCTGCCTTCATGGAGCAGCAGCGGGCACTGATGGCCAGCCTGTCTGGTGCATCTGCCCCGACCACCGGGACGTCGACTTCAAAGTCAACCCCGGAGACCGAGCCGATACTCGAGACCCTCGTGGCTCAAAGTCGTCTTTGGTCGAGGTCTCCCTCGACCTCCCATTCGGGACCGAGGGTGTCGACGCCGGTGCCCCCGGCGTCGGGGCGGGTGCCTCGGGGCCCCGCGGGGTCGGACCCTGACTCCTCCTCGGGTGAGTCTGCCTGGGAGACGGAGGACGAGGAGTCTCCCGATACTTTTAAGATTCGGTGCATCCCGTCGGACTCACTGCAGTCTGAGCCCCGGAGTAGATCCCCTCCGGAGGACACTAGGTTCTCGGAGTTCGTCCGGGATATGGCCGCTGCCTTGGCTATCCCTGCCGACCCCGACTCTCCTCCGAAGGAGGCCTTTACTGTCACGGTTCCTCCGATGCTGGAACGGCTCCTCTTCCGGATGTGGGAGGCACCGGCCTCAGCGCCGGTTCTGAGCAAGCGAGTCGATTCCATCTATCGACTCTGCAAAAGCCCTGGTTTCCAGAAAGCACAGCTACCACACCATTCCATGGTTGTGGAATCGGCCATGCATCGTCTGAAGAGCCAGAAGATGCACTCTGTGGTGTCCCCCGGCCGGGAGGCCCGCAACCTCGATGGCGTCGGTAGAAAGTGCTTCCAGGGGTCTATGCTTGCTTGCCGTGTCCAGTCTTACCAGCTGTACATGGGCATGTACTTGCGAGACCTGGCCAAGGAATTGGCCGGATTCTCTGCTGGTCTCTCCAGGGAACCCTTGCAGAGATTTAAGACCTTGTCCTCGGGAATTCGGGAATGCTCAAAGTTCATTTCCCGCGCCGCCTACGATGGCTTCGAGGCTTCGGCCCGAGTTGCGGCTGCCGGCATCGCGGCTCGACACCAGGCGTGGCTGCAGTCATCGGACCTCGAGCCATGGGTTCAGGACAAGTTGGTCGATGTCCCCTGCCAAGGTGAGAACCTTTTTGGCAAACCCATGACCGAGAAGGCCGCTCAGCTCGAGACCGAGCACCTTACCCGGACAAGGCTGTCGAGGAAGACCTCTGCCCCTTCACACAAGAAGAAGGGCTCAGGTAAAAAGTCCTTTTACCCGAGGAAGGGCACTGCCTACAAACAGTACCCTCAGTATCAGGCTGCCCAAGCTGTCCCCCAGGGTCAGCAAGTCAAGGGCCAGGGTAATGGGCCCCGTAGGCAGAGGACTCCCAAGCCTTCTGCCCCTGCTTCCACTCAGCAGGGTGGGGTTTTTTGACTCCTTGAGCATAGCCACTCCGTCCCTGCTCTCCCAGCCCTGCACAGGCGGTTGCCTTGTACTCTTTGCCCACCAGTGGCCTCTCATTACCACCAACGGGTGCTGGACATAGTCCAAAAGGGCTGTGCCCTGCATTTTCATCAACTGCCTCCTCCTTACTTCCCAGGAGAGCCCTTGAGGCCTCCCCTGCACACAGCCCTTTTCCTTCAGGAACTTCAGGGCCTGTTGAAAGACAGAGTGGTGGAGCCTGTGCCTCCTCCCTTCCAAGGTCACGGTTTCTACTCCAGGTATTTCCTGGTACCCAAAAGGACCGGTGGCCTTCAGCCCATTCTGGATCTCAGGAACCTTAACAAGTTCCTAGAGAAAGAAAAGTTCAAGATGCTTACTCTTGGGACACTTCTGCCCTACCTCCAGCAGGGAGATTGGCAATGCTCCTTAGATCTAAAGGATGCGTACACTCACATCCTCATTCATCCAGACCACAGAAAGTACCTCAGGATCTCCAGGAACAAGCAGGAATAAGTCATCACATATGGGGTACGTCGGTACCGACGGAGCCCGCGCGGGAAAGCTCCCCAGCTTTTCAGATTAAAAGCTTTTGGGGCCTCCCACTGCACATGCGCGCTGCCTTCCCGCCTTCCTGACCAGCTCTCGTCAGTTTCTTTTTTTCTGCGGAGCCAGCAGGTCGTGTTCCTGTCACCGCTGAAGAAATTGTTAATTTTATTGTTTTCTTTAGACCGCGTACCTGCCTTCCCCATTCTGAAACCGGTACTGCCGGTCTCTCTTTCTTTCTTTTGAAAAAAAAAAAATATATATTTTTCTTTTCTTCAGCACAGCTTGGTACTTTGTTAGGCCTTCAGGCCTACACAAATTCTCCTCATGGAGAAGCCAGTTCCTGGTTTTAAACAGTGTACCAAGTGCAGTGCTGTCATTCCTCTTACAGACACCCATGAATGGTGTCTTAAATGTTTAGGACCTGACCATTCCATACCGGACTGCCCATCCTGCTCCCAGATGTCGAAACGTGGATTGCAGAACCGGGCCAACAAGTTCCATGTGCTGTTTCCTTCAGAAGCATCACAGTCATACAGGTCTTTCTCTCCGGATGGATCTCAGGTAACCAAAACTCCAGTGGGCAAATCCTCTAAAAGCAAATCTCTTTCTAAAGATCGAGAGGCTCTCAATTCTGAGTTCGAGGATTCTGCCCAGGCCAAAAAAACCCCGGCGGGAGGTTCCGGCCTCCAAAGCAATCATGGGGTCACAGGTTGACATCGATGGCGCGGCCTCGACAGATCACCTGTTGTACTGCTCTGGGGTACCGGCCCATACCGGTACGGACATCCAGGCAGCAGTGGCGTCTATGGGCAATACTGTCCAAGTCATGCAGCAGGCCATTCTGGCTTTTATTAATGCTGCTACGCCCTCGGTACCGCAGCCAGCGGTACCGGGTCCGGTTCCGGTAATGGCTTCCATACCGGAACCGAGGCTATCGTCTTCCAAACGCAGATCGGTTCCGCATGCCGGATCCGGGCTTTTGCCCAGTACCGATCCCATACCCGGTACGCCCGATGTCGATACCGAACGGTATGCGTATCGTGCGTTGGAAGCACATAGAGGATACTCTGCTTCTTCAGAGGATTTTAACTCCTCTGATGATTCTGCTGAGTTCTCCCTTGATCTTCCTGAGGAGCCTCCTTCTCCTAAAAGGAGAATGTCTCCACCAGAGGATTTGTCCTTTCAGGACTTCATCATAGAAATGGCTAAAGGTCTTTCTATTGCTTCATCCTCTGAAAAGGAACCCAGATCAAAGAAACTGGATATTTTAGGATACTCTAAGTCTCCTAAAGAGGCAGTTACCCTGCCTATCCATGAAATCCTTCAAGAACACTTGATGGACTTATGGGAGGCTCCTCTAACATTGTCTCCTTCTTCTCGCAGGTTGGACACCATGTACCGTGTCCCCCCTTCTCCTGGTTTCCAAAAAATCCAGTTGCCTCACCATTCTATTGTGGTGAAGTCTGCGATGAAGAAGATAAAGAGTACCAAAAGGCACTCTTCTACTCCTCCAGGGCGAGAATGTAAGACTCTAGACTCTTTTGGCAGGAAAAGTTTCCAGGCTACTATGCTTATAGCCAGGATTAATTCCTATAGTCTTTACATGGGCATGTTTCTCAGTGAAATCGCTCTAAAGGTTCAGCATTTTGCCCCCTTTATCCCTGAGGATAAGAGGGAGCAGTTCATTTCCTTAGTGAAACACCTTTTGGATATTTCAAAGTTCTCCAACAGGGCAGCTTTTGATTCCTTTGAGGGTGCTGGTAGGGCTTCGGGCATTGCTATAGCAGCCCGACGTCTTGCTTGGCTCCAGGCTTCTGATCTAGAACCTTGGGTCCTAGATGGCTTACGAAATCTGCCCTGTACAGGTGAGAACTTATTTGGTGAGGAGTGGCAAATTAAGGCCACTCAAATGGACGCATAAAATGCCACCTTAGCTAGACTTTCTAAGTCTACCTCCACTCCTGCCAAGAAGAAGTCTTTTAAGAGGCCTTATTACAAGAAGTCCAGATTTTCCACAAATACTGGCCAACAATCCTCTCAGCCTCGTTTTGCTGCTAAACGTCAGCAACCTAAACAGGCAAGGTCAAAGCCTGCGGCGTCTGCTACGCCTCAGCAGGCTCCACCCCCTCAGGGGTTTTGACTTGCCCCTAGAGAACTTAACTTTTCTGGCTCTAGAACAACCAGAGCCCCTCACCATACCCGGAAGGTTAGCTCACTTTGCTCCCAGATGGGAGCAAATTACATCAGAGCAATGGACCCTCTCTATCATCAGAGAGGGTTACAAACTCCATTTTTCCGACCTTCCTCCTTATACTATGGTGAGGCAGTTCAATTCTCCCCCATCTCTCCTGGCCCTCTTGGGTCAGGAAGTCTCCTCCCTCCTTGCCCAGGGGGCAATAGAGGAGGTCCCTCTTCTTCAACAGGGGACGGGATTCTACTCCCCTTATTTTCTAATACCAAAGAAGATAGAGGGCTTCAGACCAATTCTGGATCTGAGAGAATTGAACAAATTTCTTTTCAAGGAGAAATTCAAAATGCTTTCTCTGGGCATTCTCCTTCCATACCTTCAGAGTCAGGATTGGCTTTGTTCTCTAGACCTAAAGGATGCGTATACACACATACTCATCCATCCATCCCACAGAAAATACCTTCGATTTCTGTTTCAGGGAAAACATTTCCAGTACAGAGTACTCCCCTTCGGTCTAGCCTCTGCTCCAGGAGTGTTCACCAAATGCATGGCAGTCGTAGCTGCCTTTCTAAGAGGCCTGGGAATTTAAATTCCCATACCTGGACGACTGGCTCATCCGAGCTCCCTCTCAGTCCCAGGCCCAAATTTCCCTGGACCGCACAAGGCGTCTTCTGCAGTATCTAGGACTGGTAGTAAACCTTCCCAAGTCTCAACTAATCCCTACTCAGTCTCTCGAGTTCATAGGGGCCCAGTTAGACACCATCACTGCAAGGGCCTACCTGCCTCAGGTCAGGGCCCAACGCCTGCTGAGTTTGGCCTCCCAAGCTCAGTCCAGCAGTCATTTGACAGCCCGGGAAATGCTGCGACTTCTGGGCCACATGGCCTCCACGGTACATGTGGTGCCCTACGCTCATCTGCATATGAGAGCAGCTCAATGGACCTTGGCCACCCAGTGGACTCAAGCATCTGGAGCGCTCTCCGACCAAATACTCACCTCAAGCCGTCTATTTTGGTCCCTCCAATGGTGGACATCCACCAAGAATCTGTTGTTGGGGGCCCCCTTCCAACCTTTGTTGCCCCAAGCAACCCTCACAACAGATGCCTCCCAGACAGGGTGGGGAGCTCATCTTCAGAACCTCTCCACTCAGGGCACTTGGTCTCCACAGGAGGCCACCCTTCATATCAACCTCCTGGAACTGCGAGCAATTTACCTTGCCCTCAAGGTCTTCTATACCCTCCTTGTCAACCTGACTGTCCTAGTTCAGACAGACAATCAGGTAGCCATGTTCTATATAAACAAACAAGGAGGGACAGGCTCTCTGTCGCTTTGCAACGAAGCTCTCAGATTATGGGCCTTCGCCAGAGAGCATCAAATTCACCTTCTTGCAGTGTATCTTCCAGGAGTTCAAAACTCTCGTGCAGACAGACTCAGTCGAGTTCTGCTTCCACACGAATGGTCCCTACATATGGACCAGATACGCAGAATCTTTCAGGAATGGGGGACCCCGGACATAGACCTCTTTGCAAGTCCGTGGAATGCCAAACTTCCCCGGTTCTGTTCCAGAACTCAGTGTCAGGGAGCTCAGGCCCACGATGCCTTCCTCCTGCATTGGGGTCAGGAATTCCTCTATGCCTTTCTACCCATTCCTCTAATATCCAAGACTCTGTTCAAGCTCCAGAGGGATCACGGGACTATGATCCTCATAGCTCCCCGCTGGCCACGCCAGGTGTGGTTCCCTCTACTTCTGCATCTCTCCCAGGGATCCTCCCTGGACCTGGGAGCTGCGCCAGACCTTCTGTCTCAGGAGGAGGGGACTTTGTGGCACCCAAACCCCAAATCCCTACATCTCAGAGCTTGGTTACTGAAGGCCTATGTCTTCAAGACTTTAATCTTTCTCAACCTGTGACAGATATCCTTCATGCCTCTAGGAAACCTTCCACGAGGCGTTCTTATACTTTCAAATGGAAACGTTTTTCCATTTGGTGTGCTCAGCAGGGTCTTGACCCTCTAGCACTTCCTTTGAATTCCCTCTTGGACTATCTCCTGCATCTTTCAAATGCAGGCCTTAAGACGAATTCAGTAAGGGTCCATTTGAGTGCTATTGCAGCATCCTTAAAACCTATAAATGGACAACCTGTCTCCTCTCATCCTCTTGTTGCACGTTTCATGAGAGGCCTGACTCTAACTAAACCTCCCATCCGACCTCCTCCGGTAGCATGGGATTTGAACCTAGTTCTAGGTCAGCTTATGAAGCCACCTTTTGAGCCTTTGGACTCTACCTCCTTCAAATTTCTTTCCTGGAAGGTTGTTTTCCTTATTGCAGTCACTTCGGCTTGCCGCATCAGTGAACTGCAGGCTTTAGTGGCTCATCCACCTTATACTAGGTTTCATCATGATAAGGTGGTCCTTAGGACGAATCCCCACTTTATGCCCAAAGTGGTCTCGCCTTTTCATCTTAATCAAGAGGTATATCTACCTGTCTTTTTCCCGGCTCCTCATGCATCCAGTGCAGAGAGGAACCGTCATACTCTGGATTGTAAAAGAGCTCTTGCCTTTTACCTCAACAGGACTCAACCACATCAAAAGTCTTCCCAACTTTTCGTGGCTTTTGATCCTTCTCATTTGGGACTTCCAGTCACCAAGCGTACACTTTCCAATTGGATCGCTCAGTGTATTTCTTTTGCTTACCAGAGTAAGAACATTTCTCTGGAGGGCCCTGTCACAGCTCACAATGTGAGAGCCATGGCCACTTCTATGGCTCATCTTCACTCTGTGTCCATAGATCAGATCTGTCGAGCAGCCACTTGGGCCTCGGTTCATACCTTCACAGCCCATTACTGCTTGGACAAGGACTCCCGCCTTGATGCCTTGGTTGGTCAGGCTGTCCTCAAACACCTGTTCCATACTTAAACAACTCCTGCCCACCTTCCCTGGATGGATGCCTGAGATCCATGCGAAGATGGTTTACCCTTGGAGGGGGATCTCCCAGGCATTTTATCTAGGGAGTCCCCATATGTGATGACTTATTCCTGCTTGTTCCTGGAGATAGCACAGTTACTTACCTGTAACAGGTGATCTGTGGGAACAGCAGGAATTAGTCATCACAACCCACCCACCTCCCCTAGGAGTTGTATCTCTATCTATCTATCTTCCTGTCCTCTCTCTCTATTGTCTCAGCTTTAAACTCGAACTGACGAGAGCTGGTCAGGAAGGCGGGAAGGCAGCGCGCATGTGCAGTGGGAGGCCCCAAAAGCTTTTAATCTGAAAAGCTGGGGAGCTTTCCCGCGCGGGCTCCGTCGGTACCGACGTACCCCATATGTGATGACTAATTCCTGCTGTTCCCAGAGATCACCTGTTACAGGTAAGTAACTGTGCTTTCATTGTGGGAGGAAACCATTATCAGTACAGAGTACTACCTTTTGGCCTGACCTCCGCTCCCAGGGTCTTTACCAAGTGCCTGGCAGTTGTTGCGGCCTACCTGAGAAATCAAGGCATCTTTGTTTTTCCCTATCTGGACGACTGGCTCATCAGGGGTCAGACGTGCCTGGAGGCCAGACAAGCCACCCTCAGAACCATTGCTCTGCTTCAAAACGTGGGCTTTGTCATAAACTTCGCAAAGTCCACTTTGCTCCCCTCCCACAACTTGGGGTTCATAGGGGCAAGGTTAGAGTCTCAACTGACAAAGGCATTCTTGCCAGAAGACAGGGCCCAAAGACTGATGGACGTGGCCAAACAGTTCCTAAACAAGCCCCTGGTCTCTGCCAGACTCTGCCTCATGCTTCTGGGCCACATGGCTTCGACAGTACATGTGACTCCCAATGCCAGGCTCCATATGAGGCCTGCACAGTGGTGCCTTCGGACTCAGTGGTCACAGGCCTCAGGCCGCCTAAGAGACAGGATAAGGGTGTCCAAACCCCTTTTGGCCTCCCTCAGCTGGTGGCTACATCCACCCAATCTGCTGAAGGGGATGCCCTTCCAAATGCCAGAGTACTCGGTGGTCCTCACCGCCGATGCCTCTCCGCGGGGCTGGGGTGCTCATTGTCTAGACAAGCACACCCAAGGCCTCTGGTCTCCTTGGGAAGCAGCCCAACAGATCAATCTCCTGGAGCTTCGAGCTATCCGCTTAGCTCTCAAGGCTTTTTCTCCTGCCCTGGCTCAACGCTCAGTCTTGATTCAAACAGACAACCAGGTAGCCATGTTTTATGTGAACAAACAGAGCGGGACTGGGTCCCAGCTCCTTTGTCGGGAGACTCAAGACCTTTGTTCCTTTGCCCTAAAGCACAACATGCTTCTCAGGGCGGTGTACCTTCCAGGCCAGGAGAACTGCCTGGCCGACCGGTTGAGCAGAATTCTGCAGCCCCACGAGTGGCAGCTGCATCCCTTGGTGGTTCAGAAGATCTTCCTGAAGTGGGGTCTCCCTTGGATAGATCTGTTTGCCAGTCCGCTGAACAAGCAACTGCCCAAGTTCTGCTCCAGGCAGCCGCCTCCTTTGAGGATAGCACCGGATGCTTTTCTGATGTCCTGGTCTCAGGGCCTCCTATATGCGTTTCCTCCCACGCCCTTGGTGGCCCGAACTCTTTTCAAGACTCTTCAGGACAAGGCCTCGGTCCTGCTGGTAGCTCCCAGGTGGCCGAGACAGCCTTGGTTTCCACTTCTGCTTCAGCTGGCAGTGGATTCCCCACTACCTCTGGGGTTGCAACCCGACCTTCTCTCACAGGAGTAGGGTTCCCTTCACTGTTCCCTCTAAGCTGTGCGCATGTGCGCGCGCACACACCTCACCGAGTGAGCGCACATACTTTACAACAGAGCGCACAAAAATTACGGTTCTGATTCTGATAGAAAACAACACAGACATTCTTAAAATTGAAAAGTTGTTGTGTATTTATGGTTTTCACAAGTTCTACAATATTTTCTAGTGCAATCAATGTGGTGTACATACTGTATTCTGACGTGTAGTCAAATGCTAAAGTATATAACTCCGAGTGTCGTTATGTGGCGCACAAAAATTTAACCTTCCTTCAAAAGCTGCACAGCTGATATTTTATGCGCACACAGCCTACAGAAAATTAGAGGGAACATTGGTTCCCTTCTGCACCCCAATCTCAAAGCTCTCAATTTGATGGCCTGGAGGCTGCAAGGGTAGTTTTGGCTCCCTGCGGCCTACCTCAGGAGGTTGAGAAGGTTGTCCTAGCCTCTCGGAAACAGTCCACTAGAAAAGCCTATGCTCTAAAGTGGAAGAGGTTTTCTGTGTGGTGTCAGCTGCGTACAGAGGATCCTTTCTCCAGGACCAAGCAGGAAGTCAGTCCTCACATATGGGTGACGTTGGCGCCAACGGAGCCCTCGTGCGGAGCATTTCCCAGGCTTTCAAAGAAAGCCTTTAGGAATTGCAGCGTGCATGCGCGGTCCCCTTCCCGCCCAAGGGTGCCATCTTGCTCAGTCTTCTTTTTTCTGCGGAGCCTGACGGACGTAGTTCGTTTTTCGCCGAGGAAAAAGTTGATTTCCCTATTTTTTGTACTTCTCCTTCGGTTCGACGCCGGATCCTTTTCCCGCCTGGGCCCAATACGCCGGTATCGAGCCCACTCTCACCTTTTTCGGTTTTTGTCTTTGGTGACTAGCGTTCGCGCCATTTTTTCTTTTTTCAGTGGCAGCCCTGTCTTTTGACCTCGCAGGGGCCCTTTTCCCCCCGATGGCTGCCAGCGGGTTTAAAAAGTGTGATCGATGTAAGAAACTTATGTCTCTTACCGACACACACGACTGCTGCCTCGGGACCCGATCATGACCCGATGATTTGTGGTCCGTGTGGCAAAATGTCCTCTTAGGCGTTGAGGAGTCGGCAGCACCAGAAGGATAGGATCTTCTCTGACTCCGCGTCCGGACGAGCCTGGACCTCGTCAGAGGCCTCGGCGTCTTGGGACTCCAGCCCCGAGCAGCGTCGAGGTTCCTCTGAGCGGGGGTCTCCTTCGCGGGAACAGCGCAGGAAGAAGAAACCCACGAGGGCGGCGTCGGTGGACGCTCCTGGTTCCTCGAGAGCCAAGTCAGATAGCCCCGATAGCCGTCCCGGCTCTTCGGAGTCGGAGAGGCCTGCCAAGCAACCTCGTCTCGAGATGGAGTCTCCTGGACACGTGAGTGCTGTAGTCCTCGTGGACTCTCCTCCAAGGGAGCCGACGTCGGGCCCGACGCCGTCGGGGCCCGAGTCGGGGACTGCTGGGTCTCCTGAGCTCAGACTCAGGTTGACGGCCTTGGAGAGCAGCCTCGCTGCCTTCATGGAACAGCAGCGGGCATTGATCGCCGGTCTCAACGGTGCATCTGCCCCGACCACCGGAACATCGACGTCCAAGTCGACCCCGGAGGCCGAGCCGATCCTCGAGTCCATGTGGGCTCGAGTCGATCCTCGGCCACGGTCTCCCTCAGCCTCCCGTTCGGGACCGATGTCGTCGACGCCGGTACCCTCGGCGTCGGGGCAGAAGGCATCGGTGCCCGCCCAACTGGAGCTGCTTGACACCTCCTCCGAGGAGTCGGGCTGGGAGACGGAGGACGAAGAGTCACCCGACACCTATCGGACTCGGTGTGTCCCGTCGCACTCGCCGGAGTCCGAGCCTCGGAGACGATCCCCACCGGAGGATACCCGGTTCTCGGACTTCGTGCGGGATATGGCCAAGGCCTTGGCCTTCCCCGCAGATCCCGAGGAGGAGCCTCGAGCCGAGGAGCTCGAGGCCCTCCAGTATGACTCTCCCCCGAAGGAGGCCTTTACTGTACCGGTTACTCCGATGCTGGAGCGGCTGCTCTTCCGCATGTGGGAGACCCCGGCCTCGACGCCGGTGTTAAGCAAGCGGGTCGATTCCATCCATCGAGTCCGCAAGAGCCCCGGGTTCCAAAAGGCACAATTACCGCACCACTCCATGGTTGTGGAATCGGCCATGCATCGACTGAAAAGTCAGAAGATGCACTCCTCGGTGCCTCCCGGCCGGTTGGTCCGGAACCTGGATGCCCTCGGTAAGAAGTGCTTCCAGGGCTCTATGCTTGCTTGCCATGTCCAGACATACCAGCTCTACATGGGCATGTATCTCCGAGACCTGGCAAAGGAGATTGCTGGGTTCTCTGCTGGTCTCTCCGAGGAACCTTTGCAGAGGTTCCAGGCCTTGTCCACCGGTATTCGAGAGTGCTCGAAATTTATCTCTTGAGCAGCCTACGATGGCTTCGAGGCTTTGGCCTGAGTAGCCGGGGGCCGGCATCGGTGCCCGCCGACAGGCTTGGCTACAGTCATCCGACCTCGAGCCATGGGTCCAGGACAAGTTGGTCGATGTCCCCTGCCGAGGTGAAAACCTCTTTGGCAAGCCCATGGCTGAAAACGCTGCAGAACCCGAGACCGAGACTCTGACCAGGACTAGGCTGTCTAGAAAGACCTCTGCCCCTTCTCAGAAGAAGAAGGGCTCGGGAAAAAGGTCCTTTTACCCGAGGAAGTCATCTGCCTATAAATAATACCCTCATTATCAGGCCTCTGCAGCTCCCCAGCAGGGTCAGCAGGCCAAGGGGCAGGGTCCTGGGCCCCGTAGGCAGAAGGCCCCCAAGTCACCAACACCGGCCCCTGCTCAGCAGGGTGGGGGATTTTGACTCACAAAGCATAGCCTCTTCTCCTCTGCTGGCTTCTCTCAGCACAGGAGGCCGGCTGGCCCACTTTGCCCACAGGTGGTCAGCCGTCACATCAGATACCTAGGTACTTCATATAGTCCAAAAGGGCTATCTTCTCCATTTTCACCAGGTGCCTCCCTCCTATTTTCCAGGGGAGCCTCCCAGACTCCCTCTGCACAGGGACCTACTCCTTCAGGAGTTGGCAAGTCTACTAAAGGAACAGGCTGTGGAACTGGTGCCCCACCACCTGAGAGGTCACGGCTTTTATTCCAGGTACTTTCTGGTACCAAAAAGAACAGGAGGCCTCAGACCCATCCTAGACTTACGCAACCTCAACAAGTTTCTGGAGAGGGAAAAGTTCAAGATGCTTACCCTTGGAATCCTGCTGCCCTACCTCCAGCAGGGAGATTGGCTATGCTCCTTGGATCTAAAGGATGCTTATACTCACATCCTTATTCACCCAGACCACAGACAATATCTCAGATTTGTTGTGGGAGGGAACCACTATCAGTACAGAGTACTACCCTTTGGCCTGACCTCTGCTCCCAGGGTGTTCACCAAGTGCCTGGCAGTGGTGGCGGCCTACCTAAGGCTTCAAGGTGTTTTTGTATTTCCGTACCTGGACGACTGGCTCATAAGGGGCCAGTCTTCCCAGGAGGCCAATCAAGCCCCCCTTCGCACTGTGGCTCTGCTTCAGCACTTGGGGTTTGTCATAAACTTCGAAAAGTCCACTTTGCTCCCGTCCCAGAACTTAGAATTCACAGGAGCAAGGCTGGACACTCTTCAAAGCTTTTCTGCCAATGGACAGGGCCCACAGGCTGATGGATCTGGCCAGGCAGTTTCACAGCAATTCCCTGGTCTCTGCCAGGCAATTCCTGAGACTACTCAGCCATATGGCTTCCACGGTTCATGTCACCCCCAATGCCCGCCTGCACATGCGGCCTGCTCAGTGGAGCCTTCGCACTCAGTGGCATCAGGCCACAGGGAGCCTAGCGGACTCCGTAAGAATATCCGACCTGCTGGTCTCCTCTCTGCAATGGTGGCTTCATCTTCCGAATCTGGTACTCGGAGTGGTTTTTCAATCCCCTCCTCATTCTCAAGTGCTGACGACTGATGCTTCTCTTCTAGGTTGGGGAGCACATTGCCAAGGGGCTTGTACTCAGGGTCTCTGGACCCCCTGGGAGGCTGCTCAACAGATAAACTTCCTGGAGCTACGGGCGATACGCCTAGCTCTGAGAGCCTTCTCCCATCTCGTCTCTCACCAGTCTGTACTAGTCCAGACGGACAATCAAGTTGCCATGTTTTACGTGAACAAACAAGGAGGCACAGGCTCCTTCCTTCTGTGTCAGGAGGCACAACGGCTGTGTTCTTGGGCCGTCAATCACGGAATCCTCCTCAAGGCTGTCTACCTCCCAGGTCAAGAAAATTACCTGGCGGACAGACTAAGCAGGATCCTGCAACCACACGAGTGGAGATTGGACCTGTTGGTAGTTCAGCAGATCTTTCTCAGGTGGGGCCTCCCCACCATGGATCTTTTTGCCAGTCCTCTGAACCGGCAACTCCCGAGATTCTGCTCCAGACAACCGCATCAGAGTAGCAGCGGATGCGTTTCTGATCTCGTGGTTCACAGGGCTGCTGTATGCGTTTCCTCCCACGCCACTAGTGTCCCGAACACTGTTCAAAGTCCTCCAGGACGGGGCCTCAATGATCCTGATAGCCCCCAGGTGGCCGAGGCAACCGTGGTTCCCACTTCTGCTGCAGCTGGCGGTGGCCGCCCCTCTTCCTCTGGGGTTTCAGCACGATCTCCTGTCTCAGGATCAGGGGTCTCTCTTGCACCCCAACCTCCAGTCCCTTCATCTGATGGCCTGGCTGCTGAAAGGGTAGTCCTGGCTTCCCTACTACTGCCCCGTGAGGTGGAAGATGTAGTCTTAGCCTCTAGGCGGCAATCCACCAGGAAATCCTACGCTCTTAAGTGGCGTAGATTCTCCGTATGGTGTGCTCAGCACAGCGAGAATCCCTTCTCGTGCTTGGTAGCGGTAGTCTTGCAATATTTGCTTTACCTCTCCAATCTAGGCCTTAAGTCCAACTCTGTCCGGGTTCACCTCAGTGCTCTCTCAGCACACCACTCGCCAGTGGACGGACGGCCTCTTTCCAACCAAGAACAAGGTGTACCCCAAGGCTCAGCTCTGTCTGCTTTATTATTTAACATATACCTCCAACCAATATGCTCCATATTCAAAAAATACAAAATTAATTATTCTATATATGCAGACGACATTATGTTATTCTCTGAGTTTAATATAATTAACCCAAACCACAACAATATAACAAACTGTCTAACAGAAACTGAAAAATGGCTTCTTTCAAACAATCTAACTATTAACATAAAAAGAACTGAAGTCCTGATTGCAACAAAAAACACAAAATATACTCCCCCAGCTAACATTAATATCCTCAATGCGACTCTTCCAATAAAAGAAGAAATAAAATATTTAGGAGTTATCATTGACAAAACGCTCAGTTTTACAACACACATCAAGAAATTAACAAAAACAATCTATTACAAATTGCGTTCTACCCAACAACTAAGACCACTATTACAAGACGAAGACTTTCGAACTGTTACTCAAGCCTTGATCATACCACATTTTTATTTTTGTAATAGCATACTACATGGTATAACCAAGAAGAACATCAAAATTTTACAATTGGCACAAAATGTAACAGCTAGAGTTATACTTAAAGCCAAACTATCAGACCATATTACCCCTATTCTATTCACACTACACTGGTTACCTATATTCAGTAGAATTCAATATAAAATACTATTAACCACTTTCAAAATAATTAATAATATTGCCCCATCATACTTAACCACCCTCCTTCACAGCCCACCCGAAAATAGGATAAGACGGAGAAAAAACCTCAACACCCTAGCAGTCCCAGATATAATAAGAAAATCTAAACACTCAACAAGTAACAGTGCCTTTTCGCTAGTTGCTCCGATACTGTGGAACAATCTACCAGACCAACTAAGAGAAACAAAAGATCTTCTAACATTCAGGAAAACACTAAAAACCCATCTATTCACACAATACTATACCAATGGAGAAACAGGTATAGCCACTCAACCTCCATAAACTGAATCAATTACTCTCTCCAATCGTACACCTTAATCTGAATCAACTATAACTTCAAATGATATAAGTATTCTTCACACATTAATATAATTATTAAAGTAAACTATTATTTGTAATATAGTTCAATATTGTTATGTTATATATATATATATATATATATAATATAGTTCAATAATGTTATGTATATTGTAATACATTTATACTATTATTTGCATTACAATACCTGTAATAATGTAAACTAGTTCATAAAGTTCTGAATCATTTGTATTGATATTTGATTTGTTATAATGTAAAAAAAAAATGTTCCTAGTTATACTGTAATACCTAGTCCTTAAAGTTCAATGTACCTGTTCTATTTGTTATAATGTAAACCGCTGCTGATCCTTGGAAGCAGCGGTATATAAAAGCTGTCCAAATAAATAAATAATAAATAAACCACCCTTTGGTGGCTCATTTTCTCAGAGGCCTCCTTCTGCTTAAGCCTCCTTTGCGTCCATCAGCCCCTGAGTGGGATCTGAATGTGGTCTTACAGTGGATTACTTGTCCGCCCTTTGAACCTATGGCTACCTGCCCTCTCCGTTTTCTCTCCTGGAAAACCTTGTTTCTGGTAGCTCTTACCTCTGCTAGGCGAATGAGTGAACTTCAGGCGCTAGTGTCTGATCCTCCTTACACTAGGTTCTACAGGAATAGGGTAGTCTTACGGACTCACCCGAAGTTTCTCCCTAAAGTTGTCTCCCCTTTTCACCTCAATCAGGAGGTGGTTCTTCCGACCTTCTTTCCCAGGCTGCATGCCAACCGGGCTGAGATGGTCCTGCATACCCTGGACTGTAGGAGGGCGTTATCCTTCTACCTTGACCGTACGCGGGAGCATCGGAGGGCTGTTCAGCTCTTCGTTTCTTTTGACCCCAATAAGTTGGGGTTACCTGTCTCCAAGCGTACTTTGTCCATCTGGGTCGCTGACTGTATCGCCTGGGCTTATGGGGCAGCCGGCCTTTCGTTGGAGGGTCGAGTCACGGCTCATCGTGTCAGGGTGAAGGCTGCGTCAGTGGCTCATCTCCGCTCTGTTCTGTTGGCAGACATCTGCCGGGCCGCTACTTGGTCTTCAAGCCAGACTTTTGCGGCCCATTACTGCCTTGAGAGGGACAGTGCTTTCGGACAGGCAGTACTCCATAATCTCTTTGGGGTTTAGGCAACTCCTACCCTCCGGCCCTGGTGTTGGGCTACCGGTCGGGGGTGTTCTCAGAGAAGATTCCTTCCTTACGTACTGCCGAGCTAGAGGGAGCTCATTTTTTCGGCTTGAGGTCTCCGGTAGCCTTAAGCTGGGGAGTCCCATATGTGAGGACTGACTTCCTGCTTGGTCCTGGAGAAAGAGTAGTTACTCACCTGTAACAGGTGTTCTCCAGGAGCAGCAGGAATCAGTCCTCACAACCCTCCCTCCTCCCCTTGGAGTTGCAGTTGTACATAGTTTATTTTTATATTTTTGTGTGCTGTTCTTAGCTATGTCATTTGACTGAGGTAAGATGGCACCTTTAGGCGGGAAGGGAACTGCGCATGCCTGCCAGCATTCCCAAAGGCTTTCATGGAAAGCTGGCGAAATGCTCCGCTGTGGCTTCATCGGCGCCGATGACACCCATATGTGAGGACTGATTCCTGCTGCTCCTGGAGAACACCTGTTACAGGTGAGTAACTACTCTTTCACGTTGATATAAACCACCATACACAGTGCATATGGGGACTGAGTGCAGGATCATGGAAAACAGAAGAGGGATGAGGATGACACCCAAAACAAGAATTTACACTTGCTCATTTTGCCGCTAGATCTAATAATGTCTTGGCAGCATCTAAGAAATCCTGTAACATGAGGTAAGTACACGGAATAAAATGTAGTCTGTTAAAAAAATAACAAATTACCCAGGGCAGAGAAGCAAAAAGGAAATAAAAGAAACAAACTTGCCTTCCTATAGAGCCGTGTAGCTTCAGAACGCTAGTGAAATGAGAAGCCCGGCAGCGGAACTGGTATGTATTTCAAAGAGATTTTCATGCCAAAAGGTGGTCAAAGTACATCAACCTAGTAAAGGTGGAACATGTCCGATTGGTACCTCTTACGTAACTGTTTGTCAAACATCCTTGTAGAATTGTACCCAGTGGTCTTTATTGAGTAATAGACGATCAGATAATGAATGTATGAGGTGTGAAACCGCAGTATACTTGCTGTGGATGTATATATTTTAATTCTCTAGTTTTTAATTATTTATGATTTTCTTATCACTTATTATGTTTTAATGCCTTTTATCTCTGAGGTTTATACCCCCCGAAGAAGGCCCCAAAACTGAAACACATCATGGTCACTCCTGGAATAAAGCTGCTTCGGTACTCTTGCCTTTGTTTCTTTCTCAGAATGGAGGCTCTCCATTGCCCTCCACCTGAAATCAAAAATGGATTCATTGGCATTCGCGCACTGGGTCTTGTCCCATGTGCATCAACACTGGAGCTTGTCTTGATGTGATGCAGAGTAATATCACCTGCTTTCATCTGTTCTGCTTCCATTGATATATTTTAGTTCAATCTTTTTTATTAAGACAGTAATGTACAAAGAGAATACATCATCTTATGTAGAAGCCCCATTTTCTCTCTCCCCTTCCTACATGAACAAGCCATTATATAACTTGCTCCATAGCTGATAAGCATCATTCATTCTCAAACATACCCCTAAACATCATCACTTTGCAAACATTCAGAATCATACTCCTTGTAATGGTTGGCATAGATTCAATATAGGGAAGCCAAAGAGCCAGGAATTTTTTAAACCCTCTTCCCTCCCCAACACCTTTACTGAAAAATTGATCCATTCTCCCTCATCCTATCTGTTAATATCACTTTCTTGACCATTAGATATGCTGCCTTATATAGTGTCTTCATTCCTCAAATGAATGGGTTAGGGGGCCAACAGCCACCAAATAAACATACTTAACCCATTAAGGGTAGCAGATTTCCAGTTAAGCCTTGCAAATATCTCCCCACCTGTTCCCACAAAGAACCTTTCTCATGTTCCCAAAAACTTATGAATAAAGGAGCTTTGCTGTATTCCACATTTTATACATTTTTCATAATATGTGAGATATGCCTTATAAGCCCAGCATTTATTCCCAGAAGGATGCTGGGTTGCATACAGAGAGGCATTACCAGAAGAAAGGAAGAGGTACTAATGCCACTGTACAAGTCGCTGGTGAGGCCTCACTTGGAATATTGTGTTCAGTTTTGGAGACAGTGTCCTGCAAAGGATATAAAGAGGCTGGAAGCAGTTCAGAGGAAGGCGACCAAAATGATTTGGAACTTGTGTCAGAAGATTTATGAGAAGAGACTTGAAGACCTGAATATGTACACTCTGAAGAGAGGAGAGACAGGGGAGATATGCTTCAGATCTTTAAATACTTAGCGTATTAATGTTTGTTTATTAAGCTTGATATACCGCTTTTCAATTATCAAACAAAGCGGTTTACAAAATCAAAGTCACAGTAATGGCCAATGGCCTAGAAGAGGAAAGGAAATTACAATAGTAACAGGACAGAAAGAGTAAGCATGCATACCGGACAGGGGAGAAAGGTCATAACATAAAGGGTAAATCAGATAGTGTGGGTAGGAAGGTCAAAAGCAGATGAAAATAGATGTGCTTTCAGGCAAGACTTTGACCTCCCCTCAAGTATTCCATATATATATATTCATAGATAACTTGTATATAGTTTTTCACACTGTTCGGTATTATACCACATTATTTGTTCTATATTTCATGATATTCCTTGTAAATAAGTTCTGTTATATTTCATTGTTCCATGTAAAACAAACTTGATTTGTAAATTATTGTTACCTGTAAACCGCAACTGAACTTTGGAAGATGCGGTATATAAATGTGAATTAAATAAATAAATAAAATAAATAAAGTAGAGTAATTCTGTTCGAGTCTGAGGGAGGAGGTTATTAAGTTCCACAGTGCGGGTCCTAGAAAGAAAAAGGTAGAGGAATTGGGTAGATTGTAGGTGAGCCTGAGAGGGGGATGGAAGGTGAAGGCGGTTAACATGGAGGGACTGAAGGGAGTGTGAGATTGAAGGAGATCAGCCAGATATTGAGGGGTGCATGTGTAGATGACTTGGTGGGCAACAGTGAGAATCTTAAAACGAATGCGGTGATTAACGGGAAGCCAGTGAAAGTGAAGAAGAAGAGGTGATCAAAACGGGAAGAATGGGTAATGAGGCGTGCTGCCGTGTTCTGAATGCATTGAAGTCTGCTTAATTGGGCTTGGGGAATGCCAGCAAGAACCGAGTTGCAGAAATCCAGACATGAGCGATAAGAGAGAGAACGAGAGTAGTGAGGGCTTCGGAGGTGAGGAAGGGATGAACAGCTCGAATCTGACGGAGGTGAAAGAAAGAGGTTTTGGTAATATTAGAAATTCTGTATGTTCATGAAAAGAAAGAGCTGAGTCAATGACGCCAAGGTATCGAAAAGAAGGGACTAAAGGGATAGAGAAACCAGCAAAAGACGGAGCAATGAGGGTGGAGGGGCTACTGAAAGGGAACCAAATAGCAAGTGTTTTGGAAAGGTTCAGATGCAGACAGTAGTGAGCCAGTCAGAAACAGAGAAGACAGGAATTAAGATGGGGAAGATCAGGCAGAAGAGGGGAGGTATGGTGAAGCAAGAGAAGATCATCTGCGTAAAAGAAGGCTGATATCCCAAACTGTTGAATCAGAAGAGCAAGTGGTGCCAGGAAGATATGAACACTGAATCCTGAGGGACACCACAGAGTAAGGGAATGGGGTCAGAAGAAACACCAGAGGAGGAGTGAGAAAGAACTGAGTATGACCGGGAAAAAAGGTAGGAGTGAATCCACCAATATACAGAGCCCCCGAGACCAGCATCGCTGAGACGGGAGAGAAGGAGAGAGTGATCCACAAGGTCAAAGGCAGCTGAAAGAACCAGAGAAACCGCCACCGAAATATCCCCATGGTCATGTGCAACGTGCAGATTATTAAGAAAAGCAAGGAGGACTGTTTCGATGCTGTGACCGGGATGGAAACCAGATTGGCAGGGGTGAAGGAAGTTAATAGAGTTTAAGTGATGAGAGAGTTGACTGAAGACTACTTTTTTGAGTATTTTTGACAGAAAGGGAAGGTGATAGACTGGACGATAGCATGCGGGGACAAGAGGATCAAGTGAAGGTTGAGGGAAAGTGCCGGTGGAGAGATTGGAATTGATCGTGGTGAGGATGGAAGGAGGAAGGGCAATAGAGGGTTTGAGAAGCCATGAGGAGGGAATGGGATCGAGAGAGCAGGTGGTCTTACTAGAGGAGGAGATCAGTTTGATGATCTCTGAGATGGTGAGTGAATGAAATGATAACCAACTGTTAAAAAAGTGATGGGAGAGAAGGGGGGGAAGGGGAGGAGGGAAGGATATTGGGGGCAGACAATGTGGAAGAGAATTACGGAGATGTTGAATTTTGGAGTCAAAAAAGGTTGCCAGCTGTCGGGGGCTGGGGGCCACTGGAAGGGAAGAAGAAAGGGGAGTTGAGTGGGAGGGAAGTGAGAGACTTGAGAACTGCGAAGAGATGTCTATTATGATTGAGAGCCATAGCAATAGCTGCAGAGAAATGAGATTGCTTAGCAAGGTGGACCTGCGAACGGTAGTGAGAGTGACAGACTTTAAATGAATTTAACAGAGAAGGGGAGCGTGATTTCCTCCATAGGCATTCAGCACGGCAAAGTTGAGAGCGAAGGAGGTGAAGGCTGGAGTGGAACGAGGGCTGAGAAGGGTGGGAGTGGGGAGGAAGAAGTTGTAATGGAGCCGCTTGCTCAAAGGCTGTGGAAAGGCAGGATGTCCAGTGAGAGACCTGCGAGTTAGGAGAGAGGGAGGAGAAATCCGAAGATAGAAGGGTGTCTGCAGCAGGGTAGGACTGAAGAGTGAGTAGTGTGATCCGATGACCAAACCACAAGGAGGAGGAAGAGGAGGTGTTGGAAGGAGGCATAGAGGGAGGGAGAGCTGGGGAATGGGGAAAGCAGTAGAAAGTGAGGCAGTAATGATCCGTCCAGGGCAGAGGTAAGGAACTAAAGTTGATTAAGCGGAAGATGGGTTCTGAAGGAGCAATGACAAGGCCAACAGAATGGGTGGGCAGGGTGACATGCTGCGTGAGGGATAGATCTTGAAGTAAAGAGAGAGACAATCGTTCTTCCTCTAGGGAGCATACTTCTAAGTGCAAATTAAAGTCCCTGGTAATTATCAGATGTGGATAACAAACAGAAATGTCGGGACTTCCGGTGATGCGATGAGTGTGAGCAGTCGCATGCTGCTTGAGCTCTGGGCCCCCTCGCTCCCCCGGAGAGGTCTAATGTGGTGATGGGGGCCGAATTCGGGGTTCTGGTCCTCCCCCCTGCTTACCCGACCGGACCACAAAGAGCAATGACATCCCTGAACCCCCGCTCCGCTGTCCCCCGCTGATCTGCAGCGTCGGCCCTGGACCTGGGCGGCTGGAGAAGAGGACGCCTAGCCGGAACAGAGTGCCACGTGGTGGGGCTAGCCGGTAAGCAGTGAACTGCAGCTGGGCATTGGAGCCGTGATCCGCAGCGGCGGGTGACTTCCCGATCCTTGCTTCTCGCTCCCCACCCCCTCTACAACTGCTCGCTCCTGGAGGACGGTAGACCCCGAACTACTGAGGGGAGGTTTGGAACCCTCGCCTGGCCTTTGTACTGGGCCGTGCCCGTTTCGTCAACCCCGGGTGCTCCTCACAGGCCGGTTAGCCCAGAATAAGCCCCGCCAGGCGCTTGGGAGACCAGGGAGAGATAGCGGACCCTGTGACGGGGAAGACCCTGCCCCCCCCCTGCGGAGACAGAGCAGCGCGCACAAGAGGAGGGCGAGCCGGCGACGCCGTGGCCCGTTGTGGGGGTGGAGAGATGGGGGGGCGGGACCCCTGAAGGCCGATGCAGTTCTGGCAATGGCGGCAAAGGGAGGCCGCCGAGTAGAGAAGGAGAAGTTACCTCTGCCACATAAAGGGGGGGAGCAATCCTCGCCGCCAAAAGAGAGGGCCAAAGCGGAGCTGGCGGATGAAATCTCCATGGCAGGGGCGCTGTCTGCGCAATTTGAAGATCTGCGGGGCCGAATGGACCTTCTTCAATCCTCGGTGGAGGCCCTGGGGAGCCGAATGCAGGAAGCAGAGCACCGGATAGATCGGGCGGAGGAACATGTGCTGGAGCTGCAGCAGGAGATGACTCGTGTGAAAAAGCTACTTCAGGGGCAGGAGGCCAAGCTGGACGACCTTGAGAACAGGTCTCGCCGTAATAACTTGAGATTCTTGGGGATCCCGGATGCCATAGAGGACAGGGACTTAAAATCCTATGTGGAGGATCTGGTGAAACAAATTTTGGAGAATGATCCTGAAGGTACCCTAGTGCAAATAGAGAGGGTGCACCGGGTTGGGCCTAGGAGAGCCTGTGACGGCCGCCCCAGGGTGGTTCTGGCACGGTTCCTGCGATTCCCGCAAAAGGAGGCGGTGTTGCGGGAAGTGAGGAAGAAAGGAGCAGTTCACAAGGACAATGTTAAGCTGTGTATCGTTCAGGATTACTCGGCAGCCCTGGGACAACGTCGACGAGAGTATGGACCCTTGTGTCAGATATTGATAGATAACAATATCAAATTTCTGGTGCAATATCCCGCCCGATTGATCTTTACTCATGGTGGGGTTCGTCGGACCTTTGAATCAGCGGCAGCAGCAACGCCTTACGTGGAGGAGATACGGCGGGTGGCCACAGCGGCAGCTGAGACATGACGCTAAGCGGCGAGGAGAGTGGATCGGAAGAACAAGTCTGGGGCACGCTGCTTCTGACTGTGGAGGAGGTGGCTGTGATAACCATGTGGGGGGGAGGGGGTGCATGGGGACTGTTAAGGCTGTCTTCAGCATTATCTGTTTGCTGTTTTCTTTGGGATATGGGAAAGTGTTGCGGGGAGTTTGTGTTGCTTGGGTTCATCTAGTATGGGAGGAGAGGGAAGGGGAGCGGTCACTTTGGAGAGGGTGGATGCTGGGGGGTGGGGTGGGGAGGAGGGGGGGACCCCGGATGGCTCTCAGAAGAGTCGGCATAAGGGAGGAGTGGGGGGGTACTACACGCATCTTGGAGTCACCGAGAGGGAGAGAGGCGGATGGTAGTAGAGATGGGGGACTGGAGAGGAGAGGAGTGTGGAGGGAGGGGGAAGGGGAGGGAGGGCGGGAGAGGGGGGGAATGGGGGGGTGGGTGGGGGAGGAGAAGGGAGCGAGGGAGGAAGAGAGCGGGGGAAGAGGAGGAGAGCTGTATCTTAGGAGACCTGTTGAGGGGAGGGGGGAACATACATCTAACGGAATGGGAGGGCCTCAGGCTGGGTGGGTCCTTCCACATAGTGGGCGTTTTGCCATGGGACTTGTGCCTTATCGTAAACCACTGACCTGAGGGTTCTATCATGGAATGTCTGTGGGATGGGTACTCCTATTAAGAGATATCAAGTGCTGCAGGCCCTGGCACGGCAGAAATGCGATATAGCTATGATACAGGAAACCCACCAGACTGCTGAGGAACATCTTAAATTAAAGAGGGATTGGGTGGGACAGGTGTGGGGGGCTCCGGCAAGGGGGTGGAAAGGTGGCATGGTCATTTTGATACACAAGAGAATACGATTTGTCCAGGAGAGCATTTTTGAGGGCGAGGGTGGGGGATACGTGCTTGTATATGGCCTACTGGAGGGGAAGCCTGTGGTGCTGGGCAACATGTACAGCCCCAGTGTGCTAGACGAAGCATTATATGCTAGTCTGGGCTCCCGAGTGGAGCAGTTGCCGGATGTCCCTTTGATCTTAGCGGGAGACTTTAATGGGGTCTTGGATGCGGATCTGGATACAACTAGAGGCGGGGGGGACCGAACACGGGCGAAAACTGCCAAATCGCTGCAGCACTTGAGCCGTAGATTGGGGCTGGTAGATCCGTGGCGGCTGCTGCACCCCTTTGAGAGGGATTATACCCCCCAATCGCGAGCGCATGGCTCGAGTGCCCGTATAGATTACATGCTGGTCTCGGAGAGATCCTTTGCTCAAGTTGAGGATGCGCAGGTGGGTCCTATGGAGATATCGGATCATGCGCAGGTGTGGGTGGACCTGGTGTGGCAGGATCTGAGCGTGCGGTCCCGCATCTGGAAATTTCCTATGGAATTGTACAGGGAGGCGGACTTGCAGGTATTTCTTGGGCAGAGGTGGCGGGAGTTCGCCGCCCACAATGCCCAGCATCGGGACGACCCTGAGCTTTTCTGGGAAGCGGCAAAAGTGGTCATGCGGGGGAGAGATCATAGGGTATGTGGGTAGGAAACGGAAGATGCAGACGCAACAAATAGTGCGGCTGGAGCAGCAGGTGCGTAAAGAGAGACGTAGGCAAGCTCAGCATCCTGGGGTAGTGCAGAGGGGAAAGTTGTGGGAGCTCCAGACGGCTCTTAACGAGCTGCTACATCAGCGAGCCAAGAAATCCCTTTTATTTTATAAATACCAGTTCTCCAGGACCAAGCAGGAAGTCAGTCCTCACTTATGGGTGACGTCGGCGCCGACGGAGCCCTCGCGGAGCAATTTTCCCCAGCTTTCAAAGAAAGCCTTTGGGAATTGCAGCGCGCATGCGCGGTCGTCTTCCCGCCCGAAGGTGCCATCTTAGCCAGTCTTTTTTTTTCTGCGGAGCCCTGCAGACGTCCCCGTCTTGTCCCCGCGAAAAAGTTGATTTTCCTCTTTCTTTTATACTTTTTTCTTTCGGTTCGACGCCGATCGTTTTCCCGCCCGGACTCGCGACGCCGGTCTCGAGTCCTCTAGCGTTTTTTCGCTACAAGAATAGGGTAGTCCTACGGACTCACCCAAAGTTTTTGCCTAAAGTGGTCTCCCCTTTTCACATGAATCAGGAGGTGGTACTTCCAACCTTCTTTCCCAGACCACACTCCAGCCGAGCTGAGACGGTCCTCCATACCCTGGACTGTAGAAGGGCATTGAACTTCTACCTTGACCGTACGCGGGAGCACCGTAAAGCTGCTCAGCTTTTTGTGTCTTTTGACCCCAATAAATTGGGGCTCCCGGTCTCCAAGCGTACTCTGTCCATCTGGGTGGCGGACTGTATCTCTTGGGCTTATGGGGCAGCCGGACTCGCCTTAGAAAGTCGAGTCACGGCTCATTGCGTTCGGGCAAAGGCCACGTCAGTGGCTTACCTCCGCTCTGTTCCGCTGGCAGACATCTGCCGGGCCGCTACTTGGTCTTCGAGCCAGACTTTTGCGGTCCATTACTGTCTCGAGAGGGAGTCCCGTAGGGACAGTGCTTTCGGACAGGCAGTCCTCCGTAATCTCTTTGAGGTCTGAGCAACTCCTACCCTCCATCCCGGATGTGGGCTACCGGTGGGTGATAATTCAGCGAAGATTCTATCCTTCTGTGCTGCTGAGCTAGAGGGAGCTCATTTTTGTGCTTAGGGTCTCCGGTAGCCTTGAGCTTGGGAGTCCCATAAGTGAGGACTGACTTCCTGCTTGGTCCTGGAGAAAGCGTAGTTACTCACCTGTAACAGGTGTTCTCCAGGAGCAGCAGGAATCAGTCCTCACTACCCTCCCTCCTCCCCTTGGAGTTGCAATCGTCTGCTTATGTTCTTTTTGCAAATTTTTATGCTGTCTTTTTTAGCTATGTCATCTGACTGGCTAAGATGGCACCTTCGGGCGGGAAGACGACCGCGCATGCGCGCTGCAATTCCCAAAGGCTTTCTTTGAAAGCTGGGGAAAATTGCTCCGCGAGGGCTCCGTCGGCGCCGACGTCACCCATAAGTGAGGACTGATTCCTGCTGCTCCTGGAGAACACCTGTTACAGGTGAGTAACTACGCTTTATATAGATATGGGGATAAACCGGGCAAGCTATTGGCGAGATGTCTTAAGGGTAGCAGGGGATCAGGCTTGGTGGGGGCGCTGCGGGATGACAGGGGGACACTGCATCAGGATAGTAAGGCGATTGCTGAGATATTCAAGGGGTTCTATCAAAAACTGTATGTGAGGAGGGTGGGGTCTCAGAATGTCATGGAGGAATACTTACGAGAGGTGCAGCTGCCACAGCTGACAGCAGCTCAGCGAGCACAACTTGATGCGCCAGTGTCGGAGGAAGAGGTGCAATGGGTTATTCAGAAGGCGAGCTGTTGCAAGGCACCGGGCCCTGATGGATTTGGGGCAGAATTCTATAAGTTGTTGAGGACAGAGCTGTCTGCGCCCCTGATGGCAGTGTATCATAGGAGAGTGGTGCAAGGGGGGTTTGAGCTGGAGGAGAACCATGTGCACATTATTCTGATCCCCAAAGCAGGGAAGGATTGCACGCAGGCAGCGTCTTACCGGCCTATCTCTTTACTAAATTTTGATGTAAAAATTTTGGCCAAGGTGCTGGCGGATCGTTTGGCCCTGGTGCTTGGAGAATTGGTGCATGCTTCTCAGGTGGGGTTTGTGCGGGGCCGCTATGCTGTGCGGAATTTGCGTAAGATCGTGGCGTTGATGGAGTGGGTGCGGGACAGGAAATTGCAGTCCCTTCTGGTGAGTTTTGATGCCGAGAAGGCGTTCGATCAAGTGAGCTGGTCCTACCTAAAATATTTGTTGCCTCAGTATGGACTTGGGGAGTCCTTTTGTAGCATGGTAGAGCTCCTATACTCGAGACCCTCGGCGGGGGTGCTATGCAATGGGGTGTTGTCAGAGAGTTTTCCGTTGGAGAGGGGGACACGGCAAGGTTGTCCGCTGTCTCCCCTGCTCTTTGTACTGTCCTTGGACCCGCTGGTGTGGAGAATAGAGGCTTCTAGAGATATACAAGGGATAGCTATAGGGTCGCATATCTTTAAGATGGCTGCATTTGCCGACGATATGTTGGTGCACTTGTTGTCTCCCCAGGCGTCGTTGCCTAGTTTATTGGAAGAATTTTCCCGGTTCGGCAGTTTTGCCGGGCTTTGCATTAATATGGATAAGTCGGAGGCTTTAGATGTGGCGGGGACACTGAAGGGGCAGTGGCGGGGGAGGTTCCCGCTTAGGTGGATGGGGGATTCCTTTGTATACTTAGGGGTGCTTCTGACACGAGAACCGAGAGAGCTGTATAGGAAGAATTTGGAATGGGTCTTGGACCAAACCCGCGTGCAGCTTTCGGCCTGGACTCTGTTGCCTTTGTCGTTGTTGGGCCGGGTAGCGGCATTAAAAATGGTGATCTTACCGAGGGTGCTTTACTGGTTACAGACTCTTCCGGTATGGGTCTTGAAGCAGGACTTAAATTCCATGGACAGAGAGATTCTGAGGTTTCTTTGGAGAGGAGCTAAAGCCCGTATACCCCTGCATAGGTTACAAGGGGGCTGGGACCGAGGGGGGGATAGGCCTTCCCGACTTAAGGAACTATGCCCTAGCTTGCCAAGTGCGACATATAGGCGATTGGTTGGGGAATATGGAGGTGTATACCCCTCGGGCGTTAGAGGAGGCGTTTGTAGCCCCGCTGTCCTTGTTGGCGGTGCTGCACTTGGACCGTAGGTCTCTCCCTGGGGGAGTGGTGAGCAGTGCGCTGATCCGTCCGGTGCGATGGACATGGCAGCACTTAAATGGCATCTGGAGGGAGCCCCCTGAAGTGTCGAGCTGGTTGCCCATACAGGGGAACCTTCGGTTTACGCCGGGGTCGGAAACACCGGCGTTTTGGGAATGGAGGAGATTGGGCATACGGAACATTGGACATGTGATTGACTCCACGGGGAAGTGCAGGTCTCTTGCGAATTTGGGCGAGGAATATGGGATGGCCCAGCGACACTTTTTTGCCTATGCCCAATTACACCATTATATAGCCTCCCTCCCACAGACAGCCCTGCGAGTGGAGAGAGCTGCGCAGATTCTGGAGTTTTTTGCATTGGGGGAGGAGGTCCCACCCACAATTGCTAATTTTAAAAAGCGTATAGACAGTTATGGGAGTCTGCCAGAGTATGGAAAAGAGGAGGATTTGTGGGCTCGGGAGCTACATTTGGGGGTCCCCCCGGGGGCACTCGATCGAGCCTTGGGTAGTATCAAAGGGTTGGTGGAGGGGTCCCGCTGGTGAGAAGTGCAGTTCAAGTGCCTGGTACGAGCGCATATCTCTCTGAGACGAGCACTACGATGTCGGCTCACGGAGGAAGGGGGTTGCCCAAAATGCTTTTGTCCCTTGGCCGACCTGGGGCATATGTGGTGGGGGTGTCAGAGGATTCGTCGGTATTGGAGAAAGATTGCTGAGTATATGAGTAAGATCATTCAGCAGCAGATTGACTGGACGGCATTACTTGTGGTGTTCGACCTACTTGGACCACTCCACCCGAAGGGAAGGTGGGAGCGCTTGCTAGTTAGGAAGGCATGTCTGGTGGGTAAGGGCCCGATACTTCACCGGTGGAGGGAGGAATTGAGCCCTACATTTTGGGAGTGGCGCAATAGCTTCCACCAATTAATGCTTATGGAAAGGAGGGGTGCTAGGGGTAGCGCCCGCCGTTGGGCCTCGTTTTTGTTGGTGTGGGAACCATATATTCGGACATTGGGTCCCCTTGCCCGGAATGAGGTCCTTCGGCTGGGTTGAGGGGTGGATAGTATGTAGGAGACCATGGAGTGACTGGACTCATAGTAGAAAGCGATATGGTAGTTTAGATGTTTGTTCCCTTGGGGTATGAGGAGGGGAGGGGTGGGGGGTGGTATAAAATGTAAACTTTGCTGTATCTTTTTGATGCATGATCTGTTGAGCTGTACTGGAGTGGGGGATCAGATACAACCCCCAGTCGAGATGTTATCGTTGTACACTGTCTGTCGGTTCTGTTTGGTATTGATCTGTGTTTAATAAACAGAGTTTCAAAAAAACAAACAAACAGAAATGTCAGAGATAGAAAGGAGGATCGAGTCCCAAAGGTGAGGACGGATGGCTGGAGGCGAGTAAATAAGTAGAATGTAGATTGGTGGGGAGGTCTGATGACAGAGGAGAAGAGCCTCTGGGTAACGAAGCAAAGGGGAAGAAACCTGTGTACAGGAAAGGGAGGAGCAAATGATGGCAGCAACCCCACCACCAGTACTTCCCAGTACTTCCTAGGGAATAGAAAGAGCAGCAAAACCAGAAGGAAGACAGCGGGCGAGCAGGGCGCCTTCTCCCTCCCTGAGCCATGTCTCAGTGAGCAACAGAAGGTCATAGGATTCACGTATGACAAGATCTTGAACTAGAAGTGTTTTGGACCTAAGGGAGCAGCAGTTGAGGAGTTCCAGTTTGATAGAGGAGAGAGGTGGGGGAAAAAGGGGGGACAGGGCTAAGGGGGTGAATGGCAGGGAGACAAGGGAGTAAATTTTCAGTACAGAGTCGAGGGTGACCACATTTGGGGAAATGAGAGAAAGGGGGAGGACGGTTTCCCCAGAGGACTGGAATGGGGGAAGCAGAAGTCCATAAGCACTGCGGAGTAGAGAAAAGAAAGGGGGGTAAGGGAAAGAAGGTGGCCCGTAAGAAAGAGAGTGTGAAGCAAGCCAAAAGAAAGTGAGACCATAAAGTAGAGGGGAACTAAAGGGGCTGAGGTAGAGAGAATGTTGGAAAGAGCAAGGCCTACACTGGCGGAGCCGCCCCAAGGAGCGCATCTAAGGAGCACGTTGTGCTCCTTAGGTGTGCATCCCTGTCACGTGCTGCAATGGTGACAGGTGCCGCTGGCATCCTGGCTAGAGAACAGATTACCTGGGTGAGCGTGGCCATGGTGCTTCTGGGGGGAGGAGTCAGTGGGAGAGTGCTCACAAGCAATCTGGGTGAGCATGGCTGCAGTGCGTCCAGGGGGGAGGAGTCAGCCGGAGAGTGCTCACAAGCACAAGCAATCTGAAGAGGGAGAGAGAGAGAGCGAACAGGCAATAATACAGTAGCAGGCAAAACACTTAGGCAAACAAACCTCTTCCATAGACGAGGAAGCTGTAAAACTAGAGGGCATAACATGAAGCTGCACGGGGGTAAACTGAAAGGCAATGTCAGGAAATATTTTTTCACTGAAAGGTGGTGGATGCTTGGAATGCCCTCCCGATAGAAGTGGTGGGGGCAAACACAATGACAGAATTCAAAATGACATAGTACAGACACAGTGGATCCCTTTATAGCAACAGAATAAAATCAAAATAAGCATAACTATCTCTTATATCTGAACAAATAGGGATGACCTACATGGAGTGGTGGGTGCACCCCTAAACAAAGGCATGGGGAGGGGTGACCTGCATGGAGCGGCAAGTGCACCTACTCTTGCTGCCTTGCTGGGCAGACTAGATGGACCATACTGGTCGTTATCTGCCATCATATACTATGTTACTATGGCTATGCCAAAGAAATTTAAATTGCATTTCTCTATAAACTATTTCTGCAAGAGTACAGTCCTTTAAAAGTAGTCTGCAAAATTAATATGCTAACCTTCCATGAAGTTGCTACAGGTACATATAGTTCCTTCATGTTGATCTTACTCCTAAGTTTTTCTATCAGGTTTGCACATGCAGGTTCCCCCACCCCAAGAAAAATTCCTCTTCCTAACAAAGAGTACCAAAATTTCAAGTTGAGCTTCACCAAACTTTCTATGTTGTGTCTAACCTGCAAGTATGTGAAGAAACTAGATCTGGGCAACCCATAGTACACCACAAAATTCTGAAGAGACTCCAACTGCATCACATTTTCAAACTTTTAAGTCCCATAGGGGCTTGTTTACAAAGCCGCGGTAGCGGTTTCTGATCGTTATTGGATCCGCGGCCCCATTGAACTCAATGGGGCTGCGGCTCCGATAATAATCGGAAACCGCTACCGCGGCTTTGTAAATAAGCCCCATAGCCCTGGTCAACATTGAAATTGTTACTGATTTTAAAAGGCCCTAATCTGTAGTATCTTGGTGAGCTGAACATGAATATAACATTAACAAAAATGTTTTGCCTCTCGTTTTGAAGATATTGCATGTAGTTCATTTTTGACGTTTCACTGTGTAAATATTTCCAGTAGAACATCAACAACATCCCAAATAAGCCTTGAATGATGTAATAATGCATCTCATTGCATAATACCAGCATGCACACATCATCCAGAGATGATTGCATCATTTTCTGATGCAATGCAATACTACTGCCAGATGGCTGCTGAAGCCATCTGACGTCAGCAGTGTACTATACGCAATCGGAAAGGAAAGTAATCTGGTATTCTGTTCTGATATTGAAAGCCTCATGAATGCCTTAAAAATCACTCATGACCCACAAGACTGGAGACTATTTATAGACTCTTCGAAACTGAGTCTGAAGGCTGTGCTTTTGAACAATGGAAACAGTCTTCCATCTATTCCAGTAGTGCATGCTGTCCATATAAAAGAGACATACGATAACTTAAAGCATCTACTGACTTCCATTAACTATAACAAGTACAGCTGGCACCTCTGTGGTGACTTGAAGGTAGTTGCCCTTTTAATGGTACTGTAGCAGGGATATATAAAATACATGTGTTTCTTATGTGAGTGGGATAGCCGAGCAAGGGATTGGCATTACTTGCGGACGGAATGGAATCGCAGACAAAATGTAACAGTTGAAGAGAGGAATATCCAGCACCCAGTTCTGGTTGAGGCTCACAAAATCCTGCTACCACCCCTTCACATCAAACTAGGTTTGATGAAAAACTTCATGAAAGCCATGGACCACACTTCGCCAGCTTTCCGATACCTGCATGAAAAATTCCCTCGACTCAGTGAAGCAAAGATTAAAGGAGGAGTTTTTGTGGTTCCTCAGATTTGAGAGCTCTTCAAAGATGACCGGTTCAACAACTTGCTGCAGGGTGATGCGAAACAAGCATGGAATGCTTTTCACCTAATGTCAGAAAACATTCTCGGGAATGTTAGGGCAGAAACCTACAAGGAACTAGTAGAAGACATGCTGATACAGTATCAGAAACTTGGCTCCAATATGTCTCTAAAGATCCATTTCCTTGATTCCCATCTCAATTTCTTTCCTGACAACTGTGGTATGGTTAGTGATGAACAGGGCGAACGTTTTCACCAGGATATCGCAACGATGGAGCAAAGATACCAGGGAAAATGGTCCACTACAATGCTGGCTGGCTACTGCTGGACACTCCCCAGAGAAGCTCCCCAACAGCTGTACAAGAGACAGGCGAAAAAAATCTAAGAAGTAGTCTGACTTGTTTTTTTACAGGTATTAACCGAAGGCCTATTATATTTACTATTGACATGAATTTCATGATGTAAACATTAATTCTTGTAGATTACAAAAAAACTAGAGCCAACTTTTCAATTTCACTGTCATATTCATGTTCAGCATATAAAAAGTGATAAGAAATGACTTTTTATTTCAGTAACATGACTTTTGTAAAAATTTGTTGACCAGTGTAGTCAAGAAATTTCTTTCTCCCATATCTTAAAGATCTCAGATTGCATCCCTGGAAGAAATCTGTTTTCCCACAAAGGCAAAAATATTACAATCATATTGTTGCAACCTACGTAAACCCTTCATGCCTTTCTCAGTCCTTGAAGAATCACATTTGACCTAAACCACACTGGGAGATTTCACCAATCGGATATGTAGAACAAAGTTAGGATGTACTGGGGCTAACTTTGTAAAATGCTATCTGGGAGGTAAGATGACTAACAATAAAAAAAAAAAAAACCCAACATACTGCATGAACTGCAAGGTTGCTGACAAAATATACACCTTTCCATCAAAAGCAGGGCGTTCCACAAGGGTCCTCCTTATCATCACTCTTATTCAACATATACATACAGCCCATCTGCAACATCATCAGGTCTTTCAAGGTCGACTGCTTGATATACGCAGATGACATCCTTCTCTACATGCCTTTCTCCACAGTTCATATGGACCTTTCCCTGCTGCCCAAATGTTTTGATGCAGTGTCTGAATGGCTTCAGTCGCAAAACCTCCGGATTCAACACAAGAAAACTGAGGTGCTCTTCATCACTAGAGACCCACATTTCACTCCCCCACCCCAAATAAAGGTGAAAGAAGCCGAGCTCCAAACAAAATCTTCAATTAGATACCTTGGGGTTACCTTGGACCAACGCCTGGATATGAAATTGCATATAACCAACACAGAGCGATCTACCTCAAGATACGGACACTCCGACACCTTCGCTCCCTGCTTGATCCAGACGACTTCCGGACTATATTCCAAGCCTTAACCCTACCGCACCTCGACTATGCTAATGCCATTCTTCAAGGCCTCCCACAGTCCACCTTAAACCCTTTACAACTTGCCATGAACACTGCTGCCAGAGTCCTCTATGGAGCATCAAGAAGGGACCACGTAACACCTATCCTAAAGCAGCTCCACTGGCTCCCCATACATGGAAGACTGTTGTTCAAGACATTGTTACTCACCTTCAAGGCCATCAAAGGCATCACTTCCACCTCACTAATAGACCTCATTCAGACCGTTCCACCTAACAGATCTAGAAGAACGATATCTACAAAAGCGCTAGTAATCCCTAAGGCAGCAACAAAATGCACACTAGCAACGTCTAACAGGGCTTTTAGCTTCTATGCCCCTAAATGCTGGAACACCTTGCCACCGGAGATTCGTGATGTCACCGATCTAACTCTATTCAGAAAGGCACTCAAATCTCACCTTTTCCCCCACTACTACCAGACCAGCCAGACACCGACCTGACCACCCATCCCCACTTTGACCACCTGTTACAGGACCTAACTCAAACTAAGAACATAAAACCTACTGTATATACATGTAAATACATATGTAAATAGTTTCAGCTAACAATTCCCCTATGTTTATCCAAGTTGTCGTACCTGTTCTCTGTAAAACCAAACAGTTTGTTGTTCTGGTCTATTGTTATAATGTAAACCGCGCTGATGCTAAATAGTGCGGTATATAAGAGCCTGAAATAAATAAATAAATAAAATATAGCCTCATATACGAGGAAGGCCTAAGCCTCCCTGATCATACTGTTTCATTAAATACCTTGTAGATATTCTTGGCTTTTTACCATTCTATGGAAACTTTATCAAAAGCCTATTAAACTTCTGTACCTTCGTTTCATGGTGTCATTGGAAGCTGTTGCATCACATTTAGTCACCATAAGAATTCCATCATATGGATGTGAAAGCTGGACAGTGAAAAAGATAGACAGGAAGAAAATTGATGCCTTTGAATTATGGTGCTGGCGGCGAATACTGTGTATACCATGGACTGCCCGAAGAACAAACCAGTCGGTACTAGAGGAGATCAAACCTAAGCTTTCTTTAGAAGCTCAGATGACAAGACTTCAACTTTCATACTTTGGACACATCATGCGAAGAGAGAGATCATTAGAGAAAGACATTATGCTTGGCAAGATAGAAGGTCAACGCAAAAGAGGAAGGCCAGCAATGAGATGGATCGATACAATAACAGCAGCTACGGGTACCAGTCTGTCAACAATGAGCCGCCTGACTGAAGACCGAACACAGTTTAGGATAGCTATCCAGAGGGTCGCCATGAGTCGACTCCGACTCGACGGCACTTAACAACAACAAGAATTCCATCATTTTAAACAGTTGAATCCTTCTGTTCAGGGACAAGGGAAGCATCTCCCAAACCCTTCAACATTCTCCTATGCTCTGTTATAGGTTCTAGATTAATTTGGGAATTTTTCAGGATTTAAGATTAATGTGGACAAATCTTTAGCTTTGCATATAGTGGGGAAGGGCTCCAGATGAGCTGGAAAGGTATGTTTCTTTTACAGTGGGCATCAGGCCAATTTTAATATTTGGGTTTAACACTGTCTAAGGCAGGGGTGGCCAACTCCAGTCCTGAAGAGCCACCATCCAGCCTGGTTTTCAGGATGTCCCTAATGAATATTCAAGAGATATATTTGCATACAATGGGAGGCAGTGGATGCAAATATATCTCATGAATATTCATTGGGGACATCCTGAAAACCAGCCTCTTGTAGCACAAAATGTACCAAAAAATATCCATTCACCTACCTAGACCTGCAAGGATTATTGTAAAGCAGTCATCCATGCTACAAATGTTCTAGTGAAGCCAAACTGCTCCAAACCTTTAAACATATAGGGCCATACTACTCTGTCAGCATCCAAAGTAACCAACATAAGAGTTCCCCAAGGCTCATCATCAGCTCTCCTCTTCAACATATATATTCAGCCCATATGCAAAATATTTAACAAACACAAGATACAATATGCCATATATGCTGACGACATCATGGCATATACCCCGATTCAACTGGACTCCCCAGACTATACCACCATATCAACCTGCATTCAAGAAATAACAACCTGGCTAAATAACAACAATTTAAACATCAACATAAAAAAACCAGAAGCAATTATCATCACAAGAGACTCCACATGCATTCCCCCTACTGCTATCAACATATCCAATACAACGATCACAATAAAAGACAAAGTCAGATACCTTGGAGTGATTCTGGACAAGCAACTCACCCTCCAACCGAATATCAACAAGATATCCAGAACATCCTTCTTCAAACTCGCAACACTCCGGAGACTAAAACCCCTCCTCAATAGAGAACATTTCCGTACAGTATGCCAGGCCATCATTACACCCCTACTGGACTACTGTAATATACTTTTCCAAGGTCTGCTTAAACAAACCACCCGCCCCCTACCAATAGTCCAGAACACTGCTGCCTGCATTATTGCTAGTGCTTCAATACAAGACCATATAACCCCAATACTTCAGGATCTGCACTAGCTACCAATCTCCTCATGGGCAAAATATAAATCAGCGATCACCATCTTTAAAATTAAGAACAACATCTCAGCAGGAATACTACAGGAACTCATTGAAACCAAAACAAACAAAAGACCAGACAGAAACAGTACCAAAAACAACATACCAACTCCTACTCTATTCACAAGAACGAACAAATCCACATTCATGCGAGCCTTCTCCTTTGCTGCCCCTGCTATCTGGAATGCCCTCCCAGATCATCTAAAATCAACAACAGATATAAAAGATTTCCGGAAGCTACTTAAAACTATTCATTGAACAATTCAGTGAAGACCACCAATCAACCCAAACCGCCCCAGAAACTGAGTTACACAAGACATGACATCCACAACATAAAAACATTGTATTACTCTTATTAAAATGTATATAGCCCAATGTAGATAGCTCAACCTGTATATATCGCACCCCAAATCAAGATTTTCCCATCCACACACTCATGAACACTACCTCACAACCACTGCATGCCAACACGCCCGCACTACCCAACTTGATTGGTTTGCAGTGAAATCTGCTTTGATTCAAGGATAAAGCGGGATATAAATACTTTTAAATAAATTAATAAAAATTGGTTATGTAAAGTGAATGAAAAATGAATAAAAATAAATAAATAAAAGGCTTATCCATATGTTTTGGCCCCTTCCATAGCTATCAAACTTTTGAAAATATTACTTGTTGCCTTCTAACCTGACACAAACCCCGTTTGGTCTGGTCTGACAGGCCAAAGGCAACACAGCACTAAGGTGCCCAGCGAAAATGTTGGCAATAACTTTCATGTCAAAATGTTAAAAAGATATGGGTAATAAGCAGCTGGATCAGTTGGACTCTTCCCAGGCTTTGGGATAATTATGATCAAAGCAGTCTAGTTTTTAAGGGAGATAACCTCTCTGCAGTGCTTCTTCAGACATCTCCCACAAAGGGGGCACTGACATGGCTCCTAATATTTTATAATACTCTGAGCTAAAATCATTTGGTTTAGGAGCCTTCCTCCAGGACTGGCCTTAATACAGTTTTTAACTTCCTGATACAAAAATCAAGGCATTCAGTTTTTAGTTGCTCTTCACTAAGGATTGGAAAGGCCAAACTACTGAGAAATTCAATTCCATCTCCTTTCTGCCATTCGTACAGACAATTCAACTTTGAATAGAACTACTGAAAAGGCCTACAAATTAGTCAGTAATTCACAACCCTCCCTGTTGAATTTTTCAAGTCCGCTGTCTGCCTAGGAACAGACTTATTTTTGATCAGATTCACCAACAGATGCTCTGACCTATTGCCAAATTGATATAACTTGTGCTAATAGAACTTCACAGCTGATGCTGCTCTCTGATGTAATAATGAATTAAAAACTAGTAGCACCATTCTTAGTAAGAACATAACATATGCCATACTGGGTCAGACCAAAGTCCATCAAGCCCAGTATCCTGTTTACAATAGTGGCAAATCTAGGTCACAAATACCTAGCAGTTTCCCCAAAAGACACAAGTTCCACAATGCTTGTATTGGGGCTAGCAGTGGATTTCCCAGGTCCCGTTTAATAATGGTTTAGGGACCTTTCCTCCAGGAACTTGTCCAAACCTTTTTTAAAACCAGCTACACTAACAGCTTTTACTATATCCTCCAGTAACGAATTCCAGAATTTGATTACACGTTGAGTGAAAAAATATTTTCTCTTATTAGTCTTAAATAGGTTACAATGCAGCTTCATTGCATGTCCCCTAGAATTTCTGTATTTTGAAGGTGTAAACAACACAGGTACACTAAAAAAAAATTTTTTTAAACTGCCTCTAATGTTTCGATTGATTTTTACGTTTTTTGGTGCGCTGAATCCAAATCTGGTAACCAATTTGCTCCATCACGTACAGATTTTTTGCTACATTGGGTTAGCAGTTTGAGGTGAACGTTTCAGATTGAGTGCGATCGAGATAAAAGTTTCTTGGATGAATTCTTTATGCTAATTGTTTAGTAGTTATTCAAATAAGAATAAAGAAAATTGTAACAAGGCAGCACATAAGAATAGAGTAATGTCAACAAAACACACTGTGATGGTAGCAAAATTGTCTGCACTTAAAACAGCCACATACATGTGCACAAACATTGAGCATATAAGAGCGAGGTTAGACACAAAGCAAAGCAAAGCAAAGAAATGTGCAAAAAATGTTGTACAGGTATGTATGTAAGAATAGAAAACGCAAACCGCACCATTGCAATACATGAAGACAAACACCCGATGGTGTGAAAATAAAATTCTAATAAATGAGATCCGACACTGTGGTAATAACTAGCAAATTTTTATTTCAAAGTTTAGTAAAAACACGATATTTGTCAACACAGTTTAGATTTTAAAGTCATTCTTGGGTCAATCAATCTCCTGGTGGGCCCGTTTCTTCTTCCCCCGAATGCTTCTCTTGGTGTGCTGCTTGGCGTATTTTTCATCTGGGGTTTCCCACAGCAGCAACCAGCCATCATAGTGGTGTTCCATCTTCCTTGGTACCTTCTCTCTGCGTCCTTGATGTCCTGGTGAAACCTTTCACCTTGTTCTTCACTACGCCCCCAAGTTTTCAGGAAAGTAGTTCACATGGGAGTGCAAGAAATGGACTTTCAGGCTCATGTTACAGCCTTGTTCTTTGAAGGCATTGAGCATCCTGGCAACAATATCCTTATAGTTCTCATCCCGCCTGTTCCCCAAGAATTTGAGAACAACATCCTTGAAGGAATCCAGGCTTCTTTTTCCTTCTCAGACATCGTTTCAGCGAATGCTCCATCTGAAATGAGTTTCCTTATATCAGGGCCAACAAACACTCCTTCCTTTAGCTTTGCTTCAGAAAGTCGGGGGAACTTTGAGCAAAGGTACTGAAAGCACTCACCATCTTTTGGAAGGGACTTGATGAATTGCTTAATGAGACCCAACTTAATGTGGAGAGGTGGTTGGTAATAGAATTTTATCATGAGGTACCAAGCTCTCATGAAGAACATTTTTCTCACCGGGTCTCAAATACTCCCGAATTGGCCAGTCTTTTTTCCCCCAGTGTAGGTCGCGGGCCCGGCTATCCCACAAGCAAAGGAAGCAGGGATATTTGGTGAAACCGGATTGCTGCCCTAATAGCATGGATAGAATTTTAAAGTCTCCACAAATCATCCACTTATGCTCATCATAACGAATCTTCTGAAGAATCAGGGCCAAATTCTCGTATTTTTCTTGGAGAATAACAGAGTGAGCAATAGGAACTGAAGCAAATGTGTTGCCATTATGAAGAAGAACACCTTTTATGCTGTCTTTTGACGAATCAATGAACAGCCGCCATTCAGCAGGATCATACTTGAGTTTAAACTTTTCCATCACTCTGTATATATCGTTGCAAAATACCAAATCTTCCTCTTTGCTGAAATACTTCAAAAATTGTGTCTCGCGGTTGCGGTACCAATAAAAAGTTGTTCCTGGTGACAATAGATTTTTCTGTTTAAGCCGAGAACCTAGCAGTTGGGCAGCATCTTTTGGGAGTCCTAAATCCCGGACTAAATCATTCAATTCAGCTTGAGAGAAAAGTTCAGGTTTCGGATCTGGTTCAGTTTCAAACTCGGAAGTACTGGACTCATCGGGAAAAGCCATCTGATGAGTCTCATCATGATCAGAACCGTCCACACAAATATGATCCAAAGATTTTGGTGGTTCAGGCACAGGTACTTCGTTGCTATGAGGCATAGGCCTAATTGCTGAGGGAAGGTTGGGGTAACTTATTACGTTCTTATTTTTTAAGTTGTATCCCTTCACAATGCAAGAGCAAAAATAGCAGTCACTGCTGTGGTCTCTTTGTTCACGCCACATCATAGGTATTCCGAAACGAAATGCTTGTTTTTTACCTTTCATCCATAAGCGTAGATCTTCCTCACATGTCTTGCACACTTTGTGAGGAGCCCACGGTTTGTCTTGATCGCCTAACTTCAAACCGAAATAGGCGAAATATACTTTTTTAATAAATGCAGAAATGTTCCTCTGCCGCTTTTTCACGGTATATTCCGCACAAATAAAACAAAAACTGTCCGGAGAGTTGACGCAACCTCTGGCTCTGTGAGCCATCACAAATACACAGCAATGCAAACTACAACTGTAGTGAACCACTTCGGAATAAAGCTGGATTACGACTGAGCAAACAAAAGGTAATAATGAACTTGCAAGAAACAGAAATTTGACAGGAACATTCATGTTGCAACCACCGTGTTTGAGCGAGCGAATGAGGCGAGGCGAACAGGAAAGAACATGCGCCAGCGCGAGTACTGGATTTAGCCCCCCGCCTCCCAATTGTCCTGTTAATGTATAAAATGAATACAAAACACTCTAAAATATCATGAGGGAGTGTTTCTAGTTAGTTAACCATTACAACCTCTATTTTGGGCCAAGAAAATAAACTGCAGTCGGCTAAAAAGAAATTATGTGAACATTCCTTATATGGGTAAGAAATCTAATTTTGCAAGAAAACGTGACGTGATGGAACATTTTGGCTATTTTTCCTGGATTCAGCACCCCAAAATCTATAGGAATCAGTTGCAAAACTGGAGGCAGTTTTTTGGTAGTGTACCTGTGCAATCGATCTTCATTTACCAGTTCCACTCCATTCATTAATTTATAGACTTCTATCATATTTTCCCAGGTTTAGCCTCTCTTCATAGGGGTATCCTTCCATCCCCTTTACTTTTGGTGGCTCTGGTCTGTACCTTTTCTAATAAAGCTATATCCTTTTTAAGATACGGCAACCAGAATTGCGCACAATATTCAAGGTGCAGTCGCACCATGGAACGATACAGAGGCATTATAATATCCATTGTTTTATTCTCCATTCCTTTCCTTATGATTCCTAGCATTCTATCTGCGTTCTTGGCCGCCGTTGCACACTGGACAGAGGATTTCAAAATGTTATCCACAATGTCGACTAAATCTTTTTACTGGGTGGTGGTTCCTAATGTGGAACCTTGCATCGTGTAACCATAGTTTGGGTTGTTCTTTCCTAGGTGCATAACTTTGCACTTGTCCACATTAAATTTCATCTGCCATTTGGATACCCAGTCTTCCAATTTATCAAGGTCCTCTTGCAATTTTTCACAATCCTCTTGGGTTTTAACAACTTTGAATAATTTTGTGTCATCTGCAAATTTGATCACCTCATTCATTATTCCCATTTCCAGGTCATTTATGAATATGTTAAAAAATAGCAGACCCAGCACAGATCCCTGGGTTACTCCACTATTCACCTTTCTCCATTGGGAAAATTGTCCATTAGCCCTACCCTGTGCTGTCTTTCTTTTAACCAGTTCTTGATCCACAAGAGTTCACTGCCTCCTATCCCATAATTTTTTAATTTTGCCAGGAGTCTGTCACAAGGGACCTTGTCAAAGCCTTTCTTAAAATCCAGATACACGATATCAACTGACTCACCTTTGTCTACCTGTTTATTCACACCTTCAAAATAAACATAACAGATTAGTAAGACAAGACCTTCCTTGGCTAAAGCCATGTTAGCTGTCTCCCATAAAGCCATGGCTATCTACATGTTTAGTAATTTTCTTCTTTATAATGGTTTCTATCATTTTTCCTGGTACTGACGTCGGGCTCACCGGTCTATAGCTTCCCGGATCACCCCTGGAACCCTTTTTAAAACTTGGAGTTACATTGGCCATCCTCTAATCTTCAGGTATTACAGATGATTTTAATGATAGTTCTCAGATTGCTAATAGTAGGTCTGCAGTCTCATATTTCAGTTCTTTCAACACACTTGGATGTATACCCTCCAGTCCAGGTGATTTCCTACTCTTCAGTTTATCAAATAGTTGTAATACATCTTCCTGGTGTACCGATATTTCTTTCAATTCTTCTGCAGCATCACCTTTAAATGCCATTTCAGTCATGGGTAACATCCCTACATCATCCTCAGTAAAAATAGAAGCAAAGAATTCATTCAGTCCCTCCGCCATGGCCTTATCCGCTCTTAGTGCCTCTTTTACCCCTCTATCTAATGGTCCAACTGACTTTCTCAAAGGTTTTTTGCTACTAATGTACCTGAAAAAGTCTTTATTACGCGCTTTTGCTTCCACAGCAAACTTCTTCTCAAATTCTCTCTTTCCCTGCCTTATCAATGCCTTGCATTTAACTTGCCAGTGCTTATGTTCTTTCCAGTTTTTGTCATTTGGCTCCTTCTTCCATTTCCTGAAAGATGCTTTTTTTGGCAACAACATCCTCTCTGACTTCACCTTTGAACCATGCTGGTAGGTTTTTGAACTTCCTTCCACTTTTCTGAAAGCGTGGAATACAGCTGGTCTGGGCTTCCAAAATAGTATTTTTAAACAACACCCATGCTTGATGCAAATTTTTAACCTTTACAACTGCTTCCCTTAATTTTTTCTTAGTCTCCCTGTGAGAGAGTCAGTTGGTCCATTAGATGATAAAGGGGTTAAAGGAGCACTAAGAGGCGACAAGGCGATAGCGGAGGGACTGAATGAATTCTTTGCTTCAGTCTTTACTGAGGAAGATGTAGGGATGTTACCCATGACTGAAGTGGTATTTAAAGGTGCGGAAGAATTGAAGGAAATATCGATACATCGGGAAGATGTATTACAACTATTAGATAAACTGAAGAGTAGCAAATACCTGGGCCGGATGGTATACATCCAAGGGTGTTGAAAGAACTGAAATATGAGATTGCAGACCTGCTATTAATCTGTGAACTATCATTAAAATCATCTCTAATACCTGAAGATTGGAGGATCGCCAATGTAACACCAATTTTTAAGAAGGGTTCCAGGGGTGATCTGTGAAACTACAGACCGGTAAGCCTGACATCAGTACCGGGAAAAATGGTAGAAACCATCATAAAGAATAAAATTACTCAGCATGTAGATAGTCATGACCTAATGGGAGACAGCCAACATGGCTTTAGACAAGGAAGATCTTGTCCTACTAAACTGTTATGTTTTTTTGAAGGAGTGAATAATCAGGTGGACAAAGGTGAGTCGGTTGATATTGTGTATTTGGACTTTCAGAAAGCCTTTGACAAGGTCCCTCATCAGAGACCTTTGGCAAAACTAAAGAGTCATGGGATAGGAGGCAGTGTACTATTATGGATCAGGAACTGGTTAAAAGATAGAAAGCAGAGGGTAGGGCTAAATGGCCAATTTTCCCAATGGAGAAAGGTGAATAGTGGTGTACCCCAGGGATCTGTGCTGGGTCCACTGCTTTTTGACATATTCATAAATGACCTGGAAAGTGGAATAACGAGTGAGGTTATCAAATTTGCAGATGACACAAAACTATTTAAAGTTGTTAAAACCCAAGAGGATTGTGGAAAATTGCAAAAGGATCTTGATAAATTGGAAGACTGGGCATCAAAATGGCAGATGAAATTTAATGTGGACAGGTGCAAGGTTATGCACCTAGGGAAGAACAACCCAAACTATGGTTACACGATGCAAGGTTCCACATTAGGAACCACCACCCAGGAAAAAGATCTAGGCGTCATTGTGGATACCATGTTAAAACCCTCGGCCCAGTGTGCAGCAGCGGCCAAGAGAGCAAATAGAACGCTAGGTATGATAAGGAAAGGAATGGAAAATAAAACAAAAGTTATTATAATGCCTCTGTATCGTTCCATGGTGAGACCGCACCTTGAATATTGTGTGCAATTCTGGTCGCCATATCTTAAAAAGAATATAGCGATTTTAGAAAAGGTTCAGAGAAGAGTCACCAAAATGGTAAAGGGGATGGAAGGATACTCCTATGAAGAAAGGCTAAAAAGGTTAGGGCTCTTTAACCTGGAAAAGAAACGGCTGAGGGGAGATATGATAGAAGTCTATAAATTAATGAATGGAGTGGAACGGGTAAACGTAGATCGATTGTTTACCTTATCAGAATATAGAAAGACTAGGGGACATGCAATGAAGCTACAGGGTAAACTATTTAAGACTAATAAAAGAAAATATTTTTTCACTCAACGTTTAATCAAACTCTGGAATTTGTTACCGGAGGATGTAGTAAAGGCTGTTAGTGTAGCTGGGTTTAAAAAAGGTTTGGACAAGTTCCTGGAGGAAAGGTCCATAAACCATTATTAAGAAGGGACCCAGGATATCAATGCTTGAACCAATACAAGCATTGTGGAACCTGTGTCCCTTGGGGAAACTGCTAGGTACATATGACCTAGATTGGCCACTGTTGGAAACAGAATACTGGGCTTGATGGACCTTGGTCTGACCCAGTATGGCATATCTTATTTTCTTATTTTTCTTACTTTTTATTTTAAAGGTAGTTCTGTGGATTTCCTTGGCATCCTTCCTCCATTTATTAAATCAAACGCGATCATGCTACGATCACTATTGCCAAGTGGCCCCAAGACCCTTATCTCTTGCATCAGATCTTGTATTCCACTAAGAACTAGGTCCCAAATGGCTTCCCCTCTGGTTGGTTCATGAACCAGCTACTCCAAGAAGCAGTCATTTCATTTAGAACTTTTTCCCTAGCATGTCCTGCCTTGACACTGACCCAGTCGATACCTGGGTAATTGAAATAACCCATCATTATTACTGTGTTGTAACTTTTATTAACTTCCCTGATTTCTTTGAGCATTTCATCATCCATTTATTCATTCTGGCCAGGCGGTCAGTAGTACACCCCCACTGCCATAGCCTTCCCCTTTTTACATGGAATTTCAATCCATATTCTACAGTGAATTTTGTTTCCTGCAAAACAATGCCCTCTCTAATATAGGGCCAGATGGTATACATCCCAGGGTGTTGAATGAACTGAAATATGAGATTGCAGACCTGCTATTAGTAATCTGTGAATTTTAATTAAAATCATCTGTAATACCTGAAGATTGGAGGATTGCCAATGTAACGCCAATTTTTAAAAAGGGGTCCAGGGGTGATCTGGGAAACTACAGACCGGTGAGCCTGATGTCAGTACCGGGAAAAATGGTAGAAACCATCATAAAGAACAAAATTACTCAGCATGTAGATAGTCATGGCCTAATGGGAGACAGCCAACATGGCTTTAGACAAGGAAGATCTTGTCTTACTAATCTGTTATGTTTTTTTGAAGGTGTGAATAAACAGGTGGACAAAGGTGAGTTGGTTGATATAATTTATCTGGACTTTCAGAAAGCCTTTGACAAGGTCCCTCATCAGAGACTTTTGGCAAAACTGAAGAGTCATGGGATAGGAGGCAGTGTACTATTTTGGATCAGGAACTGGTTAAAATATAGAAAGCAGAGTGTAGGGCTAAATGGCCAATTTTCCCAATGGAGAAAGGTGAATAGTGGTGTACCCCAGGGATCTGTGCTGGGTCCGCTGCTTTTTTTTTAAAAATTTATTTATCAATTTTTTAATACAATCCAGAGAACAAATCTGAATCAGAATTAACAAAATAAGAAGAAAAAAACCCAACCAAGACCATCTAAAAACAAAGATAGTCTTAATCAAGAAGGAGAGAAAACAATTGGAATAGACCACAATAACATATCCCACAATATGATCCAAGAAAAAAGAAATTGGCTATTGGTAATTACACCATCTTCCATTCACAAATTAATTATAGGAGCATAGATGTTATTATATGGCAGCCTCCCCAGCCCCTCTCACCTCCCTACTCAAAAGAAATTGTACTAGTTGCTTGGACTCAAAAAACATAAATTTTTTTGACTGAAAACTAACCACACACTTGCAAGGATGTCTTAACTTAAACTGCGCTCCCATGGTGAGCGTCCTCTGGTGCAAGACCAGGAACGCCCTTCGCCTTTTCTGCGTCTCCCTAGCCAAATCAGGAAAAATTCAAATTTTTGAGCCCAAGAACTGAGATTCAGACATCTTATGGAAATTAATTTTAAATACAGTGTTCCGATCAGATTCAAAGGCAAAATTAACTAACAAAGTTGCCCTGCTGGTCACCACCTCTAGAGAGCTCTCCAAGAAATCAGACAAACCCATCTGAGGGGAACCAGAGTCTGTGGCAAAGACCCGCTGATCACCGGTCTCCGCAGCAGAAATTGAAACATATTGAGCTCTCACCACCGGTGGCAGAGATTCAGCAGGCATCTGAAGAACCTCAATAAAGAACTTAGCACCTGTGGACCTGGTCCGTATCAAAGGAGACCGAGGAAAGTTCAAGAATCAAAGATTATTCCTACGAAGTTGATTATCCAGAAACTCAATTTTTCTTGCTTGAACTGACCGATCCTGCACATTAACAGCAGCAAGTGTCTCCAGGTCCTCCACCTTTGACTCCAATTGCGAAATTCTTGCAGACTGCGCTACCGCCTCCAAACTCGTCAAAGTACACTGGACTTTAATATCTGCCAATTCCTGCGGTCCGCTGCTTTTTAACATATTCATAAATGACCTGGAAAGGGGAATAACGAGTGAGGTTATCAAATTTGCAGATTACACAAAACTATTTAAAGTTGTTAAAACCCAAGAGGATTGTGGAAAATTGCAAGAGGATCTTGATAAATTGACTGGGCATCAAAATGGTAGATGAAATTTAATGTGGACAAGTGCAAAGTTATGCACCTAGGGAAGAACAACCCAAACTATGGTTACACGATGCAATGTTCCACATTAGGAACTACCACCCAGTAAAAAGATTTAGGCGTCATTGTGGATAACATGTTAAAACCATTGGCCCAGTGTGCAGCGGCAGCCAAGAGAGCAAATAGAATGCTCGGTATCATAAAGAAAGGAATGGAAAATAAAACAAAAGATATTATTATGCCTCTATATCGTTCCATGGTGAGACCGCACCTTGAATATTGTGTGCAATTCTGGTCGCCGTATCTTAAAAAGGATATAGAGTTATTAGAAAAGGTTCAGAGAAGAGCCACCAAAACGGTAAAGGGGATGGAAGGATACTCCTATGAATAAAGGCTAAAAGGGTTAGGGCTCTTTAACCTGGAAAAGAGACGGCTGAGGGGAGATATGATAGAAGTCCTTAAAGACACAGGTTCCACAAGGCTTGTACTGGGTCAAGCATTGGTATCCTGGGTCCCTTCTTAATAATGGTTTATGGACCTTTCTTCCAGGGACTTGTCCAAACCTTTTTTAAACCCAGCTACACTAACAGCCTTTACTACATCCTCCGGTAACAAATTCCAGAGTTTGATTACACGTTGAGTGAAAAAATATTTTCTTTTATTAGTCTTAAATAGTTTACCCTGTAGCTTCATTGCATGTCCCCTAGTCTTTCTATATTCTGATTACGTAAACAATCACTCTGTTTACCTGTTCCACTCCGTTCATTAATTTATGAGCTTCTATCATATCTCCCCTCAGCCGTCTCTTTTCCAGGTTAAAGAGCCCTAACCTTTTTAGCCTTTCTTCATAGGAGTATCCTTCCATCCCCTTTACCATTTTGCTGGCTCTTCTCTGAACCTGCTGTCCCCGTATTACACCTGTTACAGGTGAGTAACTACTCTTTATTCCGTAGGGCTGGGGTGAAGGAGAATGCCCTGTTAGATGTAACATAGTAACATAGTAAATGACGGCAGATAAAGACCAGTATGGTCCATCTAGTCTGCCCAGCAATATGGCAGGAGTAGGTGCACCCCTTCCCATGTCTTTTAGGGAGTAGGTGCACCCCTCCCCATGTCTTTTAGGGAGTAGGTGCATCCCTCCCCATGTCTTTGCTTAGTGGTGCACCCACCAGGAGCAGGTGCACCCCTCCCCAGGTTTTCACCCCTCCTCATATCTTCGTTTCTTGGTTTGTTTAGGGGTGATCCCACCGCTCCTCCCCCCATCCCCCTAAATATTGAATCATAGTAGCTTCATGAAGGGAGACACGAATCAATTTCTTATGTAAATCCACATAATCAATGAAAGATGAGGACAAAACAGACGTATCAGAATCTTCAAACAAAGACGGCCGCTGAGCCAACCTTTGAATCTGGGCATCTGAAAATGCAAAAATCGCCTGATTAGCAGCTTGGTTGGAAGTCAATGACGAATCCTTGCCACCCTCCACTTGAGAGGAAGATGTCTCAGTATTCATTTTTCAAAATTGTTAAAATGGTATACCAAAACTACAAAAAACAAGCACTCAACAACTACAAAATCTTAAACTAAAGAAGAGTGACAAAAATTGAGAAGCAATTTTACCATCAGATCCAGGGAATTGCAATGGGGACAACAGTTGCTCCGTCCGTAGCCACATTGTATATGGCTGAATTTGAAGAGTCCCAAATCTACCCGTCGCCTTGGTTCATCAATGTGGCACTTTTGGGTGAGATTTTTGGACGATATTTTTTTTCTTATGGACAAGCACTGAATCGGCTCTAAAATCTTTTTTGGAATGGTTAAATTCTTTGAGTGAATTTGTCTTTTACAATGCACCACCACTTGACCCAATTGGAATTTCTTGATGTTCTTGTTTATAAACGGCATAATGTTCTTCAAACAACATTGTTCCGAAAAGCAGTACAAAGAAATACGCTTCTTACTTTTACTAGCTTTCATCCATTGTCTTTAAAGAAGGGCCTCTCCTATGGTCAATTCCTCCGGCTTCGGCGGATTTGTTCTGAATTGGAAGAATTTTTAAAACATGCTCAAGATTTATCGTTTCGACTTGCCCAACGTGGCTATTCCAGGAAAGTTATTAAGCGAGCCTTTTTGAGGGTGCGATATACTCATCGTGAATGGCTTTTCTCATCATCAGATTTACAGCCTTTGGATTTTTCCAATTCTGCTGACCATGCGCAATTGTTTGTGGGAGTTCTCCCTTATATGTCCCATACTACTCACCAGGTTAGGAAAATTCTCCTCAAACACTGGCATGTGTTGCAATTACATCCGTGTTTTCAGGGTCGTTTACAAATAGCACATACCAGGGGATCTAATCTTCGTGATATTGTTGGGGTTACTGCCTCCCCTGTAGATAGATGTGTTTTGGGGGGTTCTTTTGATGTGGGTCATTTTTCATGCTCTTCTTGTAATTACTGTTCCCAATCTATAACGGGCAGTGAGTGGGTTGTGCCAAATTCTGGTTTAGTTCATAAAGCTCGGTGACATACCACTTGCTCCACTTCTTATGTGGTTTATGTTCTGGTTTGCCCTTGTAATCTTTTATATATTGGGCGGACGGTCCGCTCGGTGCGGGTCAGTCTTAGTGAGCATTCTTCTAGGCTTAGGACCAGTACTCTATCAGCTCCGATTGTGCAGCATTGTCTAGATCATCATCATTCTTTTGAAGACCTTATCTGGAGAGTGCTTGATATAGTCCCTGAGAACCCAAGAGGAGGTGACCGTGAGCAATTACTTCAAACTTTGGAACAGCGTTGGATTTTTACTTGGTCCACTGTTGAGCCACTGGGACTTAATAGGGAGTTGGATTGGATCAGTGTTCTTTGACATTAAAGCCAAATGACATTTTCAAAATAATTTTTTACAACTGTGTGCAAATGCCTGTTTCAGCGGATCCATTTGTTCAATTCAGCCTTGGCTTGCGCTGTTGGCCAAGATATCTTTGCTGGATGCCTATTGGTTCAGTTGGTTGTTAAATGACCGAACCTTTCCTGTTTGTCTTGGATTTGTAATGAGCATGCGCCGGCGTCTCGGAGTTGTGGGGATGCTGTATGGCAGTTTTTTGGCAGTTCAACTAAGCGTTGAGACAGGGCATTGAGTGTATGTGTGCCCGAAACGCAGTACTGTGTCTGTGTCAGCGACCAATGACCAATGATCACTGATGGATCAGATAAGTTACATTTCTTTAATGGATAAAGTCAAAATGTTTTAATTGATGAACTCTTCATTATTAAGTCAATTCATGTTTTCAAGGTGGCACCTAACTGTGGTTTTTTTCCCACCTTGTTTTGGCTCTTGAATGGGTCTGAGATAATGTACTTTAATAAAATTGATTAAAATGGAAGTAACGGCTTTGAGAGGCTTTTAAACCTCATGGCCGATCTTCCGACAAAAAATTATTTTTAGCGTTAGCTCAATTCGTAATTTTTGTCACTCTTCTTTAGTTTAAGTGAATAACATGATGTCATCCACATATATTTTGTAATCCACATTGTGTGATCTTATGATGTTGCAGATGGACTGAATGTAAATATTGAAAAATAGAGCGGATAGCACAGACCCCTATGAGACACCTTGAGTCTGGTTGAATTGGTTAAAGAAGGTGTTGTTGAAGCACACCTGTTGGGTGCGGTTGGATAGGTAGTCTTTAAGCCACTGTAGTATGGTACCTCCTATTCCAAGGTGTTTTAGGCAGTCAATTAGTATGTTATGATTTACGGTATCGAATGCTGAAGTTATGACAAGAAATATGTTTCAAGTTGTATAATTGAGTCAAGGAGGGATGTTAGTAGAGTTTCCACTCCATGATATGCTCTGAATCCATATTGATGTGGGTCGAGAGGACCGTTTGTGTCAATGAAGTCTTGGAGTTGCACTTGTACTGATTTTTCGATGATTTTGAATATGTGGTGTGTGCCTTTGACAAATGGTTATAGGCATGCTCTGCTGGATGCAACACCATCCATACATCCAACAGGCCTGCCACTTTGCAGATAGAGTATATCTTTAATAGGGTTTACTTTCCGTCTTACAGTTGGACCCCATCTATCTGCATACACGTCAGTCACACTGTTAAAATCCCTGAATAAGAAAACAGGCATTGGAATATCCCTTGTAAACTTCTTCATTGTAGTTTGAAGAAAGACGTGATCATATTTATTGGGAGCATACACATTCCCCCAACAATAGTAGCTCTCCCTGACTATGCTTTTCTTAAAATACAGCTCTCCCCCCAGGTCTCTTTTTTTCCTGCACACATTCAAACTCCACCAATTTATGCACGAATACAGCTACACCATCTTTCCTATTGCTCAATAAAGCATAAAACACTTCTGGTGCCCACACGTGCCTTAATTTAGCATGCTTTCTGTCATCAAGAGGGGTCGCCTGCAAACATATAATATGAGCTGCTGCCCTCTTTAACATCTGCATCATTTTTGCATTCTTGATGGTGAACCTAATCCTGATCTCCAGGAAAAAGCAGGAATGAGTCTTCACATATGGGTACGTCGGTACCGACGGAGTCTGCGCGGGAACGCTTCCCAGCTTCCAATCAGAAAGCTTTTGGAAGCATCCCACCACGCCTGCGTGCTGCCTTCCCGCCCTTCCCAACTGTCTCTCCTCAGTTTTCGTTTTTCCGCGGAGCCGGCAGGATGTCCTCCTGTCACCGCAGAAAATTCTTCTTTAATTCTTTTGTTTTCTTGTGGTCGCGGCTGTCTCCCCGACTCCACCGGTACCGCCGGTGTTTCTTTTTTCTTTTTCTGTAATTTTTCCCTTCAGGGAATATTTTTTCCCTCAGTTTTTTGTCTTAAATTTTTAGGCCTTCTAGGCCTGTCCATGTCCCTCATGGAACCGCCAGCCATTTTCTCTAAGAAATGTTTAAGCTGTGGCGGTACAGCTTTATTTTTAGACTCCAAAAACTGGTGTCTAACCTGTTTGGGTCCTGACCATTTTCCTCCGGAACCCTCGGGCTACAGTATTGTGAGAAGAGATTTTCAACATCAAGTTTCCCTCGATACCAGGTTCCCTTCCAGTGTCAGGGCACCGACCGTTTCTTCTTCTACACAGGTTCAGGTAACCCACAAACAGTCTGTTGAGACTAGCCAACCCTCAAGTGGTAGGTCTCATGCACAGCATGAAGACGGCTCCAGCCTTGCCCTCGAGGGTCCATTGGCTTCAAAACCCCGGCGGGAGTCTTCGGCCTCTAAAGCCTATGAGGGGTTTCAGGTTGTTCCTGGGGCTCACCCCTCACAGAACATACCTGAGCCATGCTCGGTGGTGGCATCCGCTTTGAGCGGTACCGATACCCCGGCATCGGCACTGGTGTTGGACGTTACACTCCTCACCAGGGATCGTCATCTGGCTTTCTCGGTACCTTCGGGACCGGTGGATACGCTCCAGATTGACTTTCCAGTATCGGCATCGACGCCAATACTACCACCGACGTCGGTACCCTCTAGACATGCATCGATAAACTCGCTTCCTTCGATGCCGAGTCTGGAATCGATCTCTAGTCTGGAAGACTGGGTACTGACATGTCTCGGTACCGACACTTACCGGTACCGGATGCTCGGTACCGAGGGTGATTATCGAAGGCGTTCGGTTACCTCGGTACCGATTGAGCTGCCACCGATGACTGCTCCAATGTCGGTGTCGCCTTCGATTCCGACAGCGCTATCGGTACCGGTATCCGCAGTAGCATCGGGGCCAGCTCCTTCCATGCTTTTTTCACCAGGGTCGCTCCTTTCTATACCAAGTCTGGAGTCAATACCTGGCATGGACGATGCAGTACTAACTGTCACAGGTCCTGACCTCCAGTACCAGCATCCCTCCCTTAAGGACCCTTTTTTGCACCGTGCAGGATCTTATATTCCTATATACTCAGGTAGATCCTCCGGTGCCCAGGCTAGTTCTTCAGGTCTAGCCTGTCCAGGGAAGGTTCTCTTTGGAGATCCTTCTTTCCAGAATTTCCTCCTGGATATGGCAAGATCTCTTGCCATTCCTATCCCTGGCCATGATCCTACACAAGGCTCTGTTTCTACTGAAGCAAAGGAAAACATAATGCTTCCTTTGCATCATTCCTTGCGGGATCTTCTTCTAAGAATGTGGGAAGCACCTTTAAAGGTACCCTCACCTTCTAGAGCAACTGATCTTCTGTATCAGGTGCCCCCCTCTCCAGGGTTTCAGAAGACTCAACTTCCTCATCATTCCATTGTGGTGGAATCAGCAATGAGGAAGGTGAAAAGTAAGAAAAAGCACTCTTCTTACCCACCAGGTCGTGAGTCTAGGACACTAGATGCCTTTGGACCTTAAACCTTCCAGACATCCATGCTGTCAGCAAGGATTCTCTCATATATTTTCTATATGAGTCTATCTCTTCAGGAGGTCACAAAGAAATTATATCTTTTGACTCCTTTTCTTTCAGAGCCCAAGACTGCACACTATTCCTTACTACTTAGTCATATTCAAAATATCTCTTGGTTTCTTACTCGTGCTTCCCTAGACTCATTTGAGTCTGTTAGCAGAACTTCTGCTATAGCCATAGGGGCACGACGTAGAGCCTGGCTCCAAGCTTCAGACTTAGACAAATGTGCACAACAAAGACTGGGTAATACTCCTTGCACTGGAGAAAATCTCTTCAATAAGGAGTCTTTACATCAGGTTGCTCAGTGGTCCACTGACTTCCCTGTTTCTGAAGGCTGTCCTAAGCCTTCTCCTTCCCCAGTAGGTAGGACATGCCCTGCCAAACCTTCTTTCCCTAGGAGGAGAAGGTTTTACTCTTCTCCTGCCCATCATACAGATGTTCCCAAGCAAGGAAGGCATCGCCCTGGTCTGAAGAATCCAAACTCTCGCCAGGCTAAACAAACCCAGCAACCATAGGGTTCTGATTAATCTTTTTTCTGCCTCTTGGGGTTTAGAACCTACAGTTGACTTCTTCTCAGCAGAAGTTTTTCACTGTTTTCATTCTAAACTTTACACATGGATCTCTTTTCTCAAGACATCCAGTTCTCCTAGATATACTGAGCTGTCAGGATATTCATGTCTATGGGTCACAGGTTTCTCCTCTTCTTCCTGCTAAGAAGAGGGGTTTAACAACTATCACATGATAGTTTTCTGTACCAACATGAATTTTTTCCTTCTACAGACTTACCACATGGTAAGTCACTTTTCAGCTCTTGTTTTTCTACCCTCTTATCCAGTTTTTTTTTCCCTGTAAGAGTGGTACCTTTGCACTGGAGGGCTTCTTCTTCAGCCTTTCTAGTCTTTCCATTCCAGTGTGGAGTTTTTTCTCTTGAGTAAACTCCCTTCTTTTTGCTTGGGGAGCTCATCAGACAGGGACAGAGATTTCTTACTCTTGTTCTGTCTGTTCTTTCTGTTTTACACAGAAAGATTCTCTCTGCTGTCTTATCAGCAGCTGCCCATGCAGGAGCTCTAGTGATTGGACCACTGGTACTTTTCCACAAGTATCCACAGTTGTCCTCCACTACTTTCTGTCTGGTCTTAATAGTGATTCCAAGACAGTGCATACATCTTTCTTGGGCAATCCTTATCACTACAGGCTTATCACACTATCTTCTATTCTTGCCATCTCCAATTCCTTTGGGTTTGGCAGCATAGTTGACGTGGCTGCTGGCTTTTCCAACAGCCAGTTCTATCTCCCAATTCTCCTGCATAATGCTCTCTGCAATTTACAGAGAAGCTTTCCACTATGGGCCCTTGCTAGAGAGCATGGGTTTTTTTCTCTAATGACTATCCTACATGGTTGAAAAAAGGCTTCCTCAGTCATGCCCCCCATGGCTGTGAGGGTTCTTCATACCCTACTATTTCTTTTTAAAACAAAGGACATAAGCCTTCTCTACGTGAAAGCCTAAAGAGTGGTCAATTCCTACAGGGAATATGCTCTTTCATCCTTGCAGCTTGTCCTCATGGTATCCTAATCCTTCAGGGACAGCACATATTTAACTAAAGAACACATGATACCCTTTTTGTCCCTCAAGTGGGTCAACCTGGTATCTCATTCTTATGCGTTCTCTGTCCCTTTACCATGCTAGAGTTCTACAAGACTCAGGACTTGCCGCTTACTGACTGTTTTTTCACGTAACCATCCTACTTATTTCACTGGATAGCATTCCTGCATCATCATAACCAGAGGGAATAGATTCTCTATATATCTTCTCAAGTAGGTTCTTCCTTCTTGTTATCAGGTGAATCTTTCCTCTTCACATCTCCCATGTGAATGTACTTATAGGTGTTTATATATATCTATATCTATATACATCCCTATAGATATATATGTCTGTCAGCTGTGTGTGCATATGTTATGCCCTTCTAGATCTCACTATAGATATATATATTCTGTATATCTATCTATATATCTATATGTATATACATATATCTATATCTATCTATATATATACACATATATCCATATATATATATATATATATATATATGTGTGTGTATCTGCCGAGATACTTTATTATAGGTAGATATGTATTTACATACTTATCTAACTGTCTATGCTCATATAGGTTTTACCCTCCTATATGTTCCAAACAGTGGGCTTTACCCATGTCCATGCTGTTCCACAGCATGTTTGGGGTGCTACACACACAACCACTCCTGTGGTACTGACAGCTCCTATCATAACCCTACGGGTTAGATATTCCTGAAGCTCCAATATCTTTCCTACCTCTCACCAGTTCGGAAAGACATGGCGGATCTTCAGTACATCTGAGGTTCCAAATCCTCAGACACCTATCCTTTCTCTGGGAATGCGGGGTTTTTTCCGTACCCCTTCTTCCCTCAAGGACTAGGCCAGTTTGTCCAAATCGGTCAGTCTTCCTCTTTTGCTCCTAAGCGTGAATAACTCTGCAGCCAAAAGAGTTTGCAGCTTTTTCCATAAATCTTCCCACTGAAGGCCTACCATTTTTGTACTACCCCAGTTGAATCCTGGGGTCACCTTTCTCTTCCAGATTTTGACCTTCACCTTCACTTCAGTGAAGTCACCTTGAAGATTCCTCTACTGGATCCCCAGTAGATTCCATGAGCCTCTCTACTTCCTGCAATCCAGTAGGTGAGGTCCATATTGCAATTGTTCATTTCAGTATATATTCATGATAATTATCATACATACAAGGACTCCTTGCCTGTAGTCCTATCTTAGGTTAGCTGTTTTTTACAGCTCCTTTCTATTTCAACTCCTACCCTCCATCCTCAAGATGCCTGGCCATATGAGGTGTAGCATGTTTTCAATTCCCAACATGCTAGGGCTCCAGGCATCTTAGCTTGGGAGTCCCCATATGTGAAGACTCATTCCTGCTTGTTCCTGGAGATAGCACAGTTACTTACCTGTAACAGGTGATCTCTGGGAACAGCAGGAATAAGTCTTCACAACCCACCCACCTCCCCTAGGAGTTGTATCTCTCTATCTTTCCTTTCCTCTCTCTCTCTCTCTTTGTCTCAGCTTTAAAACTTAACTGAGGAGAGACAGTTGGGAAGGGCGGGAAGGCAGCACGCAGGCGTGGTGAGATGCTTCCAAAAGCTTTCTGATTGGAAGCTGGGAAGCGTTCCCGCGCAGACTCCGTCGGTACCGACGTACCCATATGTGAAGACTTATTCCTGCTGTTCCCAGAGATCACCTGTTACAGGTAAGTAACTGTGCTTTACATTCCATGTTGTATAACATAACTTATCCATTTTCATACACATACAATTAAGAACATAAGATATTCCATAGAGGGTCAGACCAAGGGTCCATCAAGCCCAATATCCTGTTTCCAACAGTGGCCAATCCAGGTGACAAGCACCTGTCAGGTTCCCAAAAGGTATACAGATTCCATGCTGCTTGCCCAATGGGTAAGCAATGGATTTTCCCAGTCCTCTTTAATAATGGTTTATGGATTTTTCCTCCAGGAACTTGTCTAAACCTCTTTTAAATCCAGCTAAAGTAACAGCTTTTTACTACATCCTCTGGTAACAAATTCCAGAGTTTGATTACGTGTTGAGTGAAAAAATATTTTCTCCGATAAGTTTTACATTTTTAGTTTGTCTTGTTAGTCTTTCTACTTTCTGAAGGAGTAAACAACCGATCTACATTTACCCATTCTTCTTCATTCATTAGATGACTTGAGTAGGTTATAGTTGCCTTGCTTGGATACCCTGAATAAAGTTGCACCTTTACATGTTTGAAATGTAATGTCTGCTTATACAAGGTGTGATCAAAACTATTGAGACTTGTAGTAACACAAGAAGTATAACACTGACAGTTATTGCATTCAGTCTCCTTCAAAGTAGTCCCCTTCCAATAAAACACACTTCCTCCAGTTTTCCTGTCGCTGCTGGAAACAATTTTGTAATGCCTCTTTCCTTATGCTATGAAGCTGCTGTATTGAATTTTGCTTAATGGTCTCCAAGTCATCGAATCTCTTCCTTTTTGGTAGTAATTTCAGTTTTGGAAACAAGAAAAAGTCACAGGGTATGAGTTCAGGTGAGTACGGAGGCTGACAGACTTGCTCAATTTGGTGTTTGGCCAAGAACTGCTGAACAAAATGTGATGCATGAGGTGAGGCATTATCGTGATGAAGCAATCATTCACCATTCCTGTGCAATTCTGGCCCCTTATGACAAACTGCATCTCTTAAACGAATCATAAGTAGGACATAGTACTCCTTATTGATGGTTTGGCCTTTTGGAGCATACTCATATGAACAATATCCTGATAAAGACAACTGTGAGCATGACCTTGACGTTGCTCCTCACCTGACAGGCTTTCTTGGGTCTGGGAGAGTTTGGAGTCTTCCATTGTGTGGATTGAGCCTTAGTTTCCGAGTCATAGCCATAAACTCATGATTCATCACCAGTAATAATATTTTGATGAAATCCAAGTCATTTTCAACGCATTCGAACAACTCCCCTGGCTGCAAACAGTCTTATCTTTTTTTTGATCAGGGGGCAGGAGTTTCAGCACAAATTTTGCAGACACATATCTCATCCCCAAATCAACAGTAATAATGGACTGTACCACTCAAAATTGATACCCATGTCCTCAGCAAGCTCCCTGATAGTCAATCAGTGATTTGAGCTTATTGCGGGACGCACTGCTTCAACTTTGTCTTCATTCTTGATCATTGATGGGCCTTCCAGAACATTCGTCAGTGTCAACACTTTGGCGGCCCTCTTGGAAACGTATTAACTAGTCATAAACTTGAGCACGACTCATGCATTCATCGCCATACATTTGCTGTAACTTGTCATGTCTCTTTGCACGAATCTCCAAGTTTCTGGCAGAATTTAGTGCAAATTCGCTGTGAAAAAATCTGACGAACTGCTTTTGCACGATACCAAATATCACGTGATTAAAAAAAAGTACAGGTGAAATGCAGAAACGCTACACTCTGCATATGCAGAGAACACTGCATGCTTAATAGCATCATGGTGCGATGTATTGTTATATAGTTATACAACAAGTCTAGATACTTTTTGATCACACCTCGTAGTAGACCACCATGGAGTAATAGTGAAGTTATAAAATATAGGCAAGAGCTTCACAGGAAAGAAAGATGGTGGCAAGTCAGTTTTGATTTGTTTTCTCGACAAGATTATTTAGCACTGTTGCATAGTTACTAACAGTTGGTTCTCGAAAGTAAAAAGCAATATTATAATACCTAGATTCATAATAGAATAGGTTTGCCTACACATTTGTTTTCAGTGGTTAAGCAACTAATACAAGTTACTTCTGAGATTTGTCAATAATACTATTGATCCTCAACTGTTTTTGGTATCTTTCTGTAATAAGATTGCTAGCATTAGTGAAAGATGTTTCCCCTCTTCAGTTGACTCTGTAAATCCTACTACTTTTGAGATGTTTAACTGCAATGCAGATCAGTCTGCTCTTGCTATAGCTGTTTGTAATGTCTGGGCTACTTTTAATATGGTATCAGAATCTCAGGTTCTTGAGGCCATATCCTCTTTAAATAATACATTCAGTCCTTTAGACAATTGTTCCATTCAATTTTTCAAGTCTCTGAAAGAATCCTTGAGTAAATCTGTTACAGCCATCATAAATAACTTGTTGTTGTATGGCTTTCTTCCAGATGTTTTAAAAAGAGCTTCGGTTTATCCTTTATTGAAAAATTCCTCTCTGAGTAAGGATGACCCATTGAATTATTGTCCCATCTTTTCCTTAGCTTTCCTAGCAAAGATTATAGAAAAAATTGTCTTGTGACAACTTCAAGATTATATTGATAGTCAGAATGTACTTACTGCTTTTCAGTTTGGGTTTCTTCCTCATCATGGTACTGAAACTATGCTTTAACCGGGTAAAGCGGACCGGCCTCCGCCACACCGCAACACCCCCCCCCCCCCACCATCATAAAAAAGGTAGACCACACATATATGGGAATTCAACTGGTCGCAGCTTTATTGCCATAAACCATAACATCAACAATCCAACTTTACATTGTATTTCCCCCCCCCCAGCAGAGCGAACCCTCACCAGCCATGTGAATAGCAAAGTGATGCCGCTTCCGCCTTGTCCAGGCCCCGGCAAATTGCCTAGCCTCCCTCATCCGGCTTCGCCCTATTATTAGCAAAAGCCTGAGGGACCGCCCGGGCGGGGGTACCCCACCCCCGCCCTACTGCTTGGCTCCGGCTCCGGACCCCGGAAACCTCCGGGATCCCGCCACCGGCTCAGGCCAACCCCAGCCTGAGCCGCCCCCCCCCCGGCAAAGCTGCGACCAGCGCCCCCCCGGTTCAGCCAATCCTCCAAGGCCGCCTGCCAAGCGTTGCGGAGCACATCCAGCCCACCGGGGATAGGTAGACCCCATCAGCCCGAAACAGGCCCGCACCATCCACCCCCAGCCCAGGGGTGCAAAAGCGGGCCCCCACCCATCCGCCAATTCAGTGATTGATCTTTGCTAGACCCCGCGACCCCCGCCGCTGAGCCGGGCAAGCAGGCCTTGGATCGCTAGCTGACCACAGGAAAATCACAACCATGAAACATCTCCAATAGCGCTTCCTCGTCCCGAATCCCGGCCCGACGCCACTGCAGGCCCAGGACACCAGATCGTGGCCACCCCAGTGTAGCAAAGGCAAGCTGAAGCCATCGCAGACGCGCTCTCCCAGCCGTGAAACGGGCACCCGAACTGGTCCAACCAATCTTCCACTCATCCAGGCGTGTTGCTGCTCGCCAACCGGCCCCACTCGAATGAGTGGCCAAGCACCCAACAGCGACACGAGCCAAGAAGAACTTCTGCAAAAGAAAACAGATCCAAAGTTAGCCACCCCCCCCCTAGCGCCCTCACCGACGCACCCATCCCCGACACGCGCAGGAATTCCATCTTCTGATCCGCGTGATGTCCTGCTCAGGTAAGCCTACCGCCGCCGCACTAGCAGCTGCACAAAGACGAACCCGCCCCGAAGCAGATGCCCTCGTAACTGGACGACACCGCCGCTGGCCAAACAGCACACAAGCATTGCCGCAACTCAGGCAGCATGGGCCCCCCGCTGTCCCTGGCGACGGGCCAGAGCGCTTCCAGCCCTAGCAAGGAACTCGAACCCCGCCCCAAGCCCTACTTGCCGCAGCCCGAGACACTCCGGCGGAGTACACCGCTGCCACGTACAGGCCAATCCGGCGATCGGAGGGAGATCCCCCCCCCCTTGTCCACGCTCACCCCAGAACCGCACGTGGATCCGACCCTCCGTCAGTCGTGCCACTACTACCCCAGCATCCCGCTCGATCCCGAAAAAGATTAACTGAGTCTGGGGGCCCTCCGGCTTCCCCCCCCGCCATCGGAACTCCCCACTCCCCCTCCATTTGCATGAGCCCGACCAACAAGGCGTCGACGCGCCCAATCCGCGCCTCACCCACTACCAGACAATCCTCCAGTCAATGCACCACATAAGCACATCGCACCCGGCCTACTAACGCCCCATGCAGGAACGTACCAAAATCGTTCCAGGTGCGCACCAGAGATAGAACACCCCAGAGGCAAACCCCTATCAAATCAGTAACCAAAACCCCCAACAACGGGAATGCCTAAGGGCGCACGGGCAATAGCCAACAAGACAAGATGCAATGTCCCCCTGGCCATCCGGCACCCCCGCCTGGCCCCCCGCACCAACTCCACCGCCTCGACCAAGGAAGCCTACGCACGTCACTGAATTCCGTGGGGGGGTGATCATACCCTGAACCCCAGATGGGGTGGGACAGGTGACGGATCAACCCCTATGCACCTGGCCCCCCGGGAAGGGTGTCGCCCTGAACGGGCCCGCCACCCCCACAACAGGATATCCACCGCTAGCTTATCCCGGAGAGAAGCCGTGGGAGGGGGCAAAGAACAAAGAAATCTGTAACTGACTGTACGCAACTAACTGTAACCACCACTGCCAGCGGACCAGCCCGCACTGGCCCAATGCGCCCTCCCCCACACCCTAGCCAGCCGCAGCAATGCCCGCGGGTTGCACACCCCTTCGGTACCCATACCCGCCGCGCCATCAACCGTCTGCTACTTCCTACGGTCCCCAAATTGCTTCCGACCCTCCAGCGCCGCTCCGCAAGTTTACGCCGCAGCTTCCTCGGCACGCCGTCCCACGCACCGAGAACGCTACCACCTACGACGGCGCCCCCCCGAACCAACCAACCCTGTCCTCGCCCTCCCCCCCCCCCGCCCTCGACCCGGCTCCCCTCCGACCCCGACGAGAACCGACCCTGACGAGAACAACGACGTCACAGCGGACGTAGATGACCAGAAACCCGACGCCCGACGCAATGGCCTGAGCGCCGCCATTGTCGGGCCGCCCACCCCCCTCTCCCCCCGCCATGATTCCCCCCGAAGACCCCGCCCCCACAGACTCACCTGCCGCAGCCGTCGCCTGGTCAGGCACCACTCCTGTCTCCGACTGACCCGGCACTACATGCCAGCGGACTCTCGTGCCTCGGGGACTGCCTTCGCGAAGTGCCCTGTGGGGAGAAACAAGGGAAAGACGCCGCAGCACCCGCTCCCGCCCAAGGCAGCTGCCACGCCCCCAGCCAAGCTGCCCGGGAAGGGGCGTGCCCCCCACCTTGCAAAGTTCCCAACCAGGAGAGCCGCAGCCCCCCCGTCCACTCCCACCCGTATTTAATAAGCCATTTAATACGACAAACAGCTGGAAAATAAGCCAGCGTCAGTACAATTATACCAAAAGTTAGTGATATGACCATAGCACTGGCCCTGAATGAAATCACCCGCTATGACATTGAGGGCTGCGCTTAATGAAACGGCAATCACTTAACACGCACACCTACATGGAAACCGTGACCATGCCCTTGCCAAGGCGCAGCGGCCGCAAATGTCCTGTGTGATTTGCGTTACGACACTCCAAGGCGAGCCAACTATCACATAGCTAGAGCAAGTGTGCGAGTTAGCCAAGTTGGAGTCAAGAACAAGCCACCTAGCTGTAATTCTTTAACTAAATCATGCACAAGATGCCATTTATTTGTTTGTTTATATTGAATTTTGCAAACTGTACAATCAGTGCAAAGGACAGGCAATCATAAGTAACAGGCAATTAATCCACAGTACTTAGCCCACATGAAGGGAGCAGTACGAAGATAAGATTACAAAGAAAATCAAGATGCATCGCCCCTGAAATAACTCAGAAAACTGAAAATAGAAAATTGGAAAAGAGGAGATACTAGGGCAGACCTTGAACTACTACACCTGCCCAGTGGGCTATTTGCCTTTCAGGAAAGCTTCATGCTGCAAGCAATCAAAATGACATGTTTGCTCTGAAAAGAAATCAAATACCTACAAGGAATATAAAAGAAAATAGCACCAATAGCTAATACTCTAGGCTTTAACTGCAGAAAAGACTTCCTGTGTGACTGAGTTGCCCTAGCCACATCGGGAAATACACACAATTTCCCTCCACAGAATAATGTCTGCTTTTTTCCAAAGTACAATTTCAAAACAATACTTTTATCCGTATCTGTAAGGAACGTCACAATCAGGGTAGCCGGACTTGAAATTTCCTCTGAGGAGGTTTCAAGAAAGTTAGAAATATCTAAGGTATTTACCAATTCTTGGGCTACTGCATCTGAGGCTTCCATTAACTGCTGACCAAACAAATAAAAGCAATTAGAGACAAAAATTTGATCAAGGTTAATTACTCACATTTAGAACTTCACTAAAATATTTCTTTAACCAAATTAAAGATGTTAAATAACGTGTTCTGGGAAAATTGAGAAATCTCAAATTCCCAGAAAGCATAACATTTTCCACGGATTCTCACTGCCTGTGCAATACCATACCATCCTTAAGACTGGAGGTCACCGACTGCTAAACGAAATCTAAGCAGATAGATCCTCCACTTGAAACTCATTCTCATGCAACTGCTCTTCTGGGAAAGTCAAAAACATTGACAGTATCACGAGAAAATGCAGCAACTTGATCTATAGTGCCTCTTAGTAGTTGATTATTCTGTGAAGCCGTATTCCAAGTATCCATCTAGGTAATATTAGTGGATGACAAGGGCAACTGTTGTGCAGAATCTCAAGCTGGAAAGGAAATAATCTTTGGCAAAATAGGTGTTTGCCGACTAATCCTGGTACAGCATTAGGGGTGGCAAAACCGGCCCGAAGCGTGTTCGGGTGTGTTCCCTGCACACATCCCTGCACTGCACCCGTCGCGCTCCCCCAAGCTCCACCAGCTGAAGCTCTCCCGAGGCCAACTCCTCCCCTGTGGCAGACCCAAGCCAGGCTCAGCAGTGCTGCCGCCAGCCCCAGAGGAGATCCGCCGACCTTCCCAGTCAGCACCGAGCCCGATCCAGCTCCCCGACGGCCAGAAGCAAGCCCAGAGCCCGCTAAAAGCATCAGGCCCATCTCTCCAGCCCCAACGACAGCACAGCTGCACTGCCAATGCCAGCCGTGAACCGGAGCTCCCAGCGAAACCTCTGCTGCCGATCCGCAGCCACCCCACTCTCCCACCCACCAGCCATCTCTGATCGCGAACACGATCATGGCTCCATTCCCTGCAAACCAATTAAATCCAAACAATTGGCCCCTTTCTCTACCCACGACACCCATCCACTCAATCCACCATTTAACATGCTGCCACTCTCGCATGGCCGCAGCCCCAGCTCCAATCCCAAACCGCTCCCCGCACTCATCTATCCAGACATTCAAAAGACCTCTGTTTATTCTTTCCTGCTGCACAGCAATGCAGCAACGCCCGCCAGCAACCACCATGAGATCAGGGGGCACACAATGGAGCCAAGGCCAACACAACCATAATCTTCCAACCTCTGGCTACACTCAACGTCCGTCACCTCCGGCCGCCTCGAGAGAAAGGCCGGAGGATGCCGCAACGCTCCCCTTACTCTCCCCCCGAAACTCCTCCCCTCCTCCCATTGGCTCCCGCGCACTGCCCTGTGCCGCGGGAACCAATGGGAGCCCTCCACGCACTGCGGGCCCCAACCGCGAAGCCACGCAGCCACGCCGCGGCGGGCACGCGGCCGGCCGCCCCCCCGGTTAATGTCGGCCACTCGCACGCCCCGAGGGGGGGGCCACGCGGCCTCACCATTCTCATTGACAGATGCTTTCCTTACTGGTTTTGATCAGGGAAAATCCTACTTGCTGATCTTAATGGATATTTCTGCAGCCTTTGATACAATGGATCATTGCTGGCAAGACTGTGTGAGATTGGATTAGATAACAATCTACTCTTGGTTTTCTTCTTTTTTGCTTGGTCGACAATTTCAAGTTAGGTCGGCTGGAAAATGTTCCTCTTGGTAGCCTATTTCAGCTGATGTACTCCAGGAGTCTGCTTTGTCTGCTATTCTGTTTAATATCTATATTGCTCTAGTTTTTAAGATCATTAGCAGTTTGAACTTTATGTATTGGATTTATGCAGATGATGTGTTTGTGGTTCCTATATCTTGTTCTTTTGATCATGCTATATAGAGTATGCCAACTTATGTATCACCATGGTGAAATCATGAATGACACACAATAAATTGGTATTGAATGTGAACAAAACTGAAGGTTTTTTTTATCTTGGGTACTCCCTAATCCAATTTCATTGATTATGAAATCCAGGGACTTTTTGTTTTCAGTGGGTTCTCATGTTTGTGATTTAGGAGTCTTTCTTGATACTCCATTAAACATGCATGCTCTTATACAAAAGCTTGCTAAGACTGCCTTTGTTAAACTACATCTACTTCGAAAACTTAAACCATACCTATCTGTTGAAAATGTATGCACTGTGATTCAAATCTTGGTGCTGTTGCCTCTTGATTATTGTAATAGTTTATTGTTAGATCTTCCTTCATATGCTGTTCGACCTTTACGGTCTGTACAGAATGCTGCTGCATGTCTTCTCAGTGGTAGTAGACAATTTGATCTATACAATTTTACATTGGTTACCAATTAAGTTTCGAATACTATATGAAATCCTCATGTTAGTATCCAAATGTCTCAGTCATCAGGCACTACCTAGTTTGTCTGTTCTTTTGCAGTTTTATTGTCCTCTTCGTGCTTTCTGCTCGCAGGATACATTGTTAGATATACTGCATCATTCCGGAAGGTACACCTTCAAGTTTTCCACAACAGAATTTTCTCTATGGCTGTTCCACATATTTGGAATGCTCTGCCAGCCAAGCTGTGTTGCATCTCAGAGATCTTGACGTTCCAAAAAAAATTGAAGGTACACATATTTCAACAGGCTTTTGCAAGATTTACAACTATTGTATGAATAGTTATATGTAGTCTATATGTAGTCTTTCTTTCGTTTCTGATGAAGAATTAATATGGAAGCAGGTTCAGGGGGCTTTTTCAGGACGAATATGTTGTATTTTGTTTTGTTTAATCCTTATGTATGTTTTTGTTATTCGCCTAGGGTGTAGTGCAGAATATACATGTTTTTAAATAAATAAATAAATATATACATTTTAAAGACTTCTATCATATCTCCCCTTAACTGTTTCTTTTCCAAGTTGAAGAGCCCTAACCTTTTAAGCCTTTCCTCGTAGGGATATCCTTCCATCCCCTTTACCATTTTTGTCGCTCTTCTCTGTAATTCTGCTATATATTTTTTAACCCTGGAATTGCCGAGATTTTTTGCACACACTGAATACCGTTGGGGTCATAAATGACCCCACGACGAATTTTAATTGTTAACTATGAAAAATTTAAACTAAACAGACAAAATATTATTCCGAATTAATTAATTATTATATGAAGGTTAAATGTTTTGAAATTTAATGCTTTATCATAAAATTACATGAAGAAGAGTTGCCATGAAAGCAGTTTTTGCATGCACTTGATGAACACAGTAAAGTACTATAGTCATTTGCATGAGAGACAGACAATTTCTGAATGTTCTTTGCAAACATTGCGCTTGCAGGAGGTGCAAGCTATGTTGCTTTTCTTGTCTTTTTCTCTGGAACAGCAGTGACACCTTGCCCTTTTCTTTGGAATCCCGACATTGCAAACAGCATCAGTGGCTTCTTCAATGCTGGAAGAAGTCTCGCTGCAATTACTCTGAAGCAGCTGCTTTCCAAATTCCAAGAGGAATAGACGACGTCTGTGCTTTGACTTGGACTTCCATTCTGGATTTACTGACATCCAAACAATGAAGGCGTTCAAAGCACTGATGTCCAACATGTTGTAGAAGATTGTCACTGGCCAGCGTCTTGTCATTCGTTTTGTGGTATACGTGCGCAACATTTGATCTGCCGTATCTACTTCACCTTTCCTAGAATTATAGTCCAAGATCATGCGTGGTTTTTTGTCTGGACGTGTGTTATCTACTTCTTCTTGATCATGCAAACTGCTCAGAAGAACAACCACTTTTCCTTTCTTCGGGCAATAGGAAATCAGAGTGGCGTCATCGCGAAAGGCAAACAGTGAAGTGAATACCTCTCGGCCCTTTGCTGTTACAAATTCTGGAGGTAATTCTTTTCTGTTCTTTCGAATTGTCCCCAAAAGTGTCATTTGGTTTTCTAGCAATTTCCGTGACAGGGATAAACTGCAGAAGAAATTGTCAACAGTAACATTTCTGCCAGATCGCGTCAATTCTTCAGTGAGTTGCAGCACAACCCTTTCACCCTAATTCTGTTCCCTGTTTTGTCCGAGTTCCCTTCCTGAATATACTTGAAGATGCAGAACATATGACGTTGCACTGTCACACAATATCCATAGCTTTATGCCATATTTCCCAGGTTTGCTGGGAATATATTGTCTGAATGGAACACGGCCATGAAATGTAAGCAGTTGCTCATCCACGGTAACATTTTCACCAGGAACAAAGGCGTCACTTAGAGTTGCTTCCCAGGTATCAAAAACGTGTCTGATTGGAGCAAGCTTATCCATGCCTCGTTGTTCATGTCTGTTGGTTGCATCATCATATCTGAGAGCACAAGAAATTTGCTGAAAACGGTTACAGGCCATATTTTTGCCGAAAACAGAACGACCATCTTCAAGGTTCCACAACTGAACTATGGATTCATTTTGTGACTTGTACACGCCTGAGAGGATCAGAAGTCCAAGAAAACGTTGAAATTCTCCATCTGTCAAATCTTTCCAGGTGTCATCATAAATGTGTCTTCCTTGTTTGCTCGTTCACATCATGATTTCATTCAATAAGTTCTTCCTCATGAACAAGTGGAATGCTGCGAGAGGGCCATCAACATTTCGTACAGTATACCTTGTAGGACCTTGTTGTATGGGCATGACATTAGCTCTGGCGTATCTTCCAGCAGCTTGCTTTATAGGTTTCCTGTTCCATGATGTGGCATCCTTAGATACATAGGCTTCAATGGCAACATTTGTGCTTATAGTTGATGACTTCTTAGCTCCTCTACGACCACAACTAAGATTCCTCACAGATGATACTAACACCGAGGACTCCTGCCTTCTTCCCCGTCCAGCACAGCCTAGACCTTTGCCTCGACCTGTAACTTGACTCTTTGCTGCAGGCAATGTTACCGGCTCAACATCAGTCTCACATTCACTTGGCAACCAACTGCTGTCGCCATCTGAATCATGACTATCATCAGATTTATCACCCGAACTTGGCTGATATGCTTCTTCGCTTGCTGAATATGCTGCATCATCAGACGACTCAGAGCCGTCACTGTCAACATCTTGTTGCAATATTTCTCTTACTTGGGCAGCTGAGTACTTTTGTTTTGACATCATAAACAATAACCTAAAATAAATAAACAAAGATAAAGTTGAATAAAACGCAAAGCAGTTTTACTATAGGTGTACAATAATCGTGATGAACGAGCTGAAAGCTTTTAGATTTCATCGGAAATAATGAGAGAACGTATGATATCAATTACAAAAAATGTGTAATTTTCATAAAATAAGAGTACAAAAAATAAATGATACATAACTAATGATAAATACCTTTGTCAGATCAAAAAACTCACAAAACTGCAAATTGCATCACGATCCAAACCGGACATAAGCAACTGGGGTCAAAAATGACCCCACTGGTACTCTGTGCTGCAATTCATCACTAGCGTCACCTAGCAGATGAAAATTATTCCTCTCATGGCGCAATATAAAGAGAATATTGACATGTGAAAAGTCATAAAAAGGTTGCATTCTTGAACAACTCGTTTCCGAGATACGCGTTGTGAAACTTGCAATGGGGTCACTTTTGACCCCATCGGTACTCCCAGGGTTAAGATATGATGACCAAAATTACACACAGTATTCAAGGTGTGGTTGCACGATGGAGCAATACAGAGGCATTATAATATCCTTTGTTATATTCTCCATTCTTTTCTTTGTTTCCTAGCATTCTCTTTGCTTTCTTGGCTGCTGGCTGCGCACTGGGCAGAGGGTTTCAATATATTATCCACGATGATGCTTAAATTATTTTCCTGGGTGGTGGCTCCTAATGTGGAACCTTGCATCATGTAACCTTAGTTTAGGTTGTTCTTCCCTTAGTGCATAACCTTGCACTTGTTTACATTAAATCTCATCTGCCATTTGGTTGCCCAATCCCCCTATCAAGGTCCTCTTTACAATTCTCTTGTGTTTTAACAACTTTGAATATTGGTGTCATCTGCAAATTTGATCTCCTTGCTGGTTATTCCCATTTCCAGATCATTTATAAGTATGTTAAAAAGCAGTGGGCCCAGCACAGATCCCTGAGGTACTCCACTATTCATCTTTCTCCTTTGAGAAAATTGGCCATTTAGCCCTACTCTGTTTTGTATTTTTCAACCATTTCCTAATCCACAATAGTACATTGCCTGCTATCCCATGGCTTTTTAATTTCCCCAAGAGCCTCACTTGAGGGACTTAGTGCATCTCAATTTCAGAAAGCCTTTGACAATCAACCAGCTCACCCTTATCTACCTATTTATTCACACTTTTAAAAAAAATGTAAGAGATTGGTGAGACAAGAATTTCCTTGACTAAATCCATGTTGGCTTTCTGTCATTAAACCATGACTATCCACATGTTCAGTAATTTTGTTTTTTATAATGGTTTTTACCATTTTGCCCTCTACTAATGTCGGGCTCACCGGTCTGTAGTTTCCCAGATCACTCCTGCAGCCCTTTTAAAAAGTCGGCATTACGTTGGCCACTCTCAAATCTTTGGGTACTACAGTTGATTTTAATGATAGATCAAAATTTGCTAATAGTGGTTCTGCAGTCTCATATTTTAGGTAATTTATTGCGCTTTAGTTTATTAATTAGTTGTATTACATGTTCCCGATTTATCGAGATTTGTTTCAATTTCTCTGATACATCATCTTTATATATCATTTCTGGCATTGGTAAGTTTCCAGAACAGTCCAAACACAAAAAAGCACTACACAGTTGTAAAGTCCAAACACACAAGTCCAATGCAAGGTGATAAAAACACAAGGATTTTATTGGGTGTACACAGAAGTAGTTACCCAACACAGCCATGTTTTGGCAAAGCCTTCATCAGCAGTAATACTTTGAAACAAATTACAAATAAAACACATACATGTGAATATAGATAAAGCCAAAGCAACAATAAAAATAAACTTAAATTCAACCAGCAAGAACAATATGACGCATAAGTTAAATGGAATATCAACAAATAATAAAAACAACTCAAGCAGAGAATATTCATAATATATAAATACGGTAAAATGATAGCATTATACTGAAATAACAAAATAAACTACAAGTGACACAGAGGGGCAAAGAGGAGATAAACTTATAATGGTCATAATTGCTAAAAACAACATAAAACACATTATCCATCATAAAACATTAAAAGCTTAATAAAGAACACAATACAAAAGTACAAGAGAACATAAAATCGATATAATTCAGGCTAAAGGAGGAGCTGACAGGGTGGAAGGAGATAAGGGAAGTGGAATTGCTATGGGCTAAACTAAAGGTGGCAATAAAAGGGGCAACAAATAAATATGTAACAAAAGTAAACAAAAGCAAGAGGAGAAGAAAACCCATTTGGTTTTCCAAAGAAGTGGTTGCTCAAATAAAGGCAAAAACCACAGCTTTCGCAAGATTCAAAAGCTCGCAAAAAGAGGAACACAGAAATGAATACAGGATCAAACTCAAAAAGACAAAGAGAGAAATAAGGATAGCAAAAACAAAGGCAGAGGAAAAGATGGCTAAAGATGTTAAATGTGGCGACAAAACCTTCTTCAGGTATATTCGAGAAAGGAAGAAATCAGAGGTGGAATTGCAGGACTCAGAAGTGCTGCGAACGGACTGGTGGAAAGTGACAATGAAAAAGCGAAATTGCTAAACGAATACTGCTGCTCTGTTTTTACTAAAGAAAGTCCTGGAGAAGGACCACGTGTGACTCCCAAATATTATAAAAATGGGAATGAAGTAGATACCACACCATTCACAGAAGATGATGTGTTAGAACAACTTGCAAAACTGAAAGTGGACAAGGCCATGGGACCAGATAGGATACATCCCAGGATTCTGAAAGAGCTCAGAGAGGTTCTTGCAGGGCTGTTAAAGGATGTTTTCAACAGATCCTTGGAAACAGGAGAGGTTCCTCAGGACTGGAGAACGGCTGATGTCATACCTCTACACAAAAGTGGTGACAGGAAAGAAGTGTCAAACTACAGGCCCATGAGCCTTACCTCGGTGGTGGGAAACGCAATGGAGGCGCTCCTGAAAGAGCAAATAGTGAACTTTCTCAAAACCAACAGATTGCAAGACCCGAGGCAACATGGTTTTACTGAAGGACGATCTTGCCAAACAAATCTGATTGAGTTCTTTGACCGGGTAACCAGGGAGCTATATCAGGGACATGCGATGGATGTCATCTACCTGGATTTCAGCAAAGCCTTTGATACTGTTCCTCATAGGAGGCTTATCAATAAACTCAGTAGCTTGGGGATGGATCCTAAGATGGTAAATTGCATCAGAAATTGGTTGACTGACAGACGACAGAGGGTGATGGTAAATGGAGCTCACTCGGATGAAGGGAAGGTGATTAGCGGGGTGCCCCAGGGGTCTGTCCTGGGCCCGGCACTGTTCAATGTATTTGTGAGTGATATTGCTGAAGGACTGAATGGAAAAGTATGTCTTTTTGCAGATGACACGAAAATTTGCAACAGAGTGGACTCTCCCGAGGGAGTGGTTAACATGAGGAAAGATCTACAAAAGCTGGAAGAATGGTCTAATGCTTGGCAATTAAGATTTAATGCAAAGAAGTGCAGAGTCATGCACTTGGGTAGCAGAAATCCAAGGGAAATGTACGTGATAGGAGGCAAGAGGTTAGTATGCACGGATCAGGAGAAAGACCTTGGTGTGATTATTTCTGAAGATCTCAAGGTGGCAAAACAATGCAACAAGGTGGTGGCAAAAGCCAGGAGGATGTTGGGCTGCATACAAAGAGGAATCACCAGCAGAAAGGAAGAGGTACTTATGCCACTGTACAAGTCACTGGTGAGGCCTCACTTGGAATACTGTGTTCAGTTTTAGAGACCGTATCTTGCAAAGGATGTAAAAAGACTGGAAACTGTTCAGAGGAAGACGTCCAAAATGATTTGGAGCCTGCGTCAGAAGCCTTATGAGAAGAGACTTGAAGACCTAAACATGTACACTTTGGAGGAGAGGAGGGACAGGGGAGATATGATTCAGACCTTTAAATACTTAAAGGGAAATAATGAACAAACAAACCTCTTCCAAAGACGGGGAAGCTGTAAAACTAGAGGGAATAACAGGAAGCTCCGAGGTGGTAAATTGAAAGGCAATGTCAGGAAATACTTTTTCACAGAAAGGATGGTGGATGCTTGGAATGCCCTCCCGATGGAAGTGGTGGGGGCAAACACGGTGACGGAATTCAAAATGGCATGGGACAGATACAGTGGATCCCTTTACAGCAACAGGATAAAATCAAAATAAACTGAACCACCTAATTTCTCAACAAATAGGGGCATCCTGCATGGAGTGGTGGGTTCACCCCTAAATAGGGATGTGGGGAGGGGTGGCCTGCACCGAGCGGCAGGTGCACCTACTCTTGCCATCGTGCTGGGCAGGCTAGATGGACCATGCTGGTCTTTATCTGCCGTCATTTACTATGTTACTGTGTTACAATAGTGTAAATGGGTAAAACTGCATATATAAAAACAAGGCAATAGTAAATGAACATAGCTACTGGATCATATGAGAATGAAGGAATACATAAAAACAAAGAATAAAACCCTTCCTATCAGCTTTGGACTCCCTCCAATTCACCCAGATGATCAACACCCCCACACATAGACTCGGATATGCCCCCGACCTGACCTCATCTTTGCACCGAACAACCTAAATAAAGGAAGCCTCATCTCAAGCCCCCTCATCACACCAGTACCCTGGTCGGATCACCACCTAATAAAGATTCAACTACAATCAACAAACATAAAGAAACCACTTGATAATCCACCCACAACCAGAAAATTCAAAAGCTTCAACAAAGACTAATTCACACAGGAAATCCTACCTCTCCTCAACACCGACACAGTGGACATAGATGTTCAAATCGCTAACTGGAATGACATCTCTTCTGCTGCCAAGCCAGCAGCCCCCAGAACATAACAATCACACCGCACAAGACCCAGCTCCACACCATGGTACTCCAAGGATATACGCATAGCAAAAAGAGCACTAAGACAACTTGAACGCCGCTGGAGACGCACCAAGTCAGCCTCCTTACAGAAACAGTACCAGATAAAACAAAAAGAATATAACAACCTAATCAACCAACAAAAGAAGGAATTCCATACAAACCTCATCCTGAAGTCTGCCAACAAACCCCGTGAACTCTATGAAATAGTAAAGACCCTCACCAAAGAGCCCTACAATAGAAATGAGCAGCAAATAGACCCACAGACCTTCGCAGACCACCTTGAGAACAAATTCACTGCCCCACCTAAGAACAACATAGAGATCGTGAACAACAGGACCTCTACACCAAAACAAGACTGGGGCAAATTCAACATTCCTTCGAATGACCAGCTCTCCAAAATCATCACTGACCTCAACACCAGCAGCGCCCCTACAGACCCATGCCTAGTATCCTGGATTAAAGCAACTAAAGAAAACCTCATACAAGTCATCTGTAAGATAATACATAATTCTCGCACCAAAGGAATAATGCCAAACGCTCTGAAGCTAGCCACAATGCGCCCCATCCTCAAGAAAACCACCCTAGCCAAGACCGACCCCGCCGCCTACAGACCCATCTCAAGCCTTTCCTTCCTATCCAAGATCATCGAGAAAGTGGTTCAACATCAACTTCAACAACACATTGACATCCACACTCCCCTGGACCCCAATCAACATGGCTTCTGACCAAACCATAGAGTCAAAACTCTACTAATACAACTATTCGACAAGCTGATACAGATGATTGACAACACCAGAATGGGTGTCCTCATGATCTTCTTAGACATCTCATCAGCATTTGACACTGTTTGTCACACAACCTTACTAACCAGACTACAAGAGGCAGGACTACACAGCACCACCTTGAGCTGGTTCACATCATACCTCACCAACAGACAGCTACAAGTCAAATGTGGCGCAGACACCTCTCAACCTTTGAAAGCCACACAGGGCGTCCCACAAGGCTCAGCACTCTCCGTCCTGCTCTTCAATCTATACATACAACCCATCTGCGCCATCATCAAGGCGCACAAGATTCAATACACCATATACACAGACGACATAATGATATTCACACCAATCAAATTGGACAACCCAGACTACTCCAACATAGCCAACTGCTTCCAACAAATGGCAACTTGGCTTCAGGAAAGCAATCTTTCAATAAACTACAACAAAACTGAAGCTCTATTCATCACAAGGAACCCCACTTTTTCACCCTCAACTACCATCAAACTGAATCACATCACAATACCAGTAAGACAAGAAGTAAAATTCCTGGGGGTAACGCTCGACAAGGACCTTAGCCTTCAATCCCACATTGCCAAAACCACAAAGAGCGCCTACATCAAGATGAGAAGCATCAGAAGGCTCAAACCCATCCTCTCTCAGGAGCATTTTCGAACAGTCTGTCAAGCCCTTATCATTCCCACACTAGACTACTGTAACCCCATCTACCAGGGGCTACCAAAACAGGCTCTAAGACCTCTACAGCTATCACAGAACACCGCTGCATGCATCATAACAGACTGCACAGGGCACGACCACATTACTCCCATACTGTACCACCTGCACTGGCTCCCAATCAGCTCTCGAAGCTGCTTCAAAGTGGCTAAACATTTTCAAAATAATACACAACCTCTCAGCTAACAGCCTACAACCAATCATTAAAACCGACCACAGCACAAGACCAAGAAGAAAAGGAACCTCGGACACCATCAGCACACCAAAGGAATTCGCCAAAACAAATCAGGCCACATCAAGAAGGGCACTTTCGCTGGCAGCACCCGCACTATGGAACTCTCTCCCCGACCACCTAAGATCAACCAAAGACCTAAAGGACTTCAGAAAGCTACTTAAAACAACTCTATTTACAGAATACTACAAGGACATCACCTGAACTGACTCCTATGTGCAGTAAATACAACACTATACAGGCCCGGATCTTAGATCACCTTTAAACATGTATATATGTATATTGTTCACTTTGTATATAGCTCACCGATAAAATCTAGCACTCTGCACCCCACATCACTTTTCTTGATCTCCCACTGCATGCTACTGACCACACAATTACTTTGATTGTTTGATGTGCTAAACCGCTTTGATTTAATGATAAAGCGGTATACTAAATCCGTCTAAATAAATAAATAAATAAGTATTAAGTAAGGGCAATATGACAGTAAACGTGATGCAATATAAAGTGAAACTTGCGCACTCAAAAGACTGCTAAGAGAAATTGCAGGGTATATAGAATCCAATAGGGATAACCTGAATAAGGGCTGGAATAAAATGGGAACTGTTTAAATGTATGGGGGTGCAGGGACCCCAATATATGCCAAAGTGATGGTCAGGTGCCACCACCCACTTCTTCGAATGGGGTAAGAGAGGGACCTGCATTTTTGCATAGCTGTGTGTCTTGAAGGGATAGTCTAATAGTGGGGGTAATATCAGTTCTCAGTCTGCAATGCAAATCTGATGGACAGGGGTGAAATATACTATGTATATGAGAGATCTCAATAAAATTGCATGATAGCGTGTAAGTAAGCATTCAAACAATTGCCCACAGATACGCCATCGTGTCCATTGGTACTGATTAACCAGTTTTAGGATCCTTATCCAATAGCACCTTGCAAGCCATCGTAAGCCGTCTGGTAGAATTGGCAAACTAAAACTACCGATACATCAGTATCTCAATGAAATGGTGCAGAGGTTATCAGTAGTAGTGGTGTAAATTTAATTAACTTGCCCAACACAGTTATTACTTGTAGCTGCTGGCTCATAGTGAATGGCCAGCATGATCAGCATCATAACATTCCACTGCAACAATATCAAAAGGCTCCATTCATGAGCTTGAGCTTTTAAAACTGACTTTGTTGCCAAAACCGCAGAGGGTAGGTAGCCATAGTAATGGGGGCAAACAAACAGTTGTGACGACACTATGCATCTAAAAAGGCCAATATTACAAGCAAAGTTAAATTAAAATTAAAAGAAGGGAAACTTAAACAAAAGGGAATCTGAGAGGTATCACGGTGCAGTCGGATGTTGGCCACCTCAAACAGAAAAACCCAACCAATTGTATAGGGGATGTGGCGAAGACCATGTATCCAGGCATTATACAGAGAAAGACATACAAAAAAGAACCTCAGGGGAATGAAAATCTCAGAAACATGAATAAAAATATAAGAAATAAAAACAGATGAAAACCTTAAAAAAATAGTATAAAACACCAAAGGGCGGCCATTTAAAAGTCAATGACTGTAGTCATATATATGAGATTATAACAAGACCACTTATCCCAATGAAATAAGGGATTCCTATAAAAGATTAAAACTTGAATAAAAATTATGAGCAAATACAGAAAATTTATGCCTTTGAAATGGTGCTGGCGGCGAATACTGCGTATACCATGGACTGCCCGAAGAACAAAAAAGTCAGTACTAGAGATCATCAAACCTAAGCTTTCTTTAGAAGCTCAGATGACAAGACTTCGACTTTCATACTTTGGACACATCATGCGAAGAGAGAGATCATTAGAGAAAGACATCATGCTTGGCAAGTTAGAAGGTCAACGCAAAAGAGGAAGGCCAGCAATGAGATGGATCGATACAATAACAGCAGCTATGGGTACCAGTCTGTCAACAATGAGCCGCCTGACTGAAGACCGAACACAATTTAGGACAACTATCCAGAGGGTTGCCATGAGTCTACACCGACTCGACGGCACTTAACAGCAGCATAGTAAAAGGATAAAAATGAGAATATTGAAACCTTATATATAAATCAGTGGGATGAACCATATTGACTAATGTACTGGAAATGTATTTGAGAGGATAAAAATGAGGGTTCCCCCAAAGATCTTATAAACAGTAAGCATTAAAAGGAAAACCTATAAAAGGGAAGTGTAAAAACGCATGAAAGGATAAAACAATATGAAGGAAAGAAAAACGGGGGAAAAAACATAAGATAATGCCATACTGGGTCAGACCAAGGTCCATCAAGCCCAGTATCCTGTTTCCAACAGTGGTCAATCTAGGTCATACGTACCTAGCAGTTCCCCAAAAGACACAGGTTCCACAATGCTTGTACTGGGTCAAGCATTGATATCCTGGGTCCTTTCTTAATAATGGTTTATGGACCTTTCCTCCAGGAACTTGTCCAAACCTTTTTTAAACCCAACTACACTAACAGCCTTTACTACATCCTCCGGTAACAAATTCCAGAGTTTGATTACACGTTGAGTGAAATATTTTCTTTTATTAGTCTTAAATAGTTTACTCTATATCTTCATTGCATGTCCCCTAGTCTTTCTATGTTCTGATAACGTAAACAATTGATCTACGTTGACCTGTTCCACTCCGTTCATTAATTTATAGACTTATATTATATCTCCCCGCAGCCGTCTCTTTTCCAGGTTAAAGAGCCCTAACCTTTTTAGCCTTTCTTCATAGGAGAATCCTTCCATCCCCTTTGCCATTTTGGTGGCTCTTCTCCGAACCTTTTCTAATAACGCTATATCCTTTTTAAGATACGGTGACCAGAATTGCACACAGTATTAAAGGTGCGGTCTCACCATAGAACGATATAGAGGCATTATAATATCTTTTGTTTTATTTTTCATTCCTTTCCTTATGATACCTAGCATTCTATTTGCTCTCTTGGCCGCCGCTGCACATTGGGCCGATGGTTTTAACATGTTATCCACAATGACGCCTAAATCTTTTTCCTGGGTGGTGGTTCCTAATGTGGGACCTTGCATCATGTAACCATAGTTTCGGTTGTTCTTCCCTACGTGCATAACTTTGCACTTGTCCACATTAAATTTCATCTGCCATTTTGATGCCCAGTCTTCCAATTTATCAAGATCCTCTTGCAATTTTTCACAATCCTCTTGAGTTTTAAAAACTTTAAATAGTTTTGTGTCATCTGCAAATTTGATAACCTCACTAATTATTCCCCTTTCCAGGTCATTTATGAATATGTCAAAAAGCAGCACACCCATCACAGATCCCTGGGGTACACCACTATTCACCTTTCTCCATTGGGAAAATTGGCCATTTAGCCCTACCCTCTGCTTTCTATCTTTTAACCAGTTCCTGATCCACAATAGTACACTGCCTCCTATCCCATGACTCTTTAGTTTTGCCAGAAATCTCTGATGAGGGACCTTGTCAAAGGCTTTCTGAAAGTCCAGATACACTATATCAACCGACTCACCTTTGTCCACCTGTTTATTCACACCTTCAAAAAAACATAACAGATTAGTAAGACAAGATCTTCCTTGTCTAAAGCCATGATGGCTGTCTCCCATTAGGCCATGACTATCTACATGTTGAGTAATTTTGTTCTTTATGATGGTTTCTACCATTTTTCCTGGTACTGACGTCAGGCTCACCGGTCTGTAGTTTCCCGGATCACCCCTGGAACCCTTTTTAAAAATTGGCGTTACATTGGCGATCCTCCAATCTTCAGGTATTACAGATGATTTTAATGAAAATTCACAGATTACTAATAGCAGGTCTGCAATCTCATATTTCAGTTCTTTCAACACCTTTGGATGTATACCATCCGGCCCAGGTGATTTGCTACTCATCAGTTTATCTAATAGTTGTAATACATCTTCCCGACGTATCGATATTTCCTTCAATTTTTCCGCTCCTTTAAATACCACTTCAGTCATGGGTAACATCCCTACGTCTTCTTCAGTAAAGACCGAAGCAAAGAATTCATTCAGTCTCTCCGCTATCGCCTTGTTGCCTCTTAGTGCCCTTTTAACCCCTCTATCATCTAATGGACCAACTGACTCTCTCACAGTTTTTTTGCTACGAATGTACTTGAAAAAGTCTTTATTTCTTGTTTTTGCTTCCGCAGCAAGCTTCTTCTCAAATTCTCCCTTTGCCTGCCTTATCAATACCTTCCATTTGACTTGCCAGTGCTTGTGCTGTTTCCAAGTTTCGTCGTTTGGCTCTTTTTTCCATTTCCTGAAAGATGCTTTTTTGGCAACAACAGCCTCTCTGACCTCACCTTTAAAACATGCTGGGAATTTTTTGGACTTCCTTCCACTTTTCTTAAAGCGTGGAATACAGCTGGTCTGGGCTTCCAAGGTAGTATTTTTCAACAACACCCAAGCTTAATGTAAGTCTTTAACCTTTGCAACTGCTCCTTTTAGTTTTTTCTTAACTATTTTCCTCATTTTATCATAGTCTCCCTTTCGAAAGTTAAAAGGTAGTACTGTGGATTTCCTTACTATCCCTCTTCCGCTAATTAAATCAAACGCGATCATGCTATGATCACTATTGCCAAGTGGCCCCAATACCCTTATCTCTTGCACTAGATCTGGTGTTCCACTAAGGACTAGGTCCAATATGGCTTCCTCTCTGGTCGGTTCATGAACTAGCTGCTCCAGGAAGCAGTCATTTATTTCATTTAGGAACTTTATCTCCCTAGCATGTCCTGCCATGACACTGACCCAGTCGATACCGGGGTAATTGAAATCACCCATTATTATTACTGCACTGTAACTTTTGTTAGCTTCCTTGATTTCTTTGAGCATTTCATCATCCATTTGTTCATTCTGGCCAGGCGGTCGATAGTACACCCCCACTGCCATCGCCTTCCCCTTTTTGCATGGAATTTAAATCCACATAGGGAACATGAAAAGGCAGAGGGGGAAGAAAGGGTGAAGGGGAAGGGGAGGAGGGAAAAAATAAACCACCAGGATAGAAATCATCTGTTACATTATACCAGCTTTCATAATTGTCCACTAAAAGACAGTCTAACTATTAGTCAATTTTGAGAGCCAGACAATTTTGCTCCACTCAGGGTGCCTTTGAAAAATATGTTTACGACATGAGGAGCAGATTTACTACCAGGGGATATCTGGAAAAGAGTATATAGCATGCATATCATCGAGGAGAGATATCTGACTGGATCTATCTCCTCAAGAAATCTGCACGTGAGCCAAACAGGATCATGTGTCCTCTTATTTTTTCTAACTTCTCACACGATATTTCACATATTAGAGAAGAGTGACACATTTTACAGACTCTCCCTGTCTTTGAGAATCAGAGCATCACCATAGCACATAAAAGAAACAACCTAGCCAATTTTCTTGTACTCTGCTTTATCGGAGAGGTGGGCACCACCTCATCCAAAGGGACACTATCAGTGTGGCCGCTGCTCTGTGTGTGTACGTGTACTTTCTGTGAAAAAAATTTTGAACGCCCAAGAACCAAGAAAAAAATGCTTTTTGTCAGACCTTTCCAACTGCACAACATAAATTGTGATCTACATGATTGCCTGTCCTTGTAACTTACTATATGTTGGAAAAATGAAAAGAGACATCCACAAATTTATAGTTGAGCACAGGAGTTGCCTTAAGAGATGACTAGAAGACAAACCCCTGGTCCAAGATTGGATGGAGAAGACCCAACCTTGTGTTAGTATATAAATTAGACTTTATTACTGATAGCAAAAATAGTGTAAAAATTAGCATAAAACAGTTTTCTGAGGTAGTAATTTATGTAGCCCTATGTTATAGTTACCAAGATGCCTAATCTCTGTTTTTATTTATTTATTTGGAAACATTTCTATACCGCCCCCTTCCAGAGATCAGGGGTGGTTTACAGATAACAGTAAAACAATGACATTGAACATTTTGTAACCTAGAAACTATTTACAATAAACAGTTAAACATAACATAGCAATCAACGTCACTGATTCGCTTTGCACTTTAGATGTACAGTACATTATCTGTTTGTCTAAGCTAGCCCCAACCTTGGGGAGGAATTAAAGACCAGTACCTTAGCTCTAACCAGAACACTTGTGGCTGGGTCCAAGAAATTGTCTCAGGAATGGCACAAAGTCAAAGTATGGCAGAGGTCCAACATCAGCTGAGATGAACTTGCATGGTCACACAGAGCTGCAGGTCTATGGGAGAGATTCACTCCATCCTGAGGTTTTGCCCTTGGACACTATCTGACTTTTCAGCCAGAGAGACAGGCAAGCACACAATGTTCAGAGAAAACAATCTGTGTCAGAAGTTAAAGTTTCCAGGTGTTCTGCAAGCCTCTGTGCATGTTCCAGAGTGCTGCCGGTTTTTTTGGGCTGCATGTGTTCTGACCTTCCCTGTGTCCAGTGCATAATTCTTTTTCCTGATGGCCCGGTGATTGGCTGAGCTCAAATCCTGTATGTCATCTTCATCAAATCCAGTAACAGTTAATAGGTGGTCCTTCTGCAAACAAAGATCCATGGTGCGAAAGTTGCTGTTATTCAAGTCCATACATTGTTGCTAATGCTAGTACCAGTAGCACAGTGAAGGTCTCAGCAATTTTCTTCTGAACGTAGCTAGCTGGAAAATAATACTTCTGTGGTGAAGTACATAAATCTGCAGAAATGCTTGATCTGCAAGTTTTAATGCTGAGTTATAACAAAACAGGAATCCATCTTATTTAATTCAGGCTTTGATTCAGAGCAGGCCCCATCTTGTAGCAGGATGCGATGCTATTGGTTCAGACATTAGTTTCTGAACAGGTACCAGCCCTGCAGTTGCAGTATTTGCTACATCTTTCTAATGCTGGCCTGAAGCCTAACTCCCTCAGGGTACACCTCAGTGCGCTGGTGGTGCACCATCATCTCATTGATGTGCAAACCCCTGTCCACCCATTCTCTCGTGGCCCACTTCATGAGAAGTCTCTTGCCCACTTGACCTCCCATTCGCCCGCTAGTGGCGGCATGGGATCTGAATGTGGTCCTGGGGAAGATCATGTCTCCGTCCTTCGAACCACTTGCTTCTTGCCACCTCAAATACGTTTCCTCAAAAGTGATCTTCCTTGTGGCACTCACATTGGCGCACTGCATCAGGGAGCTGCAGACTTTGGTGGCTCATACCCCGTATACCAGATTTCATAAGAACAGGGTGGTCCTCCATACACACCCTTAGTTTCTCCTCAAAGTAGTCACGGCCTTTCATCTCAACTAGGAGGTGGGTTTCCCCCACTTTTTTCCTTGACCTCACGCGAGCAGGGCAGAGGCCGTTCTGCACACCTTGGATTGCAAGAGGGCACTGGCCTTCCACGTAGAGCAGATTAAAGCCCATTGCTACTCCTCCCAGCTCTTCATCTTCTGTGATCCAAACCAGCTTGGCATTGCGGTCTCTAAGCGCACCCTGTCTACCTGGGAGGCGGACTGCATCTCCTTTGCCTATGAACAGGATGGTCTCTCTCTCGAGTGCCACATTACAGCCCATAATGTGCAGGCTATATGGCAACCTCAGTGGTGAACCTGCATTCCGTCTCCATGCCGGAGATCTGCCGGGCCACCACCTGGTACTCGGCTCACTCCTTCGCAGTTCATTATTGCCTGGAAGAGGATTCCTGGTGTGATAGTGTCTTCGGCCAGGCGGTACTCCATCATCTGTTTGGAGAATAATGCAACTCCTATCCTCCGGTCCTTCTGTGTGTCCAGGCTACTGGAGAATTGATTCCCCGATTGAAGCTCTGGTCATCCCTGTGACCTTGAGGTTACTCGGCGCTCTCTGTTGTCATTCGTGGTTTGATTTTTCAATCGCCCGTGGCTTTTTACAGGTTTTTTCGATAACCTGTAGCTGGGGAGTCCCATATGTGAGGACTGACTTCCTGCTTGTTCCCGGAGAATGCGTAGCTACTCATCTGTAAGAGGTGTTCTCCAGAAACAGCAGGAATCAGTCCTCACAACCTTCCCTCCTCTCTGTGGAATTTCTTTTTTGGCTTGATTAAACTGTCATCATACTGAGGTAAGATGGCAACCTTGGGCAGGAAGGTGACCACGCATGTGTAGTCTAACTCCCAAAGGCTTTCTGTGAAAGCTGGGGAGTATTCACTGCACAGGTCAGTATCTACACTTTTTATGTCCCCACCTTCCTACCACAAAAACAGGAGTATAGTCTCCGGTCTGCAGTCCATTTCCCCTCTGGCCATTTTCTTAAAGAGATCCTCCATTCCCTTCCAGCATTCCGGCACACATGGGCAGCCCCACCACATATGTAAGTAATCCTCTTCATCTTCACACCTTTTCCAACACATTGAGCTACCTCCCCCACTTCACCACTCATCCGTCAAGATGTCAGATACACTGTTCTTGCATCCCTGCCGACTCCCCACTTTTACCCAGCATGCAGTACACCTTCCCCCCCCCCCCCAATTCTCCTCCCATGCCACCATAAAACCCTCCTGCTCCTTTGCTCGACAAAGCAATTGGTAAATCCTTGCCAATTGACCTTTCTTGGACCCCCCTCCTCCCTCCAAATTTTCAAATCCGGTCACTACCCCCACCCCACCACCCGCTTTCTGTCTACCCTGAAGAAAATGTATCATCTCCAGATAATAGAAAAACTCCCTCCTATCTATGCCAAACTCCCTTTGCACCTCCTCAGAACTTTTCACTTGGACACTCTCCGTTAACAGTTGTCCCCAAACACAGAGTCCCTTTTTTTCCCCTCCCATATACCTTAACCTCTCTCCCTGGCATGAACCCCTCTGTTCCCCTTATGTGCTGCAATCTGAGACCCCCTCCCCCTACTGGTCTTGCTTGCCCTTTCCCCTATAGCCCTTGCACAGTGCTTATAAATAAATGGATGCTCCACCAGCCATCTACCCCTCCCTCCTTTACCATCCCATACCAAATCCCTGGGCTCCCCCTTTGCCACTTCCCACTTCCAGTCTACCGAGTGCTTACCCCCCCTTCACTGCCCCCCCAATCCACTATCACCTGTGCTGCCTGATAGTATCCAATCAGATCTGCGACCCCCATATCGCCATCGGTCTGCCTCCAGCACATCACTCGCCTGTGACTCAGGGCAGCTGTTGTTTCCAAATATAACCAAAGATCTTCCATTGAGATTTCTTTAGCACCCTGTCCGTGACAGCTATTGGTAACATCATGAACAAAAACAACCACTATGAAAAACCATTATTTGACCACACTGAATGCCTATAAAGAAACCATAAATACTGCAAAAAAGAACTATCATACAAACATAAGAACATAAGATATGCCATAGTGGGTCAGACCAAGGTCCATCAAGCCCAGTATCCTGTTTCCAACAGTGGCCAATCTAGGTCATACATACTGTGATGCAGCAGACCAGCAGGGCATTGAAGAAAATGTTTTAAACTTGAAAAAAGACGTGCACAAGCTGCAGTATTTGCAGGAGCCTGATAGGGGGAGCAAGGGAGACCTCTGGAAGACTGAGGATCCACGCCCTACAGGGTGTAACCTAAAACCAGCCAGCCTCCAATCCAGGAAGACAGGAACTCCTTTTAAAGGAAGTCGGGAAGACTGGAGGAAAGGCAAGAACAGGAGGAGCAGGGAGTACAGGAGAAGTAGGAGCAGTGAGAGCTCTGGAAGAAGTGCTGTGCCGAGCAGAAGTGACTGGACAGGCAGAAGTAGCCTTAAAGCCAGAAGCAGCAGAGAAGGCCGCAGAGAAGCTGCAGAACCTTCAGAAGCCGAAGGAGCGGCAGGAGCTGCAGAAGCTACAGACACTGCTGGAGTGCAGGAAAGAGGTACAAGCCAAAGGAACCTGAATGGACAGAGACTAGGGTTGCCAACTGGCCGGTTTTCAGCCGGCCTGGCCGGTTTTTCCCCGGCCAGGCCGGCTGCCGGCGCAGAGGCAAAACCGGCCCTTTAAAAGCCAGTTTTTTTGCTCTGGCCGCAAGATCGGGAGCAGCCAGAGCAAAAAAAACGGCTTTTCTCCGCTTCAGAGGGAGCCGGGGAAGCCCGCGCGAGGCCCCGGCTCCCTCTGAACAGCCACCAGCGTGAAGAGCCTTTACCTTCACGCTGGTGGCTGTTCCTGTGAAGCCGCGAATGCTGGGAAAGGTTAAAGGTTGCCTTTTAACCTTTCCCAGCATTCGCGGCTTCACAGGAACAGCCGCCAGCGTGAAGGAAAAGGCTCTTCACGCTGGTGGCTGTACAGAGGGAGCAGGGGCCTCGCGCGGGCTTCCCCGGCTCCCTCTGAAGCCTCAGACAGCCGCGATGCTGGTCGGGGGGGGGGGGGCAAGGACTGCATTGGCTGTGATGGGGGGGACCTGGACAGGAAAAGGGCGAAGGGGGGGGGGCCTTGGACTGGAAATGGGCTAAGGGGGTGGGGGGACTTGGACTGGAAAAGGGCTAAGGGGGTGGGGGGACTTGGACTGGAAAAGGGCTAAGGGGGTGGGGGGACTTGGACTGGAAAAGGGCTAAGGGGGGGGGACTTGGACTGGAAAAGGGCTAAGGGGGGACTTGGACTGGAAAAGGGCTAAGGGGGGGGGGACTTGGACTGGAAATAGGCTGTGATGGGGGGGGGGACCTGGACTGTAAAAGGGTTATGGGGGGGGACAAGGACTGGAAAAGGGTTGTGATGGGGGTGGAGGGGACCAGGACCAGAAAATGGCTATGGGGGGGGGGGAAACCTGGACTGGAAATAGGCTGTGATGGGGGGGGGACCTGGACTATAAAAGGGTTATGGGGGGGGGGGACATGGACTGGAAATGGGTTGTGATGGGGGTGGAGGGGACCTGGACTGGAAATGGGCTATGGTGGAGGAAGGGGGATCTTGGACTGGAAATAGGCTGTGATTAGGGGGGCTAGGACTGCAAATGGGCTGTGATGGTGTGGGGGGACTCGGACTGCAAATGGGCTGTGATGGTGCGGGGGGACTCGGACTGCAAATGGGCTGTGATGGTGGGGGGGGGGGCCTAGGACTGGAAATAGGCTGTGATGGGGGACTTGGACTGGAAATGGGCTGTGATTGGGGGGGTGGAGCTAGGACTGGAAATGGCCTGTGATGTGAGGGCTAGCACTGGAAATGGGCTGATGAAGAGCTGGAATAGGACTGGAAATGGGCTGATGTGGGGCATGGGAGAATGGGACTAGAAGGGAGTGGATGCTGGGTGGGCCTAGAACTATAAGGGAATTGATTTGGGGGGAGGACTAGAATGGATGGGGAATGAGAATGGAGAGGGGGAAAAATATTTTGTGTGAAAGAAAAGTCTATGATGGGCCGGTATTGGGAGAGTAAGAGGGGCTTGAGAATGGAAGGGTGAAATTTAAACAGATGTTAAAGGAATAAGGAAAGAATTGGGGGAAAGAGCAAAAGGGAAACAATCAGTATGTTAAAGCAGAAATAGAGAGAGAATCGAAAACATCTAAAAGAGAAGAAAGGACAAATGGATAGCTCGCAGAAGACACGAAGAAACCAGAAGAAAGTGACTGGAGCAATTGCAACTGAAAAATAAAACGCCCAAACAGAAGGTAGAAAAATACTTTTTATTTTGAATTTATTAACTGGAATATGTCTGGTCTGGGAAGTGTGTATTGCTAACATCTTTGCGTTTTTGTTTAGTGCAAGAGGAAATTACTTTATAGTTTTATTTCTCCAGTGTTGTACATTTCATGTTTGGATTTTGGGGTTCCCAGTTTAATTATTATCTGACCAAGGAAGTTAGCCTACACGTATCCTCGGTAATTTTTGTGGGTGGGGCTGGGGGCGGGGCAGGGGTGGGACTAGGGGCGGAGAATGGGTGGAGCATGGCAAGCCACAGGTGTCGGGTTTTTCTCGGTGAAAAAGTTGGCAACCCTAACAGAGACTACAAAAGGGTCCAAGGGATTCAGGTACGCAAAAGCTGCATTGTGATTGCTGTGGGCAGAACCCAAGCCATATTGCTGGAGCAAGGCAGAATCTCCCTAGGAGTAGGCCACAAGCCTCATCCTCAGGAAAGAAGCAAGAGTTACAAGGTAAACCATATTGTATTGGAAACAGCCTATGGAAAGGGCAAGAGACAGAAGCTCCCTGTACATGTCCCACTGCTCAAAAGAAAAGGTATGAAAAGTTTTTATTGAATAAGAAACTTTTAAGTAAGCCAGGTTTTCAGGAAGTGCATGTAAACCCTTGGAAGAAAGAAAGAGATTCACACTAAAAATGCTCATGGCCGACGCCCCACGCTAAACTCCAAACACTGGGAGGTCATACAGCATTTGGATGAGAAACCTAACTATAGCTTGCCGGGAACTGTTGACTTTGTCTCAGATACTTTGCTGGAGGAACCGATGCAAGTGGAAGAGGTAGAATCCCTTTCAGAGGAAGACATGGATTGCAGCTATTGCATCACGGGAAGCGTAGAATGCTTGTGTAACCAGTGAGCACAAAAACCGGTGTAAATAGGAATGCCTGCCTTTGTAACCTTTCTGTGAAAAGAACCGTTTTTGTTTTGAATCTGAGTTGTGATTTTTGTAACCTGATGTAAGGAGATTTCTGTTGGTGTTTGAAGCCGAACCTTTGTGCAAACCAGGGGAAATAAAGCCTTATTTTTCCCTACACTCGATGACCTTTTGTTCTCTGGGTATTTTTGGTAATACAGGATGCTACCGGGGCTATACAACCTTGGGCCCTAGAAAGAGAAACATACCAAACCCAACTTTACTTTTCTTTATGTCCGACCTGCCTTGACCACCATCAACCGCCAGGGCGGCGTCGTGACAATACCTAGCAGTATCCCCAAAAGACACAGGTTCCACAATGCTTGTATTGGGTCAAGCATTGATATCCTGGGTCCCTTTTTAATAATGGTTTATGGACCTTTCCTCCAGGAACTTGTCCAAACCTTTTTTAAACCCAGCTACACTAACAGCTCTTACTACATCCTCCGGTAATAAATTCCAGAGTTTGATTACACGTTGAGTGAAAAAATATTTTCTCTTATTTATCTTAAATAGTTTACCCTGTAGCTTCATTACATGTCCCCTAGTCTTTCTATATTCTGATAGCGTAAACAATTGATCTACGTTTACCCGTTCCACTCCATTCATTAATTTATAGACCTCTATCATATCTCCCCTCAGCCGTCTCTTTTCCAGGTTGAAGAGCCCTAACCTTTGTAGCCTCTCTTCATAGGAGTAGCCTTCCATCCCCTTTACCATTTTGGTGGCTCTTCTCTGTACCTTTTTTAATAATGCTATATCCTTTTTAAGATACGGCGACCAGAATTGCACACAATATTCAAGGTGCGGTCGTACCATGGAACGATACAGAGGCATTATAATATCCTTTGTTTTATTTTCCATTCCTTTCCTTATGATACCTAGCATTCTATTTGCTTTCTTGGCCGCCGCTGCACACTGGGCGGAGGGTTTTAACATGTTATCCACGATGACTCCTAAATCTTTTTCCTGGGTGGTGGTTCCCAATGTGGAACCTTGCATCGTGTAACCATAGTGTGGGTTGTTCTTTCCTAGGTGCATAACTTTGCATTTGTTCACATTAAATTTCATCTGCCATTTGGATGCCCGGTCTTCCAAGTTATCCAGATCCTCCTGCAGTTTTCCACAGTCCTCTTGGGCTTTAACAACATTAAACAGTTTTGTGTCGTCTGCAAATTTGATAGTCTCGCTAGTTATTCCCTTTTCCAGGTCATTTATGAATATGTCAAAAAGTAGCGGACCCAGTACAGATCCCTGGGGTACTCCACTATTCACCTTTTTCCATTGGGAAAATTGGCCATTTAGCCCTACCCTCTGCTTTCTATCTTTTAACCAGTTCCCGATCCACAATAGTACACTGCCTCCTATCCCATGACTTTTTAGTTTTGCCGAAGCCTCTGATGGGGGACCTTGTCAAAGGCTTTCTGAAAGTCTAGATACACTATATTAACCGACTCACCTTTGTCTACCTGTTTATTCACACCTTCAAAAAAAAATATCAGATTAGTAAGACAAGATCTTCCTTGTCTAAAGCCATGTTGGCTATCTCCCATTAGGCCATGACTATCTACATGCTGTGTAATTTTGTTCTTTATGATGGTTTCTACCATTTTCCCCGGTACTGATGTCAGGCTCACCGGTCTGTAATTTCCCGGATCACCCCTGGAACCCTTTTAAAAATTGGCGTTACATTGGCGATCCTCCAATCTTCAGGTATTACAGATGATTGTAATGAAAGTTCACAGATTACTAATAGCAGGTCTGCAATCTCATATTTCAGTTCTCTCAACACTCTTGGATGTATACCATCCGGTCCAGGTGATTTGCGACTATTCAATTTATCAAATAGTTTAATACATCTTCCCGGTGTAGCGATATTTCTCTCAATTCCTCTGCAGTATCACCTTTAAATACCACTTCAGTCTTCGGTAACATCCCTACATCTTCCTCAGTAAAGACTGAAGCAAAGAATTCATTCAGTCTCTCTGCTATAGCCTTGTCTCATTTTACTGCCCCTTTTACCCCTCTATCATCTAATGGTCCAATTGACTCTCTCACAGGCCTTTTGCTATGAATGTACTTGAAAAAGTCTTTGTCGTGTTTTTGCTTCTGTAGCAAGTTCCTTCTCAAATTCTCGCTTTGCCTGCCTTATCAATGCTTTGCATTTAACTTGCCAGTGCTTGTGCTGTTTCCAGTTTTCGTCGTTTGGCGCTTTTTTCCATTTCCTGAAAGATGCTTTTTTGGCAGCAACAGCGTCTTTGACCTCACCTTTAAACCACGCTGGCAGTTTTTTGGACTTTCTTCCACTTTTCTTAATGCGTGGAATACAGCTGGTCTGGGCTTCCAGGATAGTAGGATAGTATTTTTAAACAACACCCAAGCTTGATGTAAGTCTTTAACCTTTGCAACCGCTCCTTTTAGTTTTTTCTTAACTATATTCCTCATTTTATCATAGTCTCCCTTTCGAAAGTTAAAAGGTAGTACTGTGGATTTCTTTACTATCCCTCCTCCACTAATTAAATCAAACACGATCATGCTATGATCACTATTGCCAAGTGGTCCCAACACCCTTATTTCTTGCACCAGATCTGGTGTTCCACTAAGGACTAGGTCTAGTATGGCTTCCCCTCTGGTCGGTTCATGAACCAGCTGCTCCAAGAAGCAGTCATTTATTTCATCTAGAAACTTTTTCTCCCTAGCATGTCCTGCCATGACACTGACCCAGTCGATACCGGGGTAATTGAAATCACCCATTATTACTACTCTGCTGTAACTTTTGTTAGCTTCCTTGATCTCTTTAAGCATTTTATTATCCATTTGTTCATTCTGGCCAGGCGGTCGATAGTACACCCCCATTGCCATCACCTTCCCCTTCATACATGAAATTTCAATCCATAGAGATTCTACAGCAAATTTTGTTTCCTGCAAAACTTTAATCCTTTCTGACTCAATGCTCTCTCTAACATAGAGGGCAACCCCTCCTCCAATTTGATCAGTTTTATCATTACGATATAGTTTGTATCCAGGTATCACAGTGTCCCACTGGTTATCCTCTCAAACATACTAAAAAAAGCCATCAACTGACCAAGGGAGCTTTTTGAAATCGTCAAATCCATTACTAAACCTCCACAAAATGAGAGTTACATGAATAACATCAATTCACAAACATTAGCCAACCATTTTGCTACCAAACTAAAGTCTAATAACCACTCACCCCTTCCCCTCCCACCCAATAATCAAACCAACTCCAACAAATGGCAGTCCTTTTACCTCATCAAGGAAAAACAACTCCTAGAAACAATTACTAGGATCAACACCACATCCTCTCACCTAGACCCATGCCCAATGGCATGGATAAAAGCAACAAAAACAGAACTACTGAATATAATCAACCAGTCCCTCAAACTTGGAAACTTACCTAGCGAACTTAAATGCTCAGCCATCCGACCTATACTGAAAAACATGTCCCTGAACACAGAAGACCCTACTTCATACAGGCCAATTACCAGTATACCTTTTCTAGCTTAAAATCATAGAAAAAACTGTGCAATTACAGCTCCAAAGCTTCACCGACCAAAACGCGCCCCTAAATGAGCATCAGTATGGGTTCCGCTCCTTTCATGAAGTAGAAACACTGCTGCTTGTACTGTTTGATACCCTCATATGAGGCATGGATAACTCTAACACAGCCTTTGTACTCACATTCATAGATATAACGGCCGCATTCGACAATGTAGACCAAAAATGATGGGGATTGTCCTTTGTTGGGTAGTGGTGACATAATTTGTGGAATATCATGGAGGGATCCATGCCCTTGCAATATTAAGTTATTACTGACCATAAATTTGCGTCTGGAGCAATGATATTTTTGATATAGTTTTAATGTGGATAGGTTATATCCTAATTATTTGAACATGGAACAAGTTTTATCCATTTTCCTTTTTAACAAAAAATGTCCCACAAAACTTATAACAGAAATTAAAAATTTTTATGGCGTTCACAATTTCTATTATTATTTAGGTTTTTAATTCAAAAATGATAGGGGTTGTCCTTGTTTGGGTAGTTGGTGGCGGTTTTTGTGGAATGTCATGGAGGGACCTTTGCCCTTGCAATATTAAATCAATTCTGACCACATTTTCCCATGATCGGTAGTGTATTTTTAAACGATTAATTTTTTGATCCTCAATTAATGCTGGTGATTCATATATATGTAATCAATTTTATATTTCAATATATGATATCTAGTATTTTTGTTTTTATTCCCGATTCATGAATTGGTTTTTAAGTGAAAAGCAAGGAATTGCATTAATTTCCCCTCTAAGTTTCAGGTAGCCGTCTGGGTCATGATTTACATACTCCTGTCAATCTTGAATTAAGGTGTTATATTTCCCGCTAAAAACCCGCCCTTGCACAGCGCAGATGCCAGCGTCTTTTGGTAGAAGAGTCGGCTTGTGAATTTCAGCAGCGAAGAGAACTAGATATAGTAATCTTTGATCGTGATGATCATCTGTGAGTAATAATGCCTCATGATCTTAAAGAATATTTTAAAATTATGGGACAGTCGATTTCATAAAAATTTTTAATGGGAACAAATTCAAATTATCTATAGTAAAGTTTCTTTAAACTGGCTGGACGATAGAGTTTTCTGTTTAATACTTAGTGCATTAAAACATATATTTCAAAAATGTACATACCTCAGAATGAATTACATCCGTAATTTATAGTCTGGCATCTTAATACTGTAGGAACCTTGGAGGGCCGTTCTGTAACAAATATCGTCACTGAAGTTGTAGTAGCATTAGTTTTTTGGGGGATAGATATTAGTTTGCCAACAATATATGTGTTTTTAAGAAAGGATAAGTAGGGGGTCACGTGATGTGGTGAGCTTGGGGAAGACGTACTTTCGCTGAGCTCCGGGCTCCACAGCTCCAAAACGGCGATATAGTGCCTCTCTAGAGGCGCGAAAATGGCACTTTCAACCCCCCACAGTACCGCAGATTGATGGGACCTGCCGGCAGACGAGTGGGGAGGATGGCAACAGCAGCGAGAACTGCGAGGAGGGAGAAAGACCGTGTGGTAGGTGGCCAGAAAATGGCGGAGTCCCCACCTCACACTACTGCTTTGCAAACTCCGGCCACAGCGGTTTCTCCGGAGGAAATATCAGCGGCGGTTTCCGGGGCGCGCTCTGCTCAATTTGAAACATTGCGGAGTAAGCTGGATACACTGCAGTCGTCTGTGGACGCGTTCGGTACCCGAATGCAGGAGGCGGAAGGCCGCATTGCTCATACGGAAGGAGAGGTGGAGAAGCTCTCCCAGGAGTTACAGCATGTGAGAACAGCACTCCGGGCCCAAGATGAAAAGCTCGAGGACCTTGAGAATCGCTCGAGGCACAGTAACCTCAGATTTTTGGGCATTCCGGACTCTGTGGGGGACAGGGACTTGAGGCACTATGTGGCAGCCCTCTCGGCCTCGCTAATAGGGGTGAGTGGAGAAGCCTCCCCGGTGATTATTGAGTGGGCTCATAGAGTGGGCCCGAAAACATCTACGGACCCACGGCCTAGAGTAGTGCTGGTGAAGTACCTGCAATTCCAGCAGAAGGAGTCTGTTTTGAGGGAGGCTCGGAAGAGGGGTATTATTGAACAAGACAATGCAAAGATCAGAATTACTCAGGATTTTTCCGCAGCAGTGAGCAAACGCCGTAGGGCATATGCGCCAAGTTCGAGGGACTGGTTGATTATATTCAGTAGTTCTGTTTTTGTTGCTTTTATCCATGCCAAAAACTCCTCGGAGCTAACATCAAGTTCTCTGTTCAATACCCGGCCCGGTTACATGTGCTGCATGAGAGCGGGCGCCGGGTCTTTGGGTCGGCGGAGGAGGCGGCACCTTACATTGATCAGCTTGAGAAACAACTCTCTCCCTCGAGGCAGGCGCCTACCTGAGAGCTCTGAAGGTTTTGAGAGGGAGAGGCGTTTTTTTGGCAATGGCCGAACTGCTCTGGGGGAGCGGATTAGTAGAGGTGAAACATAAGCATGCCTGCCTCTTAACTCTCTTTTTGCATCCTGTTTTACTCTTCATTGAAAAGGGTTGAGTCAAGGACTGCCTGTATCGTGTGGTATTTGATAACTACAGTTTGTTTATTCTTGTTACTCTATAGTACTAAGCTTGTTACTGTTGGATGCATGGACATGAATACTCACTGTTGTAAGGTTAATTTGGCAGAGCAGGCAGGGGGGGTTGGAGTCTAATTTTGGTTTACGGGGAGCTGGGGGGCCTGGTCACATTTATAGTGACTGTGAGGAGGGGAGGCTTACAGAATTTGGGAGGTTTTTTCTGGGTGGAGAGAGAAGTGGGATATAGGGGGGGAATTTGGAAGGGGGAGGGGGAGGGGAGTGAAGGGGAGGAGAAGGAGGGGGGATGGTGTATTAATACGAGCTTTGGGAGGAACATTATTTCAAGGGGGGAGGATCGCATTCCTGGAATCCAAGGAGGGCAGAGATTGGATGGTTTTGAGGACACATGGGGAGGCTCTAGGCTGGGGGGGCCTTACCCATATATGCAGAAGAACTTAACACCGAAGTTTAGTTATGCTAAGGTAGCTGAACTCTGAAGATCATATCATGGAATGTTTGAGGGCTGGGGAGTCCAGTGAAGAGATATAAAATATTAAAGGCTTTGGCCAGACAGCAGTGTGACATTGCGCTGTTGCAGGAAACTCACCAGACAGCCGAAGAACATAATAAATTGTGTAGGGAATGGGTGGGCCAAGTATGGGGAACCCCTGCGGTAGGTAAAAAGGGAGGAGTGGCCATTCTGGTACATAAAAGGGTACGGTTAACGTTGGACAAAGTGTTCTCTGATCCAAGCGGGCGTTTTGTGCTGATACAAGGGAATTTAGAGGGTAAGGCGGTAATTTTAGGGAACCTATACAGTCCCAACACCCTGGATCAGGAACTATATCATCACTTGGCAGCGAAAGTGGAGCAATTAGCCGAGCTGCCGATGATCCTGGGGGGGGACTTCAATGGGGTTTTAGATGTTGATATGGATACCTCTAGGGGGTGTGGGTCACGGGAAAGGAAGGTGACTGCCCGTGTGTTGCAAAGCTTCCGGGATAGACTTGGGTTGGTGGACCCATGGAGGCTGCTCCACCCAGCTGAAAGGGATTTTACTCATCTGTCACGGACACATGGTACCAGTGCTAGGATAGATTATTTACTGATTTCAGAGACTCTATTTACTTTTGTAGTGGATGCGCAAATTGGACCCACAGAGATTTCCGATCATGCCCTGATCTGGGTGGATCTGGACTGGATGGGGGGGGGGGGGCGATACCTATACCCGCATTTGGCGGTTTCCCATAGATATATACAAAGATACTCAATTCACTTGTTTTCTCCGCCAACGTTGGCAGGAGTTTGAGGCGAATCATCAAGGACATTTAGATGATCCGGAACTGCTGTGGGAAACTGCCAAAGTGGTTCTGAGAGGTGACATAATTGGGTATGTAGCCCGGCGGAAGAGATTAATGGCCGAACAGATTATTAAATTAGAAAGATGCGTGACAAAGGCGAGGCGTGCTAACGCCCAACACCCCAATGCCCAGAATAGGAAGAAGCTATGGGAATCACAAGTGGCGCTTAATGAGCTCATACATCGGCAAGCGAAAAAGTCGCTGATGTATTACCGATATAAACTACATTGCTACGGAGATAAACCAGGTAAATTACTGGGACGGTGTTTGAAAGGCCCAAGGGCTGGGAGAACGGTGGCGGCCATACGCGATGCTCAAGGTGTGGGCTTCCTTAGCCCCCCGCCCTCACCAGCAACCTTGCAGGGCTCTTGGAGCTACAGAAGACTACATTCAAAACAATGGGAAGGTAATTCAAAGACAGCAATAAAATACACACATCTATATAAATACACCAAAGCTTTAGCGGAGAGAAACAAACAGAACCAAAGTTCTCTTTGTTTACTCTAACTGATAGCCATGGTTCACTTTATTTATAAGGCTCTTTTGGATGATACAGCATAATTTCACTTTATTATTACACGTCAATTATTACGTCTTTATCACATCATAGGTCAACTTTAATCAGTGTGGGTCAGTATGAGGAGACATACATGGACTCCAAGACATAACTGTTTACTGCTGACTAGGTCAATATGAGGAGACATACACATATTCCAAGACATAACTGCTTGATATCTAATAATTGTTTACTGCTGACTAGGTCGGTATGAGGAGACATACACATATTCCAAGACATTTATTTATTTATTTATTTAACAGGTTTTTTATACCGCCTTTCTTACAATCAAAGCGGTTACAAGACTACATCAGGTTAGCATGAAATACAGACATAAAAACATCAGACTAAAAAGACAAAACAATGCATCCAGTTTTATACCACCTTATCAAAATATCAAAGTGATAAGCAATGGATCTATGGGTAACAGAGAAAGACTAACTGTTTACTGCTGACTGCTTGATATCTACTAACCCTGAGACTGCAAGGCTAGAGTACAAGCTGCCCTTTCTTGTTTACAGGACATGTACCTCTTCTCCTACTTAGTAAGCATTTATATGAAGTTTATTTCTAAGCAAGGTTCTGAACAGAATTAACTCTTTCTCAGGTTTAGTCAGTCTAATAGTGTACACTACCCTGTACAAACAAACATGCTTTCAGTCCCTCCTCTGATTCTGAAAGAATCATTTCTAAAGTTAGGAAACTCATATATTGCCATTAAAAAGAATTAAAACTAAATTCTGGGTCAATCCGTAACATCAATGTTAGGGGTCAGTGATTCTACTGATTTCTTACAGAAAGCTGTGAAAGGTGAAGAGGTGGAAAGAAACCAGTGGTGACATAGAGAAACAGCTGTCAGTACATAGAGAATTAATACTCCTAGAATGAGAATTCCCCAAAATACCAAGCAAAGATGCTAACATGCCTTGCAAAAGCCTGAATACTGAATTCCAAATTGAAGGAACAGAATCAATGAGAGCTGAAAAGGAATTTACATAACTCTCACTTGAAACAAAAGTACGGTTGCTAACTTTATCTAATAGGCCTTTCACTATTTTCCCATTATTATCAAGCATACTACAACAAAAATCAACTATTATTCCACACACACCATTTTCCTTTGCTAGGAGAAAATCTAAAACCATTCGGTTCTGGGCTGCATAAGCCGACACTATGTTTACTGGACCTTGCAATACACATTAATTGCCTCAGTAAAAAGCAGAGCAGCCACTATGACTTCATCCTGAGGGGATACATCCCTTTTTCTTCCTAAAGATTTGTTAAGGATTGATAACAAATTAATAGTAAAGTTCAATTCACTATGGGGTATCCATCAGGGCTATATAGCAAGCACCTGACCAACCTCTGGGAGGCTCTGTATATACAAACGTACCACACACACAACATAATCTCCTTCTAAAACCACTAAGCTCTCTGCTCAGATTGTCAAATTCTGAGGACAAAATATATTCTGTATACAATTACTCAAAACCACTTTAACTCTGGTTAGGTATGCCTAGGTCGGAACTAGAGGCATCCAAAAGGGTAGCCAGAACTACACACTTGGTTCCCTTTAACTGGCATTACTTGTAAATTACTGAAATATAGGAACTTGCACATGGGATCTTCATACCTATATCTTTAATTATTCTAGGTTCTATGTTTGTATTTGTGTTTGTATACGACCATATATCACAAAACTCTTCAAAGGTCTTAGGCCTAACTCTTGGTAGAAATCCATGCTGAGTAGCTGTCACTGTTGGAAGACAAACAGCAACCTTTGATAACTTGAAATGTTTTTGTCATCAAATGTAAATGTGCCTCAAAAATATTTGGATATTCCCTCTAACATCCTCATGATTCTGAATACAATACTGCTTCATTAATAATATGCTACAGCACATCTAGGACCAGATTAGGAAATATGCATAGCCAATATGCATAGCAACAACAATATTCTAAAACAAACTAAAGATATACCTACTCTTCTTAATACTTTTCTTAAGATGATGAAGAGATATACTATAGCTATACTGGCCCTCTAATTCACAATTACGTTATTAAGTAGAGGTTAAGTACCTAAAGGTCATTACATATATATCAGGAAAATACTAATCTAAACTAACCTCATCCCTCTAAGTCTTACTATAAATGCTAAATAAATACATTTTACATGAATAGTCCATTTGGAATTTATTTAATACAATAATCTCTCTGTAATGTCACTGTTGTTCTCTCAGAAAATACTTTAAATCATAAAAGTCCTTTTCTTCAATCACTGTTGTCCAATAAGTCTCTGCGTTGCAAACTCTTGATTCACCGACACAGGAAGCCACCTTCTGAGCTTGTGAGGGGGCCACTGTATAAGATGCATTCAATGAGAATGTCTTTTCACTTTACAAGCTGAATATCCCACCAGGAACACACGACATGGACCAGGATCTTCGGAGCTGGGAGTGTCTTCGGATGCAGTCTTAATCAGGACCCAATCTGGTGACTTCACTTCTGATAAAATAATTCTGCGGATCCAGGATATAAAGAACTTGTCATCTCGTTAAGGAGTCACTTGCAATAAAAGGAAAACAAAATAGGACTGAGTGCAACTGTGCACAATAAGTTAAGCTATCGCTGCGCAACACCTGGGGGTCTGGGATAACTGCCAAGGCATATGTAGAAGGAGCTAGACATCCATTAACAATTTCAAATGGTGTCAGGCTAGAGGAAATACACACTGCCATAAGGGCAAAGGAAAAAGCTTTTATTCAATCGGAGGCTGTATCAGAGTGCATAAGTGACCTTTTGGGAACACCATCTCCCTCCTCTGAGACAGGGCAGATCTACAAAACAGGTTGCAAAATCAAAATAAAATGAATTCAATAGGCAGGCATATGTATATTGTCCCTAAGCTAACCCTACAATGCCAATCTTGAAACAGTTTAAACAGATTGTACCAAAGAAAACAATAACAAAAAGACAAAATGCATAACCACGGCGGTAAAACTTCTGCTGCAGAAACAAGGCAAGTAGAAACAAAAGACGGTCAGGGCAAATAAACAGATGATTCGCTTTCCAGCAGCCCGGAACATCACGAAGTCCAAAGCTAGGTTTCAAAAGAAGTATCTTCAAAGAAAGATGAAAGAGGAAATAAAGTCATCTTTAACAGCGCTAAATACTACAATGTCAGTAACACTGATGCTTGAAAAACAACTTGCCGTGCTTTCTTTTTTCATTTGTCTGCAAAATGGTTGTCCTTTTGCAAATACGTCTGCTAACTGCCGCTGTAGAACCAGACAACCAGGAAGTTTCATTTGTAAAAAAAAACACTGCTATTAAACTATGTAGACATTGCGGGAGTCTCAAAGTTATTTCATCAATTCGCTCTGGTTTACAACCAGTCGAGAAAGCTCACAAAGCACACAGATAACAGAGACATCAGAAATAGCCACAAACAATTTGAATAGTTTACAATAACCATGGCACTCTTCCCAGTACATTTCTACATTTAAAACAAACCTCCCACTGCGATAATGTGGAAGCTACGCAATAACAACAGTTTGGGAAACAAATTGCAGTTGAGACAGATTTAACCCTCCAACCTAACTTAGCAATATAAGCTAATAAAGGACAAGAAGTCTGACCAATAACATATGTAATTTAGTCTACATTAGAAACAAATCATTCACATAATAAACTAAAGAGGAATGGTTGAGTCTTACATCAAATAATGCAGTTCCTAGGGCCGGTGCAAATATGCAAGACTAACCTTCAAAAAGATCAAATAAAAATAAGACTGCTTGCCAAGCCATACTGAGAATAAGCAGGTCGCAAATCTACAACAAAAGTCCAGGGAGAAATTGACAAAAGCACATTATTTACTGTTCACGGGCTTTGTACAAATCTATAAGTCTTACCGTCAGCCTTCCACAGACAGTCTCGCTTTTAGCACAGGAAGAATTGAAATCTTACATAATGAAGTGACACTTTGTGTCTGGAGATCTTCAAGCATAGAACAACTTTCTTCACCAGCGGCTGCTGGCACAGCTTGAGTCTAGGAAACTGAATTCCAGGTTTCACGACGATCTGCACAGCGGGATAGAAAGGCATCCGATATCTGATCCCAGCATTGTCCATAAAGAAGAAGACAGCTCTCCAGGATGAATGATTTCTGGAGATCTGCAGAACACAGCACTTGAGAGAGAATACAGCTGGTCTTCACACTGAGCCAGGATAGAGTGCAATCAGCAGCTTCCGGAGTTCTCTGACCATCAAGACTCTGATTCCGGAGACAGTCTCGCTGCAAATGCTCAATAACAAGCTTATCTGAACTGTCTCGCTGAGGATTCCTATGACCTTCTCTTGCTCCGATCCTACCCTCCCCCTGCTCCTGGGAGGTTACATAGAAGGAATCTACAAGTTGAGCAATTTAGTCATTTCATATCAAGTGTTGGCTTACTGTACTAAAACTTACAGCAGCTGTTCTAGCCAGCCAATCTGTCATTGAAACTTTTTTTTAAAAAATTACCTTTTACTCACGGGATTAAACCATTTACAAAAACAATTAGTGAATCCTGCCTTAAAGATGTTAATCTCAACCAATCCTTCCACAAATTTTCATACTACTGTAAGTGATTCTAACAGAAAATCATCTTATTTTCTTTTATTGACCACTAAAACAAAATTATCTCTTTGAGCTTTCTCTTGGAAATTTATCCGAGTCATGGCACAAACTGTGGGCTTCCTTAGCCCCCCCCCCCCCTCACCAGCAACCTTGCAGAGCTCTTGGAGCTACAGAAGACTACATTCAAAACAATGGGAAGGTAATTCAAAGACAGCAATAAAATACACACATCTATATAAATACACCAAAGCTTTAGCGGAGAGAAACAAACAGAACCAAAGTTCTCTTCGTTTACTCTAACTGATAGCCATGGTTCACTTTATTTATAAGGCTCTTTTGGATGATACAGCATAATTTCACTTTATTATTACACGTCAATTATTACGTCTTTATCACATCATAGGTCAAGTTTAATCAGTGTGGGTCAGTATGAGGAGACATACATGGACTCCAAGACATAACTGTTTACTGCTGACTAGGTCAATATGAGGAGACATACACATATTCCAAGACATAACTGCTTGATATCTAATAATTGTTTACTGCTGACTAGGTCGGTATGAGGAGACATACACATATTCCAAGACATAACTGTTTACTGCTGACTGCTTGATATCTACTAACCCTGAGACTGCAAGGCTAGAGTACAAGCTGCCCTTTCTTGTTTACAGGACATGTACCTCTTCACCTACTTAGTAAGCATTTATATGAAGTTTATTTCTAAGCAAGGTTCTGAACAGAATTAACTCTTTCTCAGGTTTAGTCAGTCTAATAGTGTACACTACCCTGTACAAACAAACATGCTAGCTCTAGAATGCGCACTCAATTGAATGCCTGGTATTCTCTGCCGTTATCATTACTGGGCCGAGTGGCCGCGGTGAAAATGGTGATACTTCCACGGCTTTTATATTGGTTGCAAACTTTACCAGTTTGGTTGTTGAATAGGGATCTGCGTAAATTAGAGAGGGAAATACAAAGATTTCTATGGAAAGGGGCCAGAGCCCGTATCCCTCTGTACCGTCTGGTGGGTACTTGGAAGAAGGGAGGTGTCGGTCTCCCGGATTTCAGGCTTTATGCGTTGCCCTGTCAGGCACGACATTTGGCGGACTGGCTGGGTGAGACGGAAGTTTATACCCCTAGGGCGTTGGAAGAAGCCCTAGCGGCTCCCCACACAGTCCTGGCAGTTTTACATATGGAGAGTGCCAGACTAGTGGACTGTTGACTTGGGCAAGTCACTTAACCCTCTATTGCCTCGGAAGAAAGGCCTGGCAATCTACTTCCGGTGACACTGCCAAGAAAGCCCAGGAGCTTCTGGGTCGCCAGGAGTCAGGACTGACTCGAAGGCACACATTGCATTGCATTGGACTGTTGAATTCCATGCGTCATACCTGGCGACAAATAAACCTTTATTGGAAACAAAATTGGATGGTTTCTAGCTGGCTACCGATGCAGGGTAATGCAATCTTTACCCCAGGTTCGGAGTCAAGCATATTTCGAGCTTGGAAGGCACAGGGAATCCGACAATTAGGGCATGTGGTCGACCTGGCCAGGAAATGTAAATCGTTTCCTCAGATACGGGGGGAATATGACATACAGCCTAAACATTACTTTGCTTATTTGCAGCAGGCTAACTACGTGGCCACACTGCCGGCAGAAGAGCTTGCGGTAGACCGCTCTGCACAGATTTTGGAATTTTTTGATCTCGGGGGGGAAAATCATCCGACAATAGCTACTTTGAGGGCACGGCTTGAGCTCTATGGAGTCTTGCCGGACTATGGAGAAGTAGAAAGGGCCTGGGCTTTAGAATTACGACAGGAGGTCACATCAGGTTCTATTCGGCAGGCACTGGGGCGAATACCCGAGCTGGCAGAAGGGGCCCGCTGGAGAGAAATTCAATTCAAATGTATAATACGAGCATATTTTTCCCCTAGAAGAGCATTGCGTAGTCATATTACTACTGCTGATGGGACCTGCCCTAGATGTGCGAAACCAATGGCTAACCTGTTGCATATGTGGTGGGAGTGTAAGTATATCCGACCATATTGGACACGGATTAGTTCCTGGATTGCCGGTCGAATACGGCAGAGGGTTCCTTGGTCAGGCCCCCTGGTGGCGTTGGATCAGTTAAACCCCTCTCTCCCTCAGGGAAGGTGGGTGCGGCTTTGGGTCAGGAAGGCATGTTTGGTGGGGAAGGGGCCCATACTCCGGAGGTGGCGAGAACAAAAACCACCATCCTTTTGGGAGTGGCGGAATAGTTTCCATCAATTGATGTTGGCAGAACGATGGAGGGCAAGGGGTAATGTGAAGAGGTGGGAACCGTACATACAAAATTTGGGCCCACTCAGCCGTAATGAAATATTGAATGCAGGGTGTTAGGGTGTTGATATGGTGCGGGTAGTACCCAGGGTGGAAGGAGATTGGTATGGGTTAATGATGAGCGGGGGGGGGGGGGGGTTAGGATTCCAGGTGTGTGGTCGGGACGGGGGGGGAGGGGGAGGGGGTTAGGTGAGTTAACATAAAAATAGTTTTTCGTTTGAAAGATTTTATGTTTTCATATTGCCATATTTGTATGGATCATTAGCCTTTCGACAGGGATAAGAGTTCACCCCTCGGAGGCATGCAGTTTATTGTTGTTGGCATGTATTTCACATTGATAAATAAAAGTTGAAAAAAAAAAAGAAAGGATAAGTAATAATTTGATATTAATCTTTGGACATCAAGGACGCTCATTATTGAAAGCTACCCCATATTGTTCTGCTGCGTTTGCCTGCTGAATTTAAGACACAAGTCCAAAAAATCAATATATAATTGTGGAAAGCATTGCAAGGGTAGGCAGTATGGTTTTGGAAGCTTTTTGGACGGCACGTTTACAGTAGTGCCCGTATGTTAATAGTTACATAATGATAGATTGCATTACTGATGGTCGGACATCCAATGACAGCAGAATGTTATAAGATATGCGTTAACAACACTTGCGGTTTTTAAGAGAAATGATAAATAATGAATTTGACATCATTTCTTAGATATTCAATCAGCTAACATTATTTTGATTGCCCACCCCTTTTAGCACAATATTTATGAAAATCTATGTATTTTAAAGAGGTTGAAATGAGTTCTATATAAAAATTATAAAAAAAATTTTTTTGGAAAAGTTGTAACGTTTTTATGCTGTTGCACTTCTTTCTTTGTTTCTTTGTTTTGATGAATCACACAAACCAGGATTGAGCCCTTATCCTCCTGTTGTAGAAAATACAGATTGCATTGAATTAAATATAGAACAAACAGGTATGTTTTATTTCATTTTATTTTTAAAACCAATATGAGCATTTTAAGTCACTTCCAAGAGATATTTGTTTGGTTAATAAGTAGAAAATTATGAATAGCATTGTTTTTAGTTATTTATAATATAGTTTTTTATAAACATTGGTTCAGGATAATCATTGTAATATGGTTCTTATTAGCTGTACATAAAATATCATGTTTATATTATGAAGTATGTCTTTTAACTATGTATGTACTATATATATGATATGATTTTATGGTGCCTTATTATGAGTTATTGATATAAATGTTTTAATAATTTGTTTTTTATCTATTTATTATTTATGTGTATGTTTTTATATGTTGTATTTTTTAGCCAGAAAAGCCCCTGATGAAGGCATAGCGAAACACGGCCTGTGTCGGGCCTTGGCTAATAGGTGTTCAATAAAGGTTACCTTCCTCTGCTATCCACGTTTTTTGGACTGGGTGTGCAAACAGCAGAAGGCCACATCTCTCAATTAGAAGACAAGCTACAGTCCATGGACAGAGAGATCAAAGCCTTACAGGCCACAGTCAGCAAACAAGGAGGAAAAATCGATGATCTTGAAAATTGTCGCCGCAGGAAAAATCTGGATCACCGGTATCCTAGAAGCGATAAAGGATGCTGACCTACGCAGGTATTTGACTGATTTGATAACAACCCTGTACTTAGGGGAGGACTGCGACAATATAATTATAGAGCGGATACACAGATTGGGGCCTGTCTATGCGGGCGATACACAACCGAGATTGGTGCTCGCCAGTTTTTTTAACCTTTTGCGTAAAGAGAAGGTCTTACGTGCAGCTAGAGCAAAAGGTCCATTGCAGTACGAAGGAACATATATTCAACTGTTTCAGGACTATTCGGCACAACTTGGCTTGCACCGTAAAGCCTACGCTATAGTTTGTCAGGAACTGATTGCAGCGCACATTAAATTTGTGGTCCAATACCCCGCCCGATTGCGTGTTTTCCATAATGACACTACCATATCATTTGAGACACCAGGAGCAGCTCAAAAATGGCTTCAAACCCATCTGGACCAACCAAAGGAGTGATTACATCTGCTTATGTATAAAAAAAGGATAAATATTGGCTTTAAAGATGTTAGACATTGTGGGGAATGCAATCTGAATTGATGACATTGACTCTGCTTCACTCAGGAATAGCCACTGTAGTCGAAAGCAGAGTGGACATGTTTACAAAAAGTGACTTGTCTTGAGGGGACCTGGACTGACTGAAATATTTGGATTATGCGCTCCCCTGATTTATCCCTTCCCTTTCTGCGGTGGAGGCCTTCCCAGTCCAAGGCCCCCTCCGATTCCTTCAGCATAAAGATCCCTTCTCCTTGTAACGCATAGATTCTTCTTTCAGCAATTGCCCTCCTAGGCCTCTTGTTCCCCCATCCCTTACCCCCATCCCCCTCTTTCCCCAGCCCCAAACCCCCTCTCATGTTCCTTCCCCCTCTTCTCCAGTGGTCACTATTGATGTTGAGTGCTTCCCCTCACCCATTCCTACTATTACTTTGTTTCTACCCTTATTATTGCACAATTTACCGAACTCGTCCCCACATCTCAAGAGCACCTCCTTCCACAGTCCCCTCTAGAGCAATATCTAGGGGCCATAGTTTTTCAATTTTTCTTATTTCCAACCAGACCACATCTTTTTTTTTCTAGTGGTAAATTCATCACTCAGCTGGTCAGATCTAAGTATTAGTTTTAATGCAATATTTATGGCACAATAGTACTTCCTTTTGCCATAATTATAGCAAATCCTGTATCCCCCTTCTACCTCTCTACCCAGGATCAGTATTATACCTCGCAGTAATCAATCCACCCCTACCCGTTACACTACGTTTTGTCTTCAATCCTCGTGGGGATGGTCCTTTTCTAGGCTTCCTCTTCCAGCCATCATGCCCTTGCATGTAGAGCTCCTCTGGTCGCAGCCTCACCTGCCAGAACGCATTACCCCCACCCACTAACCTGCGCTCGGTCTACAGTATATCCAAATAGCAGGGGATTCCCTCAAATGAGGCCTGACATGACTTGTTGAGGTGATTATGGTATCCCATATTTGGATCCTGTGCCCAACCAAAGGACCATCCATTCACCCTCACATCTCTCATATATTGAATGAACATTACATAGTAAACCTCCCCCCCTATGAGCGCCTTTCACACATCCCTCCCCATCTACTAGAAATGCCAGAAGTGTTACAAAAATTATACCCAGTCACTCAATAAAACTGAAATTGAGTTGGAGTCCGAAGGATGCTGAGATCCCTGACCTAGGGCCAAAGCTCTCTGGTTGTCCATGTCCCCTCAAGACAAGCCACTTTTTGTAAACATGTCCACTCTGCTTTCGACTACATGGCTATTCCTGAGTGAAGCAGAGTCAATGTCATCACCCCAATTGCAGACCAAGGGACATGGGCATGGTCCACGTAAGCAGAAGGCTCCAAAACCACAGACACTGGCTTCAGCCCAGCCAGTGGGGAGTTTTTGACTCCCTGAGCATAGCCTATCTACCCCAAGGAGATCAGCAGCCTACAGGGGGACATCTGGCCCTCTATGGGCAGAGGTGGGTTTTCATATTCCAGGTCCTTCCTCATGCCAAAAAGGACAGGGGGCTTAAGGCCCATCCTCAACCTGCACAACCTCAACAAATTCCTGGTGAGTGGAGAAGTTCAAGATGCTCTTCCTTGGAACATTGCTTCCCTACCCCAGCAAGGAGACTGGCTATGCTCCTTAGATCTCCTTATAAACCCACATCCTCATCCACCCCAACCACAGGCAGTACCTGCGGTTCATAGTGGGGGGCAGGCATTTTCAGTATAAGGTGCTCCCCTTTTCGCCTAGCCTCTGCCCCAAGAGCTTTCACAAAATGCCTGGCAATCCTCAATCCTGAAGGACTACAAAAGGGGGACTGCTACTTCTGTAGAGAGATCTGCAATTGTAAGTATTTACTTCTGGGAATTTTTCTAAATCTTGGCGAAAAATAAATTCTTTAGATTAAAGCTGATCAATCTGTGAACTCAGTGTATTTGTTAAATCAGTAGCAACAAAGAGCTTTCAGTTTAAATTTAAAACACAGCAGAGAGCTTTCTGGTTAAATTTAGACCCCAAAACTCCCTCTATCCAAACAAGGGCTGTGGGGACTCCCCCTGGAAATTGGTCACAGATTATCTTAGAAGCACAGGACAGGGGGTATTGTGTAGCAGCCAGCTTCTCATAGGTCTTTTTTCCCTCTCTCCCTCCCTCCCCAACACCCACCCACCCCTGGGATAATCGTAGCTTTATAGGGGCTTAACCCTTTGAAGGCCTACTTTAAATTTTTAATCCATATTCTGCAGCCGTGTTAATTTTTGCATATTTCAGGAAAATTGTACCCGTCTTATTCAATATGTTCTAATAGTGATTTTCCTTCTGCTATGGTCATATATTATATACCATTTGATAGGAATATTTAGTCAGAAATTTGGATCCCGAGAGTTTTGGGCTCGGCCTGGAAAGGCTTTTTAAGCCTCTTAAAGCAAAGGAGGTGCCATATTCACTCTCAGGTGCAGCTGTTCATCCTCATCAGGCATACATTAAGGACCTGAGATAATTAAACTTCAGGTGAACAAAGTACTTTAAACATATTAGGTATAGTTTTATTAGAATAAGAATCCCTAGCACCTTTAGTAAGTGAATAACTTAAATACCGAAACACAACCTAAACTAATATGCAGACAACAGTTCAGCAGCGAGATGGGGGCTTTCCAGTCTCTTGCACTGAGTGTCACATGTATGATTTTCTCCCAGTTGGTGAGGGATCTTATGTGTGCACTAGGTGCAAGGAACTCTTTGCTCTCAGGGAACGATTCCGATCTCTGGAGGTTTAGAGTAGCAGACTTGGAGGACATAAGGAAGACAGAGGTACATAGACGAGATCTACAGAGATGTAGTACTGAAGTCCCACCTCCAGTCTGGCAGCATCCCTGTTGTCATTCAGGAAGAGAGGTCACGTGACAGGAGATCATCACCCTGGTGTGGCAGGAAGTGATCCTGTAGCTAGGACCTGTCCTCCAGGTGATGTAAAACCCTCTCACACTGAGGACGTTTCTCCAGGGCCATCAGCCCAGGATGGAAGGGTTAGGACAGCCATTATAGTTGGTGATTCGATCATTAGGCATGTAGATAGCTGGTTGGCTGGTGGACAAGAGAATCGCTTGGTAACGTGCCTGCCTGGTGTGAAGGTAGCGGACCTCACGTGCCACCTAGACAAGGTCTTAGATAGTGCTGGAGTCTGCTGTCCTTGTACATGTCGGTACCAATGACATAGAAAAATGTGGTAGGGAAGTACTGGAGGCTAAATTTAGGCTTTTAGGTAGGAAGTTGAAATCCATAACTTCCAGGGTAGCGTTCTCCGAAATGCTTCCCATTCCACGCGCAGGACCCAAAATGCTGGCAGAGCTCCAGAGTCTCAATGCGTGGATGAGACGATGGTGCAAGGATGAGGGGTTTGGATTTGTTAGGAAATGGGAAACATTCTGGGGAAAGGAGGGGCTCTTCTAAATGGATGGGCTTCACCTTAACCGGGATGGAACCAGGCTGCTGGCATTAACCTTTAAAAAGGAGATAGAGCGGCTTTTAAACTAGATAATAGGGGAGAGCTGACAGTCGTCCAAGAATGCATGGTTCGGAACAATGTATCCTTGAAGGATACTACCAAAAGAATGAAGTTAGGGCATATCAGCAGAGAGGTTCCAATAAAGACAAAAGCAGCCCAAATGCCCTTGAGTACAGGGCAGACAGAGTTTAAAGATTCTAAATTACCCCTGTCTACCGATAGCCAGATTAATATGAATAAAATAGTCACTAAAATGCTTGTATGCAAATGCTAGAAGTCTAAAAAATAAGATGGGAGAGTTAGAATATATAGCACTAAATGAGAGGTTAAATATGATTGGTATCTCAGAGATATGGTGGAAGGAGGACAACCAGTGGGACACTGTGATACCTGGGTACAAACTATATCGTAATGATAGAACTGATCAAATTGGTGGAGGGGTTGTGCTCTTTGTTAGAGAAGGCATTGAGTCACAAAGGATTAAAGTTTTGCAGGCAACAAAATTCGCTATAGGATCTCTATGACAGATTGACAGACAACAGAAGGTGATGGTACATGGAGCTCACTCGGATGAGAGGAAGGTGATTAGCGGGGTGCCTCAGGGTTCAGTCCTGGGCCCGGCACTGTTCAATATATTTGTGAGTGATATTGCTGAAGGACTGAATGGAAAAGTCTGTCTTTTTGCAGATGACACAAAAATTTGCAACAGAGTGGACTCCCCCGAGGGAGTGGTTAACATGAGGAAAGATCTACAAAAGCTGGAAGACTGGGCAAAAGCCAGGAGGATGTTGGGTTGCATACAAAGAGAGATTACCAGCAGAAAGGAAGAGGTACTTATGCCACTGTACAAGTCACTGGTGAGGTCTCACTTGGAATACTGTGTTCAGTTTTGGAGACCATATCTTGCAAAAGATGTAAAAAGACTGGAAACTGTTCAGAAAAAGGCGACCAAATTGATTTGGAGCCTGCATCAGAAGCCTTATGAGAAGAGACTTGAAGACCTAAATATGTACACTTTGGAGGAGAGGAGGGACAGGGGAGATATGATTCAGACCTTTAAATACTTAAAGAGAAATGATGAACAAACAAAGCTCTTCCAAAGACAGGGAAGCTGTAAAACTAGAGGGCATAACTTGAAGCTGCAAGGTGGTAAATTGAAAGGCAATGTCAGGAAATATTTCTTCACTGAAAGGGTGGTGGATGCTTGGAATGCCCTCCCGATGGAAGTGGTGGGGGCAAACACGGTGATGGAATTCAAAACAGCATGGAACAAACACAGTGGATCCCTTTACAGCAACAGGATAAAAGCAAAATAAATGGTACCATCTAACTTCTGAACTATCTTGCGTCTCAACAAATAAGGGTGTCCTACATGGAGTGGTGGGTTCACCCCTAAACAAAAACAAAAACATGGGGAGGGGTGGCCTACACAGAGCGACAGGTGCACCTACTCTTGCCATCTTGCTGGGCAGACTAGATGGACCATGCTGGTCTTTATCTGCCGTCACTTACTATGTTACTATGTATGGATTGAAATTCCATGAAAAAAGGGGAAGGCTATGGCAGTGAGGGTGTACTATCGACCGCCTGGCCAGAATGAACAAATGGATGATGAAATGCTCAAAGAAATCAGAGAAGCTAACAAACGTTATAGCACAGTAATAGTAATGGGTGATTTCAATTACCCCGGTATTGACTGGGTCAGTGTCACGGCAGGACATGTTAGGGAGATAAATTTTCTAGATGAAATAAATGACTGCTTCTTGGAGCAGCTGGTTCATGAACCGACCAGAGGGGAAGCCATTTTGGACCTAGTCCTTAGTGGAACACCAGATCTGGTGCAAGAGATAAGGGTGTTGGGGCCACTTGGCAATAGTGATCATAGCATGATCGCACTTTGATTTAATTAATGGAGGAGGGATGGTAAGGAAATCCACAGTACTACCTTTTAACTTTCAAAACGGAGACTATGATAAAATGAGGAAAATAGTTTAATAAATAAATAAATAAATAAAAGGAGCAGTTGCAAAGGTTAAAGACTTACATCAAGCTTGGGTGTTGTTTAAAAATACTATCTTGGAAGCCCAGACCAGCTGTATTTCACACTTTAAGAAAAGTGGAAGGAAGTCCAAAAAACTGCCAGCATGGTTTAAAGGTGAGGTCAGAGAGGCTGTTGTTGCTAAAAAAGCATCTTTCAGGAAATGGAAAAAAGAGCCAAATGATGAAAAATGGAAACACAAGAACTGGCAAGTTAAATGCAAGGCATTGATAAGGCAGGCAAAGAGAGAATTTGAGAAGAAGATTACTGTGGAAGCAAAAACACATAATAAAGACTTTTTCAAGTACATTTGTCGCAAGAAACCTGTGAGACACTCAGTTGGACCATTAGATGATAGAGGGGTAAAAGGGGCACTAAGAGGGGACAAGGCCATAGCGGAGCGAATGAATGAATTCTTTGCTTCGGTCTTTACCGAGGAAGATGTAGGGATGTTACCCATGACTGAAGTGTAGTATTTAAAGGTGATACTGTGGAAGAATTGAAAGAAATATTGATAAACCGGGAAGATGTATTACAACTATTTGATAAACTGAAGAGTAGCAAATCACCTGGACTGGATGGTATACATCCAAGGGTGTTAAAAGAACTGAAATATTAGATTGCAGACCTTCTATTAGTAATCTGTGAACCATCATTAAAATCATCTATAATACCTGAACATTGGAGGATGGCCAATGTAATGCCAATTTTTAAAAAGGGTTCCAGTGGTGATTCGGGAAACTACAGACCGGTGAGCCTGAGGTCAGTACCGGGAAAAATGATAGAAACCATAATAAAGAACAAAATTACTGAACATGTAGATAGTCATGGCTTAATGGGAGACAGACAACATGTCTTGAGACAACATGTGGATAACATGTTAAAACCCTCCGCCCAGTGTGCAGCGGCGGCCAAGAAGGCAAATAGAATGCTAGGTATCATAAGGAAAGGAATGGATAATAAAACAAAGGATATTATAATGCCTCTGTATCGTTCCATGGTACGACTGCACCTTGAATATTGTGTGCAATTCTGGTCGCCGTATCTTAAAAAGGATATAGCGTTATTAGAAAAGGTACAGAGAAGAGTCACCAAAATGGTAAAGGGGATGGAAGGCTACTCCTATGAAGAGAGGCTACAAAGGTTAGGGCTCTTCAACCTGGAAAAGAGACGGCTGAGGGGAGATAAGATAGAAGTCTATAAATTAATGAATGGAGTGGAACGGATAAACGTAGATTGATTGTTTACGCTATCAGAATATAGAAAGACTAGGGGACATGTAATGAAGCTACAGGGTAAACTATTTAAGACAAGTAAGAGAAAATATTTTTTCACTCAATGTGTAATCAAACTCTGGAATTTGTTACCGGAGGATGTAGTAAGAGCTATTAGTGTAGCTGGGTTTAAAAAAGGTTTGGACAAGTTCCTGGAGGAAAGGTCCATAAACCATTATTAAAAAGGGACCCAGGATATCAATGCTTGACCCAATACAAGCATTGTGGAACCTGTGTTTTTTGGGGATACTGCTAGGTACATATGACCTAGGTTGGCCACTGTTGGAAACAGGATACTGGGCTTGATGGACCTTGGTCTGACCCAGAATGGCATATCTTAAGGAAGATCTTGTCTTACTAATCTGTTATGTTTTTTTTGAAGGTGTGAATAAACTGGTAGAGAAAGGTGAGTTGGTTGATATAGTGTATCTGGACTTTCAGAAAATCTTTGATAAGGGCCCTCATCAGAGACTTTTGGCAAAACTAAAAAGTCATGGGATAGAAGGCTGTGTTCTATTATGGACCAAGAACTGGTTAAAAGATAGAAAGCAGAGGGTAGGGCTAAATGGCTAATTTTCCCAATGGAGAAAGGTGAATAGTGGAGTACCCAAGGGATCTTTGTTGTGTCTGCTGCTTTTTGACATATTCATAAATGACCTGGAAATGGGAATAACGAGTGAGGTTATAAAATTTGCAGATGACATGAAACTATTTAAAGTTGTTAAAACCCTTGAGGATTGTGGAAAATTACAAGAGGATCTTGATAAATTCGAAGACTGGGCATCCAAATGGCAGATGAAATTGAATGTGGACAAGTGCAAAGTTATGCACCTAGGAATGAAAAACCCAAACTATGGTTCCACGATGCAAGGTTCCATATTAGGAACCACCACCCAGGAAAAAGATTTAGGTGTCATCGTGGATAACATGTTAAAAACCTCCGCCCAGTGTGCAGCAGCGTCCAAGAGAGCAAATAAAATGCTAGGTATCATAAGGAAAGGAATGGAAAATAAAACAAATGATATAATAATGCCTCTGTATCATTCCATGGTGCCACCACACCTTGAATATTGAGTGCAATTCTGATCGCTGTTTCTTTAAAAGGATATAGCGTTATTAGAAACGTTACAGAGAAGAGCCACCAAAATGGTAAAGGGGATGGAAGAATACCCCTATGAAGAGAGGCTGAAAAGGTTAGTGCTTTTCAACCTGGAAAAGAGACAGCTAAGAGGAAATATGATAGAGGTCTATAAATTAATGAATGGAGTGGAACGGGTAAACATAAATCGATTGTTTACGTCATCAGAAAATAGAAAGACTAGGGGACATGCAATGAAGCTACAGGGTAAACTATTTGACTAATAAGAAAATATTTTTTCACTCAATGTGTAATCTAACTCTGGAATTTGTTACCGGAGGATGTAGTAAAAGTGTAGCTGGGTTTAAAAAAGGTTTGGACAAGTTCCTGGAGGAAAGGTCCACAAACCATTGTTAAAAGGGACCCAGGATAGCACTGCTTGACCCAATACATTGTAGAACCTGTGTCTTTTGGGGAAAATGCTAGGTATTTATCACCTAGATTGGCCACTGTTGGAAACAGGATACTGGGCTTGATGGACCTTGGTCTGACCCAGTATTGCATATCTTATGTTCTTAAATGGCAGTGAGACGTCTGCACCAACGGAGTCTGCGTGGAGCAATTCCCCAGCTTTCAAAGAAAGTCTTTGGGATTGCTGCCATGCATGTGTGGTCCTTTTCCCGCCCACAGGTTCAATCTTGCTCAGTCTTCCTTTTTCCGCAGAGCTCTTCGGAAGCACGTCCTCATCCCTCGGAAAAAGTGTTCTGTTTTCAGCCCCCAGGCCATGTTTATTTCCGGTTGCACCAGTCCTCTTCCATCCTCCCCTGCTCTCCTTTTTTCCTCGAGCGAGGGGATATCTTTCTTTAAATGTTTTTTCCCTGTTGCGGGCTTCGCACCTTTTTTTCTCCCAACCACTGGCCGCAAAGGTCTTTGACCTAGCTGGGGTCCTTTTTGCCCCTATGGCCACCGATTTTAAGAAATGCAACAGATGTCACTCATGGACACCCATGACTGTTGTCTTCGGTGTCTAGGGGCCAACCATGACCCGAAGCTCTGCTCTCTTTGCAAGGAAATGTCTTACAAGGCCCTACTCAGCCATAAGCAGAGGTCCGATGACATTTTCTGGAAGTTGGCCCCCGGAAGGTGGCCCCAGAATCCTTGGCGGCACCCTCGGTCGTCCCTCTGCTGGTGGGACCCCTCACTTTGGTTCCGCGTTCTCGATGGCACTCTGACCAGGCCTGCGCCTCGAGACCAAGATTCCCTCGAGAGGGACACCAAAATCCGCCCTGGAAATCCCAGAGCCATGGGCTTCGTGAAGGTCCTCTGCATCTCACTCACCTTCCTGGTCCTAGGGAGCGCGATCCTCCAAGGCCTCTGGCTCCAAGCAGACCTCGACCTCTGGACGGGGCGAACTGCCTGAGTTGGACTCCTCCTTGGACCTCTCGGGCTGGGAGTCAGATGGGGATACTTCCCCGGAGACCCATGCTCACAGGGACCTCCCTTCGGACCCATCCCCGCCCACCTATCAGAGGCATTCGCCGCCCAAGGACACATCATTCTGGCTTTCGTGCAGGACATGGCATGGGCCCTCAGCCTGGCTATGCAGACTGAAGAGGAGCTGCGAGTTGAGGAGCTCGATATTCTACAGTATGAGTCCCCGCCTTGAGAGTCTCTTTCTGTCCCAGTTCCCCCCATATTGTCAATTCTGCTCCTCTGCATGTGGGAGACACTTGCTTTGGTCCCCATTGTGAGCAAGCGCCTCAACGCCATGTACAGAGTTTAGCGTGGCCCGGGGTTCCGGAAGACCCAGCTCCCGCACACTTCCATGGTTGTGGAGTTGGCAATGCAAAAGCAAAAAAACCCGAAGTCTCACTCTTCAGTCCCCCAGGTAGGGAGTTGAGAGCTCTTGACATCCTGGGATGCAAGGCCTCTCAGGGTTCCATGCTCACTTGCCATATCCAGGCATACCAATTCTATATGGGCATGTTCCTGCGTGAGCTCGCCAAGGAGTTTGGCGATTTTGCCAGAGGCCTTGGGGGTGAACCCCTCCTAAGGTTCGAAACCCTCCTGACATCCATTGCGGAGTGTCTGAAGTATCTCTCCCGTGCCGCATATGATGGGTTTGAGTCCTCCACCTGGGTGGTGGTGGCCGGCATCGGGGCCCAGCATCAGGCATGGCTCCAGTCTTCGGACCTGCAGCAGTGGGTCCAAGAGAAGCTCCTGGATGGCCCTTGCCTTGGCGAACAACTGTTTGGTAAACCTATGGAGGATAAAGCCACTGAGATAGAAACTGAGTTTGTGACTCAAACTCCAATCTTCACGCAAAACCTCCTCCCTCCCTCCCTAGGAAGAAGCAGCAGACCAAGAAGCCATTCTTCAAAAGGAAGGGGGTTCCCTTTCCGGGATTACCCGCCTTTCCCACCCACCTCTGCACCGGCTCCCAGCATGAGAAGAAGGGAGGTGCACATGGCCACCGTAAACCTAAAGGGCCTAAGGCTCAACCACCGGTGCCGCCCCAGCCTACGCAGGGGTTTTGATGCCATCGGAATAGCCTCTTGCCCCCTGGCAGTTCCTCCGCCGGTGGGGGGACTCCTGTCCCTGTTCGCCCCAGAGTGGGCATCGATCGTGTTGGACACCTGAGTCCTCCGGGTAATCCGGGATGGATACCGTCTCTGCCTGGACTGGCGCGCTCCTCCCTTATCCCCAGCGGAGCCTGCTCGGCTCCTCATGCACCAGACCTTCTTGCAGCAGGAACTGTCCAACCTCCTCGCCCAACAGGCGGTCGAGAAGGTACCTTCGAAGTCAGGGGTTCTACTACCGCTACTTTCTCATCATGAAAAAGACAGGGGGCCTGCGCCTCATCCTCGACATCAGAAACCTCAACAAGTTCCTGGTGCGGGAAAAATTCAAAATGTTATCGCTTGGCGTCCTGCTGTCCTTCCTTCAGCAGGGGATTGGCTATGCTCCTTGGACCTTAAGGACACTTACACCCATATCCTAGTTTACCCCCAGCACAGGCAGTTCCTGTGCTTCAGGGTGCAGGGGGAACACTACCAGTACAAGGTTCTCCCCTTCGGGCTCACATCCGCACCATGGGTTTTCACACAGTGCCTCTCCGCGGCTGCTGCCTCCCTCAGGCAACAGGGCATACCTGTCTTCCCCTACCTTGACGATTGGTTCGTCACGGGGTTCTCAATGGCAAAGCCCGCCTGGCGGTGTCGCACACAATCTTCCTCCTCGAGCACCTGAACTTCCTGGTCAACTACTCCAAGTCCCACCTCGAGCCGGTGCAGACCCTGGAGTTCATCGGCGCACGCCTCGATATGGTGTGGGTGACTGCCTTCCTTCCCTCAGACCAAGCAGACTGCCTTTTGGCCGTGGCATCCCAGGTCCAAAAGAGGACTTGGGTTACGGCGTGGGTAATGCTGTGCCTCCTTGGGCACATGGCCTCCACCGTCCATGTGGTCCCCCACACCTGCATGCACATGCGGACAGTCCAGTGGTGCCTCAGGCCATCTCAGAGACCCTATCCAGGTCTCCCGCAGTCTCCACGACTCCCTGAGTTAGTAGCAGGATCCCCGAAGTCTCCTTTGGGGAATGCCCTTCCAGACCCTGCAGCACGAGCTTGTCTTAACGATGGATGCTTCCCTGCTGGGGTGGGGAGCCCACTGCGGCACATTGTGCACCCAGGAACAGTAGTCGCCCGAGGAGTCTCGCCGGCAGATCAACCTGCTCGAGCTTCAGGTGATCCGAGGGCTACCTGAGGGGGAAGTCGGTGCTCGTGCAGACCAATAACAGGGTAGCCATGTTTTACATCAACAAGAAGGTGGGAACAAGTTCATGCTGCCTCTGCTGATAGGCGATCCTTCTTTGCTCCTTTGCGTCTCGCTGGGGGATGACCCTGCGAGCCGTCTACTTCCCAGGCCAGGAGAATGTCCTCACAGACAAACTCAGCAGGATCCTATGCCAACACGAATGGCGTTTGGATCTGGAGGTCACTGGCATCCTGTTCCATCGGTGGGGGACTCCATCCATGGACCTGTTTGCCAGTCTGGCGAACGCGCAGCTTCCCCGCTTCTGCAGCCCAGTTCCACACCCAAGCAGGGTGGCCCCAGATGCGTTCCTCTTGAGCTTGACCTCTGGCCTTCTTTACACGTTCTATCCCACTCCTCTCATTGCGAGGGCCCTCCACAAGGTTCAGCAGGACCAAGCTTTGGTAATCCTCGTGGCTCCCTCGTGGCCTCTGCCGCCTTGGTTCCCTCTTTTCATCCAGCTCTCAACCGAGCCTCCAGTTCCCCTGGGCTGCGCCCCGGGACTGTTGACGGAACCTGACCTCACTGTCCCTTGCAGCCTGACAGCTGAACTGGTCGCCTTAGCTCTGCTGCGTCTCCCGGAGGACGTCGAGGAGATCCTCCTTGCATCGAGGAAGGACTCAACGAGATGGGCTTATGCTTTTTAAGTGGCGACGTTTCTCAACCTGGTGCTCTGAGCTTCAGATCGACCCATTCTCCTGCTCTACCTGGTGGATCCTCCAGTACCTCCTCCACCTCTCGAAGGCAGGGCTGAAATCCAGTTTGGTCAGGGTACACCTGAGCGCCATTTCGGCGAACCACCTCCCTGTCGAGGGGAAAACCCCTCTCGGGGCAGCCCTTGGTCTCTCGCTTCATGCAAAGTCTGTTGCTTTCCAAGCCTCCCATCCGGCCTCCGCCGGCAGAGTGGGACCTCAGCGTGGTGCTGATGCAGCTCATGCGAGCACCCTTCAAGCTGATGGCGACGTGCTCGCTTCAGCGTCTCTCCTGGAAGGTGGTTATCCTGGTGGCCTTGACTTCGGCTCGCCATCAGCAGGCCCTCATGACTGAGGCTCCATACACCAGGTTCTATGGGAATAGGGTGGTCCTCTGCACCCATCCCAAGTTCCTACCGAAGGTGGTCTTGGACTTTCATCTCAACCAGGAGATAGTCCTACCAACCTTCTTCCTGAGACCGCATGCCGACCAGGCATCTGTGGTGTTGCATACACTCGACTGCAAGAGGGCTCTTGCCTTCTACCTGCAGTGTACCCAGGTTCATCTCAAGTCTGATCATCTCTTTGTCACTTACGACCCCAATTGCCTGGGGCACACAGTCACCAAGCACACCATCTCCGTCTGGGTGGCAGAATGCATTGCCTTCACCCAAGCTAAGGTGGGCGCCCCGCTAGATCGGTGGGTTACCACGTACGGCGTCTGTGCCAAGGCGGCTTCGGTGGCTTTGCTGCACTCAGTGCCTCTAACGGACATCTGCTGGGCTGCGACCTGGTCTTAAGCAAACACTTTCGCTGTCCACTACTGCCTGGAGAGGGAGTCCTGCTGGGACAGTGCCTTCAGCCAGCCTGTACTCCGTAATCTGTTCGGGGTATAAGCAACTTCTGCCCTCCGACCCTTCTTCGATGGCTACCGAGAGCGTCACCCCAGGGACCCGAAGACTCAGGCTCCTCCGGGCATCGTCCTGCTCTTGGCCTCGCGGAGGCATTTTTGGGTTACAGGCTCGGTAACCTGTAGCTGGGGAGTCCCATAAGTGAGGACTGACTTCCTGCTTGTTCCTGGAGAAAAGTGTAGTTACTCACTTGTAACAGGTGTTCTCCAGGGACACCAGGAATCGGTCCTCACTACCCTCCCACCTCCCCTGAAGAGCTGCTATTTTTGTCCTTCCCTTGCCATCTGCTTAGTAGGACTTTAGCTAGGGGACCTGACTGAGCAAGATGGCACCTTTGGGCAGGAAGAGGACCACGCATGCATGGCAGTAATTCCAAAGGCTTTCTTTGAAAGCTGGGGAATTGCTCCGCGTGGGCTCCGTCGGTGCTGACATTACCCATAAGTGAGGACTGATTCCTGCTGTCCCTGGAGAACACCTGTTACAGGTGAGTAACTATGCTTTCTTGCCCAGGGACCGAGCCAATCGTCTCAGGACTCTGGCTTGGGACATAGAGGACTGTCCCTCGGTGCCCACTCTGTTTCTCCTGCACCTCCTCGGGCACATGGCCTCCACGGTCCACGTCACCCCTGACGCTTGCCTCCACATGAGGGCAGCACAGTTGTGTCTCTGAGACCAGTGGTTTCAGGCCATGGGCCGTCTCCAAGACAGTTTCTTTGACCCGCCATTTGGCGGATTCTCTGGTCTGGTGGCAGTCTCCCCAGCATCTCGAGGCGGGCATGCCTTTTCAGGCCCGAAGTCCCTCAAGGGTCCTCACCACGGACGCCTCTCTGCTCGGCTGGGGAGCCCATTGCGGAGATCTCCACACTCAGGGCAACTGGTCACCAGATGAGAGCACCCAGAAGATCAACTTCCTGGAGCTCCGAGTCATACACCTAGCCCTGAAGGTCTTCTGTCACCACCTGCGTCATCAGCCGGTGCTGGTCCAGACGGACAACCAGGTGACGATGTTCTTTGTGAACAAACAGGGGGCACGGGGTCTCATATCCTTTGTCAGGAGGCACTGGTCCTCTGTTCATATGCAATCCAACAGTGTATCTTCCTACAGGCAGTGTACCTGCTTGATCAGGACAACCTGATGGCTGAAAGGCTCAGCAGAGTTCTCCAGCCGCATGAGTGGCAGCTGGACCCCAGGGTAGCCAGTCGGCTGGAAATTGTAAATCAAATGATATATTGCGCAGGAACAAAATATTGCATATTGATGTAAGTTCTTTTTGCTTATTTGTGACCCTCACTGAATAGTCTGGGGGGGGGGGGGAATAAGTATTCTTGAATTCTCATACTGCAAGTTCTCTTCTTCCTATAGGACTAAAGGATCTCCATTATATTTAAAATTCAGGAGCTGCAAATCACTTGAGGACAGACCACGCGTCCTCCTGCCGCCTGCTCTATTTGAAGTCCTGAACTTCATTCCTTCAAGTCCAACACACATGCCAGTCAGGATCCAGCCAAGCACTCTGCTCGCAGTCTGCCACAGACTCTGGCATTCCGACAAGTCTTAAATGATTGCATCAGGAGTGATTTTCTAACTTATCTATTTTGGACTCCAGTGCCTCCAGTCGCTTTTGTTGGTGCTCCTGCTCCATTTCAGTCCCATTATCCTCCAGCCAAGATACTTGCTGTTCTCCAGGAATAAGCAGGAAGTCAGTCCTCACATATGGGTGACATCAAAGCTGATGGAATCCTCGCAGAAGCATCTACCCAGCTTTCAAATGGAGCCTTTGGGAGATGCCACCATGCTTGCGTGGTTCCCTTCCTGCCCAAGGGTGCCATCTTGGTCAGTCCCCCCTTTTCCTCAGAGCCCTACAGACGTCTGTCTTGCTTCCCCCGGAAAAAAGTTGATTTCTCGTACACTCTTGTACCACCTTTCCAGCTCGCGCTGGTCCCTTTCCTGCCTTTGAGGTGTACTGCCCCAGCATCGGGTCTCAAAACTTAGTTTTGTTTTTGTTAGGTTCCTCCAGCACTTTTGCGCCTTTTCAACTGTTGGCCGCACCGAGGGCCTTTGACCTTGCTGAGGTCCTTTTTGCCCCAATGGCCACTGGTTTTAAGAAATGTGATCGGTGCTCCAAAAACATCTCTCACAGATATGACTGTTGCCTCTGGTGTCTGGGCGCCAACCACGACCCGGAGGAGTGTCCCCTGTGCAAAAGGATGTCTGCCAAGGCCATCCAGAGCCACTGGCTAAAGCAAGATGACATCTTCCACAGGGCAGACTCAACCCCAGTTTCCCCAGTAGCCTCGCACTCAAAGGCCCCTCAGAGTCACATAAGGTCCCCATGGTTCCAGAGCGGGCGTGTAGACATTCCAAACAAGGGTCCCTGGAGCAAGAACCTAAGAAGAAAAAGAAGATCTCGAGGGCCTCGTCCTGGGAGGCAGACAAGGATAGGAAGCCCCAGAGGAGTCGGAGCAGCCAAGGAAGGTAGCCAGGATGGAAGTCAAGGCCTCCGGAGATGGACCCCAGTCTCCCGAGGACTGTCCTGTCGAGGACCTCCTCAATTCCAGACCCGGTAACCCCAGTGTCGGCATCAATGGCAGCCACCCCAAAGTGGGAAGCTCGTATGTTGGCACTTCAAAGCAGCATTTCTGCATTCATCGTGTCCAAACAGGCATCGATGCCTGGCCTCGCTGGCACTCATGCAGAGTCCGCAGGATGCTGAGGAATCCAGCAGTTTTAAGAAATGTGATCGGTGCAGTAAGATGATGTCCCTCATCAATCCACATGACCCTCTGCCTCGGGCCGGACCACGACGACTTGGACTACAAACTTTGCAAGGCCATGACCACAAAAGTCAAGAGTTGCCAGCTGCAGCAGTAAAAGTTCTTCTAAAGTTTGACTTGGCCCTGGAGTTTCTGGCGATGCCGCGCTCCAGGGCCGCCTTCGGTACCTCAGTACCCCATGATGCCTGGGTTGTCTTGGAGTCCCATGGCCATGGTTCCTCTGAGAAGAAATCTTCGGACCCTCAATGCCCTTGGCCAAAAGGCCTTCCCGGGCTTGATGCTTACTTGCCGAGTCCAGTCCTATCAATTGTACATCGGCATGTACCTCAACGATCTGGCGAGAGAGCTTGCCAGTTTCTCGGCAGGACTCGATGGGGAACCCCTCCACTGGTTCAAGTCTCTGGCCCTGGCAGTCAGAGTGCTCAAAGTTTTTATCCTGAGCAGCATATGATGGCTTCGAGTCCTCGCCGCATCAGAGCCCAATGCCAGGCAAGGCTGCAGTCATCTGACCTCGAGCAATGAGTTCAGGACAAACTCATCGATTTCCCTTGGGTCGGAAAGAATCTCTTCAGAAAACTCATGGCAAACAAAGCTGTAGAAATAGAGAGTGAGTTTCTGACCAGGATCAGACTCTAAAAAGAGCTCGGTGCAGCCCTGTAAGAAGCCCCGGCAATATCTTGGGTTTGGCAGTGTCTCACAGTTTCAAAACTTGTCAACCCTGCAGCAAGGGGATGATGAGGAATCCCCGGGCCGCCGACGCGATCCCTGAGAGCCATACGCCTCGGGTAGATCCTTGGCGAGGGTCTTGATCTTGCTTCTGCTTCTGGAGGGCAAGGTCTTCACAGGCGAGTGCCTCTGGCTCCGGCCATGCCTCAACCTTGAGGCACCGAAGTCCAGAGCCAACGATGCCCCTGGAACCGTCAAGTCTCAAGTCTTCCTTGGGCTACTCTGCTTGGGAGTGTGACGTTGAGTCGTCTCCAGAATCTCTGGCCCACTGAGATCTCACTTCAGATCAGTCTCCTCCGGCAGCTAGGTGCCGATCCCCACTCGAAGACATCTCATTCCTGAAGTTCGTCCAGAACATGGTGTGAGCCCTCTCCCTCACTACAAAGTCGGAGGAGGACCCTCGTACAGAGGAGCTTGACATCCTACAGTATGAGGCGCCACATAAAGAGACCCTGACTATCCCGGTCCCCTCCATCCTCAACCGGCTCCTTCTCCATATGTGGGAAGCCCCAGCATCTGTGCCAATTGTGAGCTGCTGCCTGGATACCATGTACCAGGTCCAGCATGGGCCGGGCTTCCGGAAGACCCAACTCCCTCACAACTCCATGATGGTGGAGTCAGCCATGCGCCAACAGAAGAGCCCAAAGTCACATTCATCGGTGGCCCCGGGCAGGGAGTCCCACGCCCTTGATGCCCTCGGGCAAAAATACTATCAGGGCTCGATGCTAGCATGCCGCATTCAAACTTACCAACTTTACATTGGCATGTTCCTCCAAGACCTGGTGAAAGAACTCTGAGGCTTCGCGGCTGGCCTCGATGGAGACCATGGCTGGCGCTTTCAGACACTTATGAAGTCCGTCGGAGAGTGCTCCAAGTATTTATCTTGAGCTGCCTATGATGGCTTTGAGTCCAGCACGAGGGCGGCTGCCGCTGGCATCGGTACCCGATGCAAGACTTGACTCCAGACATCCGACCTTGAGAAATGGGTGCAGGAGAAGCTCCTTGATGTCCCATGCCTTGTGGAGCAGCTCTTCAGTAAGCCTATGGAGGACAAAGCTGTTGAGATCGAGACAGAGTGCGAGACTCAACTCTCGAGGAAGACTTCTACCCTTCCGAGGAAGAAGCCTCCTTTCCATAGGAAGGGCCAACCCTATCGAGGCTATCCTCCATACCCGGCCACCCAGGCCCCTCAGCATGGTCACCAGGGCAAGGGAGCGAGCCAAGGCCCATGCAAGCCCAAGGGCCCTGAACCCCAGACTCCAGCCCAGTCTGGGTCGGGGCTTGATGCCCCCAGTATAGCCTCTTTTCCTCTAGAGGATCAGCTGCCAACAGAGGGGTGCCTGGTCCATTTTGCCACAGGTGGGCTTCCATCACCACTGACTCATGGGCACTTCAGGTGGTCAGGGAGGGTTACCTCCTCCACCTGGACCAGCTGCCTCTGCCCTTCTTTCCTGGGGCGCCTCTTCGGTCTCCCCTGTACCAGGCTCTGTTAATGCAAGAACTCGCAGGCCTTCTCAGGAACAGGGCTGTGGAGTCCATACCACACTACCTGAAAGGAAAGGGGTTTTACTCCAGATACTTTTTCGTCCCAAAAGGAACAGGAGAATTAAGGCCCATCCTAGACCTGAGAAACCTAAACAAATTTCTGGTGCGGGAGAAGTTCAAGATGTTCCCCCTTAAAATATTGCTGCCCTACCTCCAGCAGGAAGATTGGCTATGCTCCTTGGATCTGAAGGATTCTTATACCAACATCCTTATCCATCCCAGTCACAGGCAGTACCTAAGAATCATGGTCGGGGGCAACCATTGCCAGTACAGGGTACTTCCCTTTGGCCTTGCCTCTGCACCAAGGGCTTCACCAAATGCCTGGCAGTGGTGGCTGCCTATCTTCATCTCCAAAGGGCCTTTGTCTTCCCTTACCTAAATGACTGGCTCATAAAAGGAGAGACAGCTTCAGAGATGCTGCAGGCCACAGGCCACACCATCAAGGTCCTACAACATCTGGGATTCGTGATAAATCACCCAAAATCCCATCTCACCCCAACTCAAGACTTGGCATTTATAGGGGCTCACCTGAACACCCTCAAAGCTGTGCCTTTCCTCCCCCTGGACAGGGTAGATTGCCTCATGGCCCTGGCAACTGAAGTGTAATGCTGCTACACTGTCGGCGCAGTCCATGCTTTGCCGCCTCAGCCACATGGCCTCCACGGTCCATGTGGTCCTCAACGCCTGCCTCCACATGCGGGCAGCTCAGTGGTGTCTCCATTCACAGTGGTCCCAAGCCACGGGCAGGTTTTGGGACAGAGTCTCTTGGTCCCGTCAATTGGCCGAGTCCCTCATTTGGTGGCAGGATCCTCAAAACCTGCAGAAGGGCATGGCCTTCCAACTCCTGAGCCTCTAGAGGGTCCTCATGACAGATGCTTTCCTGCTGGGCTGGGGTGCCCATTGCAAGGAATTGTGCACACAGGGCATCTGGTCCTTCGAGGAGAGCCAGCAGCAGGTCAACCTGCTGGAACTCAGGGCCGCCTTCCTTGCACTCAAGGCTTTCCAGCACCGCCTGCAACATCAGTCAGTGCTCGTCCAGACAGACAAACAGGTCACAATGTGCCACCTAAACAAGCAAGGTGGCACAGACTCCTACCGCCTCTGCCAGGAGGCAGTAGCCCTCTGCTGGTATGCGACCAGACAGGATATGCTCCTCAGGGCGGTATACCTCCTGGGCCAGGCTGAGCAGGGTCCTGGACCCTGGAGCAATACAGCAGCTCTTCAGGTTGTGGGGCACCCCGAACATTGACCTCTTTGCCAGCCCAACCAATGCTCAGTTACCGTGTTTCTGCTGCCCACAGTCACACCTGGCCTGGATTACGGCGGATGCCTTCCTCATCTCGGGGTTGGAGGGCCTGTTGTATGCCTTCCTTCCCACACCTCTGATAGCGTGGACCCTCTTTAAGGTCCAGCGAGACAAGGTTTCCCTGATTCTAGTGGTCCCGAGGTGGCCCAGGCAGCCTTGGTTTCCTCTACTGCTTCATCTCTCAATGGAGTCCCCGGTCACTCTGGAGCTCACCGTGACGTTTGACCAAAGAGGAGGACTCGATCCTTGTCCCTCACAGCATGGCTGCCGAATGGGTCACTTTAGTACCCCTCAATCTCCCCAAGGAGGTGGAACAGGTCCTCCTGGCCTTTCGCAAGAACTCCAAGAGATGTGCCTATGCCTTCAAGTGGTGCAGGTTCTCCTTATGGTGCATGGAGCAACGGGTAAACCCATTCTACTGCCTAGTGCACGCAGTGCTGCAGTACTTGCTCCACCTTTCAGAGTCCGGACTTCACCTTTCAGAGTCCAGAGTTCAACTCTATCCAAGTGCACCTGAGCGCACACTCGCAAACTATCACTCCATAGAGGGTAAGCCTCTTTCCGTGCAGCCCCTCATTACCCAATTCATGCGGGGTTTACTGCTCTCAAAGCCTCCTATCCATCTGCCCCAGCGGAATGGGATCTCAGTGTGGTCCTGGCGCAACTTACCAAGCCACCCTTTGAATCCTTGGCTACTTGCCACCTGAGACACCTGTCCTGGAAGGTGGCCACCTTGGTGACACTCACCTCTGCACACAGAGTCAGTGAGCTCCAGGCCCTGGTAGCCGAGTCGCCCTGTACCAGGTTCTACAGGAACAGGGTCATGCTCAGCACTCACCCGAAGTTTCTTCTGAAGGTGGTGTCTGATTTCCACCTCAACCAGGAGGTGGTACTCCCTACCTTCTTTCCATGGCCCCATTCCAACAAGGTGTCAACCGTTCTCCATACTCTGTACTGCAAAAGGGTCCTGTCCTTCTATCTACAGCATACTCAGGGCTACCGCAAAGCCTCGCAGCTTTTTGTCTCATACGACCCCAGTCGTCTGGGGGAGGCTGTCATCAAGCGGACCCTATCCATCTGGGTGGCAGACTGCATCACCTTCGCCCACAACCAGGCTGGGCTGCTGCTGGTGCACCAGGTCATGGTGCGTAATGTCAGGGCTATGACAACTTCAGTTGCGAGCCTTCACTCTGTTCCCATGGCAGATATCTGCCGGGCTACCACCTGGTCTTTGGTCTATACTTTGGCAGTGCACTACTGCCCGGAGAGAGAGTCCTGATGGGACAGTGCCTTTGGCCAGGCCGTACTCCGTAATCTGTTTGGAGTTTAGGCAACTCCTACCCTCCAACCCTTCCTGTTCAGGCTACTGGAGCCATGGTTCTCCCTGGACACTGGGGTCCTCAGAGTTTCCTCATATTCGTTTGCAGCTGTACATGGCTGGGCCATGTGTTTTTTACAGGTAATTGGTAGCCTGTAGCTAGGGAGTCCCATATGTGAGGACCGACTTACTGCTTGTTCCTGGAGAAAGTGTCGTTACTCACCTGTAACGGGTGTTCTCCAGGGACAGCGAGAATCGGTTTTCACAACCTTCCCTCCTCCCCTTGGAGTTGCTGTAATTTTTTGCCATCCCTTTTGTTGACTCTAGCTATGTCATCTGACTGACCAAGATGGCACCCTTGGGCAGGAAGGGGGACCACACATGCGTGGTGGCATCTCCCAAAGGCTTTCTTTGAAAACTGGGGAGATGCTTCTGCGAGAGCTCCATTGGCATTGACGTCGCCCATATGTGAGGACTGATTCCTGCTGTCCCTGGAGAACACCTGTTACAGGTGAGTAACTATGCTTTCCAGCAATTCAAATCTTTGGCCAATATCTGTGAGGGACTCTAACTTGTTCTAGCTTATTAATTTCTCAAATTTGGGGTCAGTGGCTTCTATTACTGCTTGGGTTTGGTCTTTTTCTGTCATCATGTTTCTATAAGGGGACTGTTGTAGTTGTTGATATGGAAGGACAGACTAGGCCATGTGGTCTTTTTCTGTCGTCATGTTTCTATGGGTTACCTCTGTCCAGGGCTGGCCCATCCATTGTGCAAGAATGTTGTTTGCACAGGGCCCCATGCTAACATCTCATTCGGCACTGGCAGCAGCAGCAGGGTCAGCTTTAAAGAGCAGCCTAGCAGGCCCTGGCTCACCTCTGACAGCGCCGAAGTGAAGAGCGCCGTTTTTCTTCACTTCGGTAGCTGTGTTGTCCTATAGGTTGCTGGCGCACCAGGTCAAAGGGAACTTCTGTTTCCTGACACTCAGAGCACCAGCAACCTATAGTACAACACAGCTGCTGAAGTGAAGAAATCGGCGCTCTTCACTTCAGTGCTGTCAGAGGTGAGCCAGGGCCTTCCAGGAGCTCTCTAAAGGCAGTCGGACAGCCACGGGGCTCTTTGGGAGGAGGACTAGGACTGGAAATAGTTGATGGGGGCTAGGACTGGAAATGGGTTGAGTAGGGGGGGGGACTCGGACTGGAAATGGGCTGATGGAGGGCCAAGGATTGGAAAGGGCTGATGGAGGTGCTAGGATAGGACTGGACATAGCTTATGGGGGAGCTAGGACTGGAAATGGGCTGATGGGGGGGGGGGGATTAGGATAGGACTGGAAATGTATGATGGGTGGGCTAGGATTGGAAAAGGGCTGATGAAGGTGCTTGGACTGGAAATAGCTGATGGGGGAGCTAGGACTGGAAATGGGCTGATGGGGGTTACGATAGGACTGGAAATGGGCTTATGGGGGGCTAGGATAGGACTGGAAATAGCTGATGGGGGAGCTAGGACTGGAAATGGCTGATGGGAGGGCTAGGACTGGAAATAGACTGCTGGGCTAAGATAGGACTAGAAATAGCTGATGGGGGAGCTAGGACTGGAAATGGGCTGATGGGGGGCTAGGATAGGACTGGAAGTGGGCTGATGGAGGGCCTAGGATAGGACGAGAAATAGCTTATGGGGGGAGCTAGGACTGGAAATGAGCTGATGGGGGGGGGCTAGGACTGGAAATGAGCTGATGTGAGGGACTTGGACTGGAAATGGGCTGATGGGGGGGGGGCTAGGATAGGACTGGAAATGGCTGATTGGAGGGCTAGGATAGGATTGGAAACGGGCTGATGGGGGGCTAGGACTGGAAATGGGCTGATGCGGAGGGATGGGAGAATGGGAGCAGATGCTGGGTGGGGCTGGAACTAGAAGGGAGCTGATGTTGGGAGAGGACTAGAAGGGGATGAGGCTGGGGGAGTGAGGATGGAGAGGGGAAAAGATATTTTGTGTGGGAGGAAAGAAAAATCTATGATTGGCCGGGTATTGGGAGAATAAGTAGGGATTGGGGATGTAGGGGTGAAATTTGAGTGGATGAAAAAGGAATCAAGAAAGAAATGGAGGAAAGAGCAAAAGGGGAAAGATCAGTGTGTTAAAGCAGATGTAGAGAGAGAATGGGAAAAAACTAGAAGAGAGAAAAAAGGACAAATGGACAGCAGACAATGGAGAGTTAGCAGAAGACTCGATGAAACCAGAAGTAAGTGATTGGAGCAATTGCAACTGACAAATAAAATGCACAAACAACAAAATGTAGAAAATATTTTATTTTGAATTTATTAACTGGAATATGTCAGCTCTGGGAAATGTGCATCGTTAACGTCTTTGCATTTTGTTTAGTACAAGAGAAAATTAATTTATAGTTTTATTTCTCCAGTGGTGGTGTTCATTTCAAGTTTGACTTTTGCGGTTCCCAGTTTATTTATTGTCTTCCTATTTCTAAATTGTGATCCCTTGTTTTTTGTATGGTGACGATCTGTGTTCTGCATGTGTAACGGAGCTGCGGTATTCTGTTTATGTAGTTTCTATTTGACCGTGCCATTTGTCCTCTTTGCACAGTAGGAGATGTATTGGTATTCTCTGAGTTGTATTGGTTTAATATTTGCAGTGTTGCCTTTTATTAGGTAGGGTATGGTGCTTTGTGAGTCCTGGTAGTGCTCTTATGATACGGTGGGTTTGCTATGGGTTCTAAATGGGCAGTGTGTGTGTTATCTTTCCTAATGTGCTTGGCGGTTGGAATTGGGGTGTAGTAATGTAGAAATCTGGTAGTCTGTCTTTATCTACACACTCATTAAGAGGTATGTTTACTAAAAGTTAGTAAACGTTAACATTAGGCAAATATTTATGCAAATGAGGACCCGCAATGAGTCTCCGCACATTGCCCCACACCCCACTTGGGCCGCCCCTGCCTCTGCCACCAGCCTTTGGGTCTCCACTTTAATCAGGTGAAGGCGGATCATCTGCTATTGTGGAGTCCTTTCCTTGCTTCTCTTGCTCTTTTTTAAAGAATTTTGGACACTATTCAAAACTGCAAGCTCGAAAGTCAATTCCACTCTGGTACTTCAACTTAATGAAAGGTATCTTGATGTTTCTTGATCACATAAAACAAGGTTTTAAGCAGGCATTCCCCAGAGCTTGGGCGATAACACATCCTCACTCGAGGATAGTGTTATGAAAATACCTCCCCTCCCCACCCACTGAAGTATATTGATACTCACCCCATCACACAAATGTTTGGGCCTTGCATATTTCTCTGTGATACCTTAACTCTCCTACTTTGCTATTAATACATTATTTACTTATCAGTTTCTCTTTACCTTTGATTTAATTTTACCCCTAATGTAGCGCTGTCATGAAAACTCATTATTCTCTACTTCACTGTGAGCACTCCAATAGTGGAGAGAGGCACAAATCCTTGTAATAAATAATTGTGCCTTTTGTTACAGCAGTCACTGGATCCTCTAAAAGGCAGGAGTGAGCTATTGTCATTAAATGCACTCATCTTTGTGAGATGAACATTTATGCCTACAAAGCTTACCTCTGAGGCTGAATAAGCAGTATTTCAATAACAAATTTTTTGCCAAAGGATAAATAATCATTGAACTGCAACCAGCAACTTAGGACACCTGTTTACTACAGTGATAGCTTTTCTAGAGCAGTCAACTTAAACTGCTTGGCTAAATGCAGCATTGTCTTTTTTTGGGGGGGGGGGCACTCTCTTCTTTCAGTGATCCATTCTCTTTTGCCCTTCTAACTATGTTTTTTTTTTTTTTTGGGGGGGGGGGGGGGTTTGCTGATTTATTGCTCTTTTAATATTGATCTCTTTTTCAGTTCAGCTAGTATCCCTCCATGGTTTCTTTGCTTGCTTATCCTATTTCTCCCTCGGGGATTAATGTTTAGTCTACATCCAGCATACTTTGGCAGTAAATTTTAACTAAATCTAGTTCTAATCAGACATGCTTTTATAAAATATATTTAAACCCTTACTATAGCCCTACCAGAAAACATGTTGAGACTGACTCCATAGTTTTGTCTCCTAGGCCTGTTGTAGGACACTCATTTTGCTGCTGGATATAGGTCTGACTATGCAATTTAATTAGAAGAATGCTGAAAATGCTTCTAGGTACCGTGACTTCTCATTTCATGAATTTAAATTGCATAGCCTTCTCCGGGAACAAGCAGGAAGTCAGTCCTCATATATGGATGATGATGGCACTGAAGGAGCTCGCGCAGAAGCATTTCCCCAGCTTTCAAAGAAAGCCTTTGGGAGATGCACGACGCATGCGTGGTCTCCTTCCTACCCAAGGGTACCATCTTGCCTCAGTCACCTTTTTTCCATGGAGTCCTCTAGGCATATATCCAGTTTCCCATGGAAAAAGTGTCTCTTTTGCATAGTTTTATCTGGTACGCATTCCGGTTCCTTTCCCGCACAAAATGTCAGCTCGCCTTGGCATCGCTGTACCAGTTCATTCCATTTTTTTCTTATTTTTCTTGAAGTCTCCCTCATACAGCGCTTCACACCCTTTTTTGATGGCAGGCCTCGGACACGCCCCCTTTTTTCTCAATGGTCTCCAGCAGTTTCAAGAAATGTGATCGGTGCAGTAAGATGATGTCCCTCATCGATCCACATGACTGCTGCCTCAGGCCGGACCACGACGACTTGGACTACAAACTTTGCAAGGCCATGACCACAAAAGTCAAGAGTTGCCAGCTGCAGCAGGAAAAGTTCTTCCAAAGTTCGACTTGGCCCTGGAGTTTCTGGCGATGCCGCGCTCCAGGGCCGCCTTCGGTACCTCAGTACCCCGTGATGCCCGGGTTGTCTTGGAGTCCCATGGCCATGGTTCCTCTGAGAAGAAATCTTCGGACCCTCAATGCCCTTGGCCGAAAGGCCTTCCCGGGCTTGATGCTTACTTGCCGAGTCCAGTCCTATCAATTGTACATTGGCATGTACCTCAAAGATCTGGCGAGAGAGCTCACCAGTTTCTCGGCAGGACTCGATGGGGAACCCCTCCACTGGTTTAAGTCTCTGGCCCTGGCAGTCAAAGAGTGCTCAAAGTTTTTATCCTGAGCAGCATATGATGGCTTTGGGTCCTCGCCGCATCGGAGCCCAATGCCAGGCAAGGCTGTAGTCATCTGACCTCGAGCAATGCGTTCAGGACAAACTCATCGATTTCCCTTGTGTTGGAAAGAATCTCTTCAGAAAACTCATGGCAAACAAAGCTGTAGAAATAGAGAGTGAGTTTCTGACCAGGATCAGACTCTAAAAAGAGCTCGGTGCAGCCCTGTAAAAAGCCCCGGCAATGTCTTGGGTTTGGCAATGTCTCACAGTTTCAAAACTTGTCAACCCTGCAGCAAGGCCAACAGCACAAGGGGCAGGGTCACAGTCCCCACAAACAAGACTCCCATGTCCCATTGCCTGGCACTGGCACTGGCTATGGCTCAGCTTGGGGGGAGCTTTTGACTCCTTGGGCACTATCTCCTCTCCCCAACAGCCCACAGGGGGTCATCTGACCCTGTTTGACCATAAGTGGTCCACCATCATCACCGATTCCTGGGTACTGCAGGTGGTCAAGGAGGGCTACCTCCTCCACCTAAAGCGGATGCTACCCCTTACTTCCCAGGGGAGTCCGTGAGGCCTCTCCTTCACCAGACTCTTCTCTTCACCAAACTGTCAGGCATCTTAGAGGACAAGGAGGTGGAGCGAGTACCCAAACATCTCTGAGGCACCGCCTTCTATTCCAGGCACTTCCTCGTTCCCAAGTGAACAGGGGACCTCAGGCCCATCCTGGATCTGCAGGACCTAAACGGATTTCTGATAAGGGAGAAGTTCAAGGTGCTCTCCCTTGGAACACTGTTGCCATACCTCCAGCAGGGTGATTGGCTAAGCTCCTTAGACCTGAAGGATGCTTATATGCACATCCTGATTCATCCCAGTCACCGAAAATACCTCCGCTTCATGGGGCCTTCGTCTTTCCCTACCTGGACAGCTGGCTCATAAGAGGAGGCATGACTGCAGAGATGCACCACGTCCCGCAGCACCTGGAATTCGTCATCAACTACCCCAAGTCACACCTCGAGTTCATAGGGGCTCAGCTAGACACTCTCCAGGTCAAGACCTTCCTCCCTCTGGAGAGAGCAGAATGCTACCCGCCCGTCTTCTCCTCCGCCTGCTAGGCCACATGGCCTCCACGGTCCACATGGCCCCATATGCCCACCTGCACATGAGGCGGCCTAGTGGTGCCTCTGCTCTCAGTGGACACAAGTGATGGGCAGGCTTTGGGACAGGGTGAGAGTGACACGCCAGTTGGTGAACTCTCTCGGCTGGTGGCAGATTCTCCGCCATCTTCAGGCTGCGATGCCCCTCCAGGCACCTACCCCCAGAGGGTCCTTACCACGGATGCCTCCTTGCTAGGCTGGGGAGCTCATTCAAAGGACCTCCGAACACAAGACAGCTGGTCCGAGATGGAATGCCAACTGCAGATCAACCTTCTGGAGCTCTGGGCGATATTTTCTGGCTCTCCAAGCCTTTTGCCACCAGCTGCAGCATCACTCAATGCAGACCGACAACCAAGTCACAATGTTCTATGACAACAAACAAGGGGGCATGGGGTTGTACCCCCTCTGCTAGCAGGTGGTAGCCCACTGCTCATATGCAACGCAATGGGATGCTCCTAAGGGTGGTCTACCTCCCGGACCAGGACAATGCCCTGGCAGGCAAGTTGAGCAGAGTCCTCCAGCCACACAAGTGGCGCCTGGATCCCAGAGTTGCCTCCCGCTGTTTCGACTCTGAGGTGTCCTCCTATTGGACCTGTTCGCCAGCCTGGACAATATCCAGCTGTCACGCTTCTGCTCCCGCCATCTGCACCCGTCCCGGGTGACTGCGGATGCATTCCTCATCCCATGGATGGAAGGCCTCCTTTACGCCTTCCCACTAATACCACTGGTAGCCAAGACCCTCTTCAAGGTTCAGCGCAACAGGGCATCACTGATACTGATAGCCCCCTGCTTTCCCAGGCAACCGTGGTTCTTGCTGCTTCTCTACCTGTCAGCAGTGTAGCCGATTCCCCTGGGCCACACCCCATGACTACTCTCACAGGAGAGGGGCTCTCTCCTGCACCCCAACCTGGGGTCCCTGTCACTCACGGCTTGGCTGCTGAAAAGGTAGCTCTAGCTCCCTTCAACTTCCCATGGGTTTAAGTGGCACTGGTTTGCTGTCTGGTGTGCTGAGAGATGGATAAACCCGTTCTGCTCGGTGCAGATGGTACTTCAGTACCTACTCCACTTGTTGCAGGTGGGGGGGCTAAAGTCCATCTCAGAGTGCACATGAGCACTATCGCAGTGCATCACCATTCTGTCAAGAGCAAACCCCTCTCAACCCAGCCACTTGTATCTCGATTCCTATGGAGCCTCATCCTATCCAAACCCCCTGTCCACCCACCAGTGGCAGAGTGGGATCTCAACATGGTGCTCTCGCAGTTCACTAAGCCACCGTTTGAGCCTCTGGCTACCTGCCATTTGCGATATCTCTCCTGGAAGGTCATCTTTCTTGTGGCACTCACATCAGTTCACAGGGTCAGCGAGCTCCAGGCTCTGATGGTAGAACCTCCATACACGAGGTTCTACAAGAATAGGGTGGTGCTCTGCACACACCTCAAGTTTCTACCGAAGGTGGTGTCCCCCTTTACACCTCAGTCAGGAGGTGGTACTCCACACCTTCTTCCCGAGGCCTCACACTGGTAAGGCAGAGGCCGTCCTCCATACTTTGGAGTGTAAGAGGGCCCTGTCCTTTTATCTGCAATGAACTCAGGGCCACTGCAAAGCACCTCAGCTTTTCATATCCTATGACCCCAATTGACTGGGGCTACCAGTGACTAAGCAAAGTTTGTCCACTTGGGTGGTGGACTGCATTGCCCTCACCTCTGAGCAGGCAGGGATCTCACTAGACCAACGAGTCACGGCACACCGCATCAGAGCCATGGCTACTTCCGTGGCAAATCTGCATTCCATACCTGTGACGGACATCTCCTGGGCTGCCACCTGGTCTTCGGCCCATATCTTCACAGCTCACTACTGCCTGGAGAAGGAATCCCAACAGGACTGCGCCTTTGGTCAGGCCTGCTCCGTAATCTCTTCGGGGTGTAGGCAACTCCTGCCCTCCGACCCTTCTGTTTTCAGGCTACCAGAGTTGGGGTTCATCGCCGGAAACTTGGGTCTTGCGAGAGTCTCTCAGTTGGGACTCAACTGCTGGAGCTCATGGCTCACCCTTTGCAGGTCACCATGGTGTTTTTTACAGGTTCTCAGTAGCCTGTAGCTGGGGAGTCCCATATGTGAGGACTGACTTCCTGCTTGTTCCCGGAGAAAGTGTAACAGGTGTTCTCCAGGAACAGCAGGAATCCATCCTCACGACCCTCCCTCCTCCCTTGGATTTGCTCCTTTATAATATTTTATTTTTGCCGTCTTAGCTATGTCATTAAACTAAGGCAAGATGGCACCCTTGGGTGGGAAGGGGACCACACATGCGTGGTGCATCTCCCAAAGGCTTTCTTTGAAAGCTGGGGAGATGCTTCCATGCAGGCTTTGTCAGCACCGTCATCTATATGTGAGGACTGATTCCTGCTGTCCTCGGAGAACACCTGTAACAGATGGGTAACTACACTTTTCCCCCCTTGTAGGTAGAAGCCAAGAGTGCTAAGAATTCATTGCTTTCTTGTTTGTTAGGAAGACAAATAGTGCAGGATTGTATCATACTTAAGGCTTTCTATTTATTATTTGATTTGTAGGGGGAAGAAGGATTTTTTTTATATTTATGAAATTTTTACATACCAATTTCCATCATACAATTTGAAAATCACAAAAAAAAGCAGTAGACCACAGAATACATCAAGGATAAATATATAATCAACTAGTGCTCGTAAATTAGGAAATATAGAGATCCAAGTAAGGAAAAAAAAATTTCACAATCAAAAAGAAAAACCAAACGGCACATTCTCCTAGAACAACCCCCTAAAGGCCACTACTGTGGCGGCTGTGGAAGAAGACAGAGTATTCATTCCTTCCCTATTCAATAGAAAATCAGCTAACAATTTAGGTTCAAAGAAAGTAGAAATCTTATCATGTATCACCACACAAACACAAGAAAATCTAAGCACAAACATTAGCCCCAGTGACTGTGCCCTGGCCCATAGAGCCCGAAAACCTTGTCTCTGTTTCTGAGTTTGCCGAGACGTATCAGCAAAAATACATATACAAGAACCTAAATAAGGCTTATGAATAGCTCAAAAATACAACTCGATCAAATTCCAAAGCAAAAGTCATAATAAGCGTCGTCCTTTGGCTAATAACCTCCAGTAATGATACCAGAAACCAAGTCAAGTTGGCAGCACCTGATGTCTCTTGCCCAATCTAGGAGGAAAAAGCCCCACCTGGAGGCAAATACTGGGCTCTCACCAGTGGAGGCAAGTTCCCAGGGTTCATCCCAAGAACCTCCATAAAATACTTCTTGGCCATTTCAACTGACATTAACAAAGGAGACTTAGGGAAATTCAGTAAGCACAGATTATTGCGCCTTACTTGATTTTCCAAGTATTTCATCTGTCGGATCGCTATAGAGCAGAACTTCACCAGCATACCACTCAAGGCCTGCTGGCTTGCCACTGTAGATTCTAAGGTATCCATTCTTCCAGCCAGAACTTCCACAGCCTTTGATCAAAAACAGCCTGGAAACCCAGTTTTATATCTCCAGGAACTTGACACAACAAAGTTTGTAGAGAGGAGTTAAACCCCTGAATCACCAACCACAGAAACTCCAATGTCACCGCCGTTGGTCTTTGTACTTTCCTCATAGCTCCATGTGAAGCAACTTCACCTCTCTCCTGTACAATAGTCTCCAGTGATCTAACCAAAGCAGCACCACCCCCCCCCCCCGCTGCTGTCTCTCCCATGGGAGATAAGGTATCGACCGTAGCACCTCCCGGGTTTAGAACCTCTGAGTTCATCCACTGGATTCGCGGAAGCTCATGTGCTCCAACCGAAAAAAAGCTTCCAGGATTAGGGGGTGGCAGCTGCAACACAGGGCTCAATGAAGCCCCTTCACAGCTGCTCAAGGAATTCAGCCCGGGCGGGGCCGAGAGGCTGAAACTTGAGACGTGGGCAGTACGCTGAAGGCATCGAGTGTCATCTGCCACAAGGCTGGAAGGGATACACCCTCCAGGAGCAGAAGCTTTCCCTTCCCTTTCCTTTTCCCCATAATTGTGGGGAGAGGAGACCTCGGGGAAATCTGATTGGGAGCGCCAACAGGTACGTCTAACTCACGAGCGTCCTCGAAGCATCATCTTGGATCGCCTAAAAAAAACATGTGCACCGAGAAGGGAAATTTTATACAGACAAGCTTGCAGGAAGCAAAAGCACAACTTGAACGTAAGCTGTGTACATTTTCAGACATTGTTATTGCAACAGACTTTTCAATATCGTCCTGCTAGACTAGTCCAGTGGGTAGTGTTCCCATACCAGCAGATGTGGAGACGGAGAAACATTCTAGAGGCTTCTTACAATCATGACATGCCATTAATAGCCTGTGCCCCTAGGGGCATGTTCCATTATTTCTCTGTCTCCAGCAGATGGTGGATACAAGTTTTTACAGCTATGATGAAATCTGGAAAAGCAATAAAGATTGATTTCGCTCATGAGTGACCACCCATGATTTTATTTATTTATTTATTTAACGTCTCTTCTATACCGCGCTATTCTTATCAGTGCGGTGTACATTCAACATAACCTTATACCATGCAGACGGACTGCATTGTATTTACAGTGAACAAGAACTAGAACTTGGACATAACTGGGGTAACTTTCTACAAGTTATTTACACTAATGGCTGTACTTTCCAACTATAGTCTATTCGGGACTGGGTAGGTGGGGCTGGCTGCCCCTTTTCGTGCTGGGTGTGTTATTGGGGGGGTCAAGGTGACTGTTGAGAGTGCTTGCTGCCTGATTTCTACAGCTAGTTTCTGGGTAGTGTCTTACAAACAGATAATGCTTCAGTGCCTTCCTGAATTGAGTCAGGTTAGTGATGACTCACATGTCTGTGGGGAGGGCATTCCATACTCTAGGAGCATAGATCATGAAGGCCCTGTTAGATGTTGCCTTTGTGCATTTCGTTGTTTCTTTTGGGATTATCAGGGTGTTCACCGCTGTGGATCTTCTGATTCTGTTAGGGGGTGTAATGTGGATCAACTCGGTGATGGATGTGGGGGGCTGGTTGTTTAAGGCTTTGAAGGTCATAACTAAGATCTTGTAATGAAGTCTGGCATGTATACGTAACCGGTGGAGTTTCTTCAGAATTGGTGTGATGTAGTCCATCCTTGATACTCCGTATAGAACTCCTGCAGCTGCATTCATTGCAAGCTGGAGTGAGTTTAGCGTTGCTTGCGGGAGTCCATATAGGATTGCGTTAGCGTAATCGAAGTGTGGGATTACTAGGGCTTGATAGATTGTTCGAAAGTCGGTGGGGTCAAGTAGTGGTCGTAGATGCCATAGTGTCCGTATTTTATGGTATATTGTCTTTACTGTGTTTCTTATAGTCCAAGGTGATACCTAGGTAGCGGATGGTGGGTTGGGCTATCAGCTCTGCATTCTTCACTTTTAGTGAGAGTGGGGGAGTGAAATCTTGGTTCCTCGTAATGAAGAGGACGTTTGTCTTGTTATGCTTGATTCGTAGGTTTTGCGTATGGAGTCAGTCCACAACTGCGTCGAAACAGTTTGTTAGTGGGGAGAAATAGGGCTGGTCTGTCGCAAATGGCATGTATAGAAGAATATTGTCTGCGTACGCTAGGCAGGCGACGTTGAATGATCGGATCAGAGCACAGACGGGCTGCATGTAAATGTTAAACATTAATGCCGATAGCGAGGATCCCTGTGGCACACCCTGTTTTTGTAGAAATCGTTCCGAGGTTGTGGTGCCGGTCCTTACGTGTTGCCATCTGTTGGACAGGTAGGATTTGCACCAGTTTAGGGCTGTGCCCTGTATTCCCTTTTCCTCGAGACGTTCCATGAGTATCTCATGGCTCGCGGAGTCAAAAGCTGCTGCGATATCCATGAAGATAAGAGCAAATCCTTGTCGGAAATTATCGATTCCTGCAATTATGGTATTGAAGAGGGTGGTGAGGAGGGTTTCAACGCTGTGTGCTTCCCTGAAGCTGTGTTGGGACGGGTCCAGAGGGGCTTCAGTTTCAATGTGTTTTTGGATTTGGTGTTGGACTACCTTTTCTATTATTTTGGCAAGCAGTGGGATGCTTGAAATCGGTCTGTAGGATTCAACTTTTAATGGGTCCAGTTTGTTGTTTTTCAGCAACGGCCTGATGGATGTGTGCTTTAATCTTTGTGGAAAGGATCCCGTTGAGAATGATTGATCCAAGATTTTGTTCAGGAACTGGCTTAGATCACAATGAGATGATGTGACTTTCTCACTGGAATGCAATGCTGGAAGCCTGGGAGGAGTGGCCTAGTGGGTGGGGCAAGTTACCTTGGGCTGGAGGGCCAAGGGTTCAAATCCCGCTATAGGATAGCAACCTTGGTCTGGAAGGACTGGGGTTTCTAGTCCCACAGGTGCTCCTTGTGGCCTTGGGCAAGCCACTTAACCCTCTGGTGCCTCAGGTACAAAAAAACGATTGTGAGCCCTTCAGGGACAAGGGAAATATATATATAGTACCTGAATACATAAAAAGCTCCACTAGAGTTACCCTTGAAATTAGTGCTCTTTTGGGTATTCCCATAAGGACAGAGAGGAATTTGTTCAGCTCTGCATAAAATATAACCATAACCATAACCATCCTTATCATGTTAAGGACCTGTTGAGCGCACCAAAAGATTGGAAAACATTTTTGAAAAGGATTCCTCAAAACCTCACACAACCTCGGTGCCCTTCTCTCCCTGAAGATTCAAAGGTGATTCTTCATAGGTATGTGACTGCAGGCCTGGCTACAGGGGAGTACATTGGACCCGTTATGTTTTTTTACCTGCCTTGAGTTCCATGGTAGAGAATACCAAAATTAAGTCTGTCTATTTGACTTATTTTGTGGGAGTTTCCCAACCTCATCCGCTGAACGGTGTGCACGTCAGGTTTGGGCAGCTCGGGATGTCCGTTGGTGTGGTGCCACTTCCAGAAGTGCCACCTTCCATCCAGTACAATAACTGGTTGGGGGCCCATTCCAAGATGCTTCCAGTGGGTGGCAGGCTGCTGTTTTTCTACCAGGAGTGGGCCCAGATTACTGATGATCGCTGGGTGTTAGATGCCATTCAGCAAGGCTAGGTTCTGGAATGCAGAGAGCCTATACTGCATGCCTTCATCATCTCCCCATGTGGTTTGTGGCCAAGAGAGCTGTCATTTAGACCATGCTAGAAAGGTAGCTCTGTCTGCAGGCCCTTATGAGCCGGGCAAGGATCACTGCTCCCATCTACTTTGTGGTACCAAAGGAAGACTGTTCCTTTCAGCCAGTCCTTGACCTCAAGGGAGTCAACACTTGCCTGCGCACCCTACACTTCCATATGGAGACCCTGTAGTCAGTGATGCAGGTAGTGTGCTGTGGGAAGTTCCTTACATCACTGGATCTAGTTGAAGCTATTTCCACATTCCTATCCATGAGGATCAACAGCGCTTTCTCCATTTCACCATTCTTGACTCTCTTTTTCAATTTGCTGCTCTTCCCTTTGGCCTCTCTACCACCCCAAGGAAATTCTTGAAAGTCATGATGGTAGTAGCCACTGCACTGAAACACCAAGGAATCTGTGTTTACCCATATCTGGATGATTGGCTCATCCGAGCCAGGTCACAGTCGGAAGGCATTACAAGTTTCAAGTCATATGGCGCAGTTCCTGGAGAATCTCGTTTGGTTGAACAATCAATGAAAGTGCCACTTGGAGCCTTCCCAATCGCTGGAATTGGCACAGTTTGACACTCGGGTGGGCAAGGTTTTCCTACCCAAGGCGAGGATGAAAAAGTTGTTGGCCCAGCTAACTCCCTTCCAGTTTCAGCAGGCTCCCAGAGTTTGGGATTATCTACAGCTTCTCGATGCCTTGGATGTGAGCTCATATGAGGCTGTTAGAGATGTAAGCTGTCAGGAGTTTGAGGCCAGGATTCCCCTCCAGCCTGAGGTGGTGTCCAGCTTCCAGTAGTAGATGCAACCCCTACATCTGAGGAGAGGGGTATGCCTCTGGACGATCACTTGTGGCTTCTGTTATCGATAGATGCCAGCCTGTTTGGGTGGGGAGCCCATTGTGAGAACTGAACAGCTCAGGGCCATTGGGACAGCTAGAAATCAGTATGGCCCATCAACCATCTAGAGGCAAGAGCCATTCGTCTGGTCCTTATGTACTTCTGGACCCTAGTCCAGGGTAGACGAGTCTGGGTGTACATGGCCAATGCCATGGAGGTGACATATATCAATCAGCATGGGGGCATGAAGAGTGCAGGAGCGGCCCTGTAAAGGAATCTCCTAGCTCTTTCGTCACAACACTTCACGGGGTTGACAATGTCGAGTTGGACTTCCTTAGTCACCACTTTCTGGATTCCAGAGAGAGGGAACTGTGTCAGGCAACATTTCAGCAGATTCTGTGCTTCTGGGGTCATCACGAGATGGATCTGATGGTGACCCCAGTCCAATGCCAGAGCAAACGGATTCTAAAGTCACCACAGGGAAACAAGCTCCAAGGGCGTTGATGCCTTAATTCAGTCCTGGCAAAAACAGTGCCTACTGTATGTTTCCGCCATGGCCACTCATGTAATCCACCATATAGTAGAGCAAGGTGACGCACCTTTTGAGAGTATGTGCACAGCATATTGACATTTATTACTATTGTTCTAACTCCATTTTATGCTTTTTCTAATCTAATAGAAAAAAAAACAATGCATAAGAGCAATCTAACAAAGTTTGTTTAGGCAACCGATACCTTGGATTGTTTTAAATAGGGCAGATATAGTCATTACATATTATTAATCAATATTTATTCTCAGAAATTATGATTAATGTGCAACAATAATAGGTTTTAAGAAAAATGAAATATAAACTCATATCAGTATTTTTAAAGAGACAAGTAATATAATTCTGACAATTTTACTAAATACATAATATAAATGTGAATATAAATGATAACTTTTGAATTATGAAAAATATGAAGAAATATTCAAGGAAATTAGTTATGTAAATGTTAATCTCAATGAGACTTTTGCTGTTGCTGCAATGATGAGAGAGATTTTATATCTGGCTTGTATTTGGTTGATTTTAGAGCTGTGCATGCAGCACTTGTTTCATCAGTGAGCCTGTTCCTATAGTCCAACTTTATCAGGTTCATTACTGAAAACAGTGACTTACATGAATATGTTGATGAAAATATTGTTAATATTGCCATTTCAAAATATTTCAAACAATCAAAGCATTCAGGAATGCCGTTCCAGATTTTCAGAACCTCTTTCTCTGCATTTTTGGGGGCAATCCAGTTACTAACCGATCTTTCAATATTTTCCAGCTTGGCTCTCAAGTCTATAAATTTTTGTGTCCAAATCGAGCTGCTTTGTAAATCGGTTGCATTTCAAAATTATCCATATTAATCTATTGAAATGCTCCTAAATTCAGTTTGTCTAGTGTTATACAGTCTGTATACTTTATTAATTTAGCAGTTTCTTCTTTTGACCCGAATTTAGTAAACTTAAAAAAAAATTGTTGAATTGTTGAATCAATTATCCTTGAAAATTGCATTTGATGGCTTTTTATGTTTATTTTCCTCATGAATTTCAACATATGACAAGTATTGTCTTAGGTTTGAGAAATATTTTAAAGTACCACTGTCAACATCTCATTTGAAAAGTCCTGAGGGCGCGGGCAGGGTCCCGGCGCCTGAGTGTAACCGGGTGCGCGGCCCGGCGCGGACCCTGCTTGCTCCAATATGGAAGGGGATGGGCAGCATGGGGGGTGCGCACGGCACGCCGCGTCACGGCGTGGTGTGCATTTTTTGAAAGGATTGGCTCTGCTCGAGCGTGCTAGAGCAGAGCCAATCAGGAGGGGTCCGGCCATGTGCTACAGCGTGCGCGGGGGCGCGTGGGAGCACATGCGGCCGGACGGGAAGGCAAGCGGATCGTTGTCGTTGGTACTGGAGTCAGCTTTGGAGTCAGCTTCGGTTTTTTCGGTCTTTTCTGGCAGGCGGGTCAGCTGCGGATCGTTGGGCAGGAGTCAGCATTGCATCGGTGCAGGAGTCGGAGTTGGGCGCCCGTATTCAAACGGGAGAGTGGTGAGGTGACGGGAGTGCGATTGCTCATTAATTGCCAGTGGCATTGATTTAGCGTTTTGTTTAATTACTCTGAGTGCTGGGGGGGTGCGCCGTTTGGGTTATATAAAAAAAAAAAAAAAAAAAAAAGCTTTCAAAAAAATAAAGTCTTTATTTGCCTGCTTTTGGGAGCTGACATTATGGCTGGGAAACAGTCTGGAAAAGGTCGGGGGAGGTGCAGAGCCGCTGTGGGCCAGCCGGTGGGGAGACTCAGAGGTCGGGGTTTGTCCAGGGCTGGAAGGATTGGGCAACAGGGGGCAAGGAACAGTCTGAGTGCTGGCAGGAGTGTGAGGGGTGCTGCGAGGGAGCGGAGCAGGCTCTCTTTTCTGGGTAGGAGGGCTCGCAGGTCGGGCCAAGGGCAGGGCAGGGGTGCTGTTGGTGCTGGTGGTCAAGGAGCAGGGGGTACTGGTGCTGGGGCTGAGGTGTCATTGGGACCGGGTGCAGAGGCTGAATTAGGGTCCAGGGCTGAAGGTGAGCAGAGGGGTAGCGTTGGCAATATGGGGCATTGGGTGGAGGGGGGGGGCGAGCCCTAGGTATGGCGGGGTAACAGGAATGGGCTGTGGTGTGGGATCTCCTGTAGGGAATATGGTTTCACCTGGGGGATATAGTACAACTGAACAGCAGGCGGTGTGGGATAACTGGATACGTGGGGGGCAGGGCTCTTCCAGATCGGACTGGGCTGGGGCTTGGCAACCGGCTTGGTCCCCCGCTGTTCCCTATTTTGGTTTTCCCTTTTTCTCTCCGCAGGTTCCGTTTCTGTCAGCTCCTGGAAGTGTGCCGTCTACAATGTTGTCACCGGCCGCTGTGAATGTTGATTCGGGAGCGGTCACTTCCAGCGGGACTTCGAGGGATGCGGATCGGCCTCAAGGCGACGGTGGGCTCCAAAGGATTGTGACTTCCTCCCGTGCGTCTGAAACTCTGACTGCTGCTGACAGGACAGGTGAGTCGTCGTTCGTCGTGGGCGACGAGTCTGGCGGGAGTGGGTTGAGGGCTGAGACATCGCGACAGGCACGCAAGAAAAGAAGGAAACATGGGTGTCGTCATAGGCATAGTTCAGACTCTTCCTCCTCATCGTCTACTGACTCGGCCGACTCATCGATGGGCGATGGTGGGGGCAGTGAGATGGTGCCGGGGCAAGGTTCGTCGGGGACGCATGCTGGCGCCAGAGCGTCCTCATTAGTCGCTTTATCGGAATTATGGGAAGGTGTACCGAAGAAGTTGCGGCGAAAAATTAGGAAGCGTAAGTACATTGACATTTTTCGCTTGCTGGAGGGTCGTAAGCGTTCGGGAGATAGTAAGAAAAAGCACAAGGAGGAGGAGAAGGCGGGCCGTCTGCGAAAAGTTTCTAGGAATGTGGTGAATTGGGTTAGAGCTTTTTTGCGGCTGGCGAGTGTGTGGGGGCAACATTTCCCGGCGCAGTACGGTATGTTATTGTCTTATGCTGATTCGATTTTGGAGGCTTCTCAGGTGCACGAGGGCTGGTCATGGTTAAATTATGATGAGAAGTTTCGTGACAAGATGGAGGAAAATAAGTTCCTAACATGGGGTACTCAGGACATTAACCTTTGGCTAACACAGATGTCGGCGAAGGGCGGTGCATCTGGGGGGGGCGGTGGAAAAGGGGGGTTTGGGGATGGGGGCCGTTGCGGGTTGTTCCTTTCGGGGGGGCGTTTCCCCTGTTCAGAACAGACCTGTACCCACGTTGGGAGCGATGTGTGCTGGCGATTTAATAGGTCGGCCTGCCCCTTCTCGGACTGTAAATTTTATCACGTGTGTTCGATCTGTGGTGGCCCCCATTCGGCAGCAAAATGCGTTAAAAAAGGGACCATCACTCCGCCTGGGTCCGGTTCCAAATAGGCGGGTCCTCTTCGAGTTAGCTCCTTCTCCGATACGGGTTCCTCTCTTACATAGTTTGCTGCATGGTTACCCGAAGAAAAAGGACAAGTTAATTTTGCAGTTAGGTTTTCAGTCCGGTTTCGTGGTTCCGATTCGGGGTTCTGTAGGATGCTCCATGGCTCGCAATTCCCCTAATGTGCGGAGATGGGCGTCGATTGTGCGGGAGAAGTTGGATTTGGAATTACGTTTGGGCAGAATGGCAGGCCCTTTCCGCCATCCTCCTTTTCCTGGTTTTGTGGTGTCCCCTTTGGGAATTGTCCCGAAGAAAGAACCGGGGAAGTTTCGATTAATCCACAATTTGTCTTGCCCTGCTGGGTTCTCGGTGAATGATTTCATACCACGCAAGTTTTGTACGGTTCGTTATGCCTCTTTTGATGCAGCGGTGGAGTTAGTCAGGAGGGCTGGGAGGGGTTCCTTAATGGCCAAGGTGGATATTGAATCTGCCTTTCGTTTGTTGCCGGTACACCCGTCTGCTTTCAAGTTTTTGGGTTTCCAATTCGAGGGTGAGTTTTATTTTGACAAGTGTATGCCGATGGGCTGTTTGGTATCTTGCTCTTATTTTGAGAAGTTTAGCACTTTCTTGCACTGGATGGTCACTAGGAGAGTAGGGTCCCCGGAGGTAGTGCATTACCTGGATGATTTTCTGTTTGTCGGCCAGGCGGGGTCCTTGCGCTGTAGAGAGCTTTTGGATGGTTTTGTCGGCTTGGCCAGCGATTTGGGCATGCCCTTGGCCGAGGGAAAAACCGTCAGCCCGACGACGATTCTCACCTTTTTAGGTGTGGAATTGGATTCTGAGCAAATGGTAGCACGATTGCCGTTAGAGAAGGTGGAGAAATTGCGGGTGCTCGTTGCTAATGCCTTATCCTCGTCTAAGTTGACCTTGAGGGAATTGCAGGCGCTCATTGGATCGCTTAACTTCGCATGCAAGGTGATTCCTATCGGGAGGGTGTTTAGTCAGCGTTTGGCTGCTTCGACGGCGGGTGTGCTCAAGCCGCATCATCGCATTCGCGTGTCGAGAGTCATGAGGGAGGATCTGCGGATTTGGGCTGTCTTTTTGCGTGAATTCAACGGGCTTTCTGTATTTCGCGAGACGGAGATCTCCAGTGAGGACTTGCAGTTGTTTACGGACGCGGCCGGCGGCATCGGTTTGGGGATCTACTTTGGTGGGGCTTGGTGTGCTGACAAGTGGCCACAGGAATGGGTTGACGAGGGGTTATTGAATAATATTACCTTTCTGGAGCTGTTTCCAATACTGGTAGCGATGGACTTATGGCCGAACAGGTTAGCCAACCGCAAGGTGTTATGGTGGTGTGACAACGAGGCAGTAGTTGCTGTTATCAATCGGTATTCTCCGCGTTGCAGGCAGGTAGCGTCATTAATGCGTTTGGTTGTGCTGGCATGTTTGCGCTTGAATGTGGACCTGAGGGTTCGTCACATCCCAGGGCGTACTAATGAAATTGCTGATGCTCTTTCTCGTTTGCAGTTGGGACGATTTCGGTCCTTGGCTCCGGAGGCGGACGAGGAAGGGCTCGTTGTCCCTTGGAGAATGTGGAGCGTTGGCCGGCTGAAATGAAGAGCCTCCTCAAGAATTCAGTGGCAGAGAGGACTTGGGCCGCTTATCAGCGTGGTTGCGAGCGGGTCGTGGAATACATTTATCAATCGGGTTGGGGTGGGGGGAGCTGTCAGAGTATGTACTGGGAGGGTACATTGGTTGGGCTAAGGGGCGTGGGGTTACTCGATCGGCTGTTAAGATGCATCTTGCGGGGTTTGGATTTTTTGCCAAGGCGGCGGGTTTGGGATTGTTTGGCCGTGGATATTTAACGCGTCAGCTGCTACAAGGGTGGGAGCGTTCTTTCCCTGGGACAGGTGACCGCAGGCTGCCGATTATGCACGACTTGTTGAGAAGGTTGTGTCAGGTGCTGCCGGGAGTGGCGGCGTCGCCTTATGAGGCCGCGCTTTTTCGGGCGGTTTTCTGTTTGGCCTTTTTTGGCGCATTCCGGGTGGGAGAACTGGCGGCAGCTTCGGGGAAGGCGGGTTTAGGTAATTGCTTGCTCCTTCGACACGTGTTTAGGGAGCCAGGGGGCTTACGCGTTTTGTTAGCAAAGTCCAAGACGGACCAGAAAGGGAAAGGGTTGTGGGTGGTACTTCGGGGGATTGGGCGTCTCACGTGCCCGGTGGCTGCCATGGAGAGCTATTTGGGTGTGCGCCCCAAGGGTGGCGAGGGGTTGTTTGTGCATAGTGATTCCCGGATGCTGACGCGATTCCAGGTGACGGCTGTCCTGCGCCTGGTGCTGCGCCGGATCGGGGAAGACCCTCGGGATTTCTCTGCACATTCTTTTCGCATTGGGGCAGCGACTAGTGCGGCGGCGTTGGGTTTGTCAGGGGATCAGATTCAGAGTATCGGTAGATGGCGGTCAAAAGCTTTTAAAGGGTATGTCCGTTTATAAGTTTCTTATATTCTGCTGGGGGGGGGGGGGAAATCTTAATGATAGAAACATAGAAACATAGAAACATGATGACAGAAAAAGACCACAAGGCCCATCTAGTCTGTCCTTCCATAACAACAACTACAACAGTCCACTTTTTACCTTTAGAGATCCTCTGTGTTGGTCCCATGCTTTTTTGAATTCAGTTACTGTCCTCATCTCTACCACCTCCACTGGGAGACTATTCCCCGGATCCACTACTCTTTCCGTAAAGAAATATTTCCGCATATCACTCCTGAATCTATCTCCCTTCACCCTCATCCCATGTCCCCTCGTCGCAGAACTTGCTTTCAATTGAAAGAGGCTCTCTCCCTGAACATTTATGCCACGGAGGTATTTAAACATCTCAATCATATCACCTCTATCCCGCCTTTCCTCTAAGGTGTACATATTAAGATCCTTAAGTCTGTCCTCATATGCTTTATAATGAAGACCACTAATCATCTTTGTAGCAACCCTCTGCACCGACTCCATCCTGTTCACATCCTTTTGAAGGTGCGATCTCCAGAATTGCACACCATACTCCAAATGAGGTCGCACCAAAGACTTATACAGAGGCATTATCACCTCCTTTTTTCTGCTAGCCATTCCTCTCCGTATGCACCCAAGCATCCTTCTAGCTTTTGCCGTCGCCTTTTCTACCTGTTTAGCTACTTTAAGATCATCGGACACAACTACGCCTAGGTCCCGCTCTTCTTTAGTGGACAAAAGTACTTCACCTCCTATACTGTATTGCTCCCTTGGATTGCTGCAGCCCAAATGCATGACCTTACATTTTTTAACATTAAATCCCAGTTGCCAAATTCTAGACCATTCTTCAAGCTTAGCCAGATCCCTCCTCATGTTATCTACACCTTCCTGGGTGTCTACTTTATTGCAGATTTTGGTATCATCCGCAAAGAGGCAAACCTTACCCGACAGCCCTTCCGCTATATCACTAAGATGTTAAAATGATGTCTTTTCTGTTGCAGATGGGAGTCAGCGGGCATGGGGCTGTTGGATATTGGGTCATTCTTACGTCTTTTGGGCCGGACAGCGAGCAGCAGTACGGCCTATTGGGCTGAATCTTGGACTGGATCCAGCGGTGGTGGCGGTGTCATGGCTTGGCGAGCGCGGGCTGTGGTGGCCTCAGATGCTCCCTTTGCTTCGTCATCACCAGCGCATCCGGGATTTCCCAACGATTATAATATTGCATTTGGGGGGGCAATGTTCTAGCCGATTGGTATTGTAAGCAGTTGATCAGAGCTGCTAAGAAGGACTTTGCCATACTGTTGTGTATGTTTGTGGGCATAGTCTTGATCTGGTCTGATATTATTCCCAGACCGGCGTGTTGGGGGCAGAGGAGATGGTCCCGGGGTTTGGCAAAAATTAATAGGCAAATTGGGAGGTGGGTTTGTGAGAAGGGGGGGTATCAGGTCCAGCATTCTTGGGTTGAGGTGACCTGTTCTGGTCTATATCGAGCGGATGGTGTGCACCTATCTCCGGTAGGAACAGACTTGCTCCTCAATGACTGGCAGGAGATGCTGGAGAGGGTGGTGCAGGATGTAGCACGCTGGTCGCAGCTTAGGTAGGTTCGGGGGGGCGGCACAGTTAAGGATTGCTCCCTGTGCCGGTGGCGGGATCCCGGAGGTTTCCGGGGTCCGGAGCCTTGGGAAGGGAGCGGGGTGCCCTCGACCCGGACTACCCCTGGAAGACTTTTGCTAGTAATATGGCGAAGTTGGATAGGGGTGGTTGGAACGTTGCCGGTGGTGGGACCGGGGCCGGAGCGGAGGCGGGGTCACTTTGCTAGTTGCATGGCTGGCGATGCATCGCTCCGCTCTGGGGTTTGTTGCATTCCTGTTTATTGTTAAATATGTTGTTTGGGAAATAAAGCTGCGACCAGTTGTTACCACAATAAGGCGGTCTGTGCATTTTGTGGGAAGGGGGAGGAGGAGGAAAAAAGGGGATATGATGAGTTGTAAATTGGGGGGTGGGGGTTGGGGGAGCGCTGGGTCCGGCTACCCGGTTATCTTTAGTTTGACTTCAAAAGCTTTTATGTTATCAAACATAACATCAAGTGTCTTAACAACTCCTTGCAGTTTGATGTTCAGGTCATTCAAGTGTGAGGAGAAATCCGAAAAAACATCAATTTGCAAATCCAACCAATGTCAAATAATCCTTCACAAGAAAAGTTTTTGTTAATAAAAAAAACAAACAAATTTCATCCAAACACTCAACAAATTAGAAAAGGTACAGAGAAGAGCCACCAAAATGGTAAAAGGGATGGAAGGATATCCCTATGAGGAGAGGTTTAAAAGGTTAGACCTCTTTAACCTGGAAAAAAGACAACTGAGGGCAGATATGATAGAGGTCTATAAATTAATGAATGGAGTGGAACGGTTAAACGTAGATCGATTCTTTACGCCATCAAAAAGAAGAAAGACTAAGGGACATGCAATGAAGAAGCTACAGTGTAATCAATTTAAGAATAGAGAAATATTTTTCACTCAACGCGTAATCAAAGTCTGGAATTCATTACCAGAGGATGTAGTAAAAGCTATTAGCTTAACTGGGTTTAAAAAAGGTTTGAACAAGTTCCTGGAGGAAAGGTCCATAAACCATTATTAAAGAGGACCCGGGTAATACACTGCTTGCCCCAGTACAAGCATTATGGAACCCGTGTGTCTTTTTGGGAAACTGCTAGGTACTTGTGACCTGGATTGGCCACTGTTGGAAACAGGATACTGGGCTTGGTCTGACCTAGTATGGCATTTCTTATGTTCTTAAATAATTTTAGTACAGAACCTCTACTAAGCCAGCGAACATGATTGTACATAAGTAGCCCTTGGTACACTGAAAATACTTCACTCAGTAAATTTTAAAATTTTCATTTCTTTCAAGGCCTGAGTAGAAGTATAATTGACTACTTTAGGTACAATTTCCATCACTTCTTCAAATTCTTTGAGACCAGCTTTAGCACACAGTCTCCTTGTGCACAATACAGTGAAAACCTAGCAGTGAATATCCAACATGTTTTGAAAACATAGTTACAAATACTGTTTCTTTACCAGTCATGCTGGGTGCACCATCATTTGTCACAGAAACTATTTCAGAATTTGTCAACTTGACAGTTCATTCACTACTGCTTTGCATATTTGAACCCCTATGGTATGTTCAGGTAACATTGCCCAAGTGAACCAATTCTTTACTTATTTCATCATCCCTACAAAATTGAGCAATAATGGCTAGTCTAGCTGATGATATAACATCCGTACTCTCGTCAAGACAAATGGAAAAATAATTTAAATGAACCTATATCTGTTTTTAGTTCTGCTATGTTTGTTTCCATCTTTAATATTCTGTCTTTTACTATATTTCTACTTACTGGAAAATCCTTAATACACTGAATAATTTTTCCCTTTTCTTGGAAACCATCTTCAAAAAGGGAAGAAGCACATTCTAGCCATCACTCTTTTATGTAGTCACCACCACTGAGTGGTTTTCTATGTTGAGCAATAATCTTTGAAACTTCAAAGCTAGCTGCTACCAGTTTCAAACTACATGAAACAAATTTCATCAGTGCATTTGATTGCTTCTCTGAGAACAAGCTGGAAGTCAGTTCTCACATATGGGTGATGTCTGTGCCGATGGAGCCCGTGCAGTAACCTCTCCCCAGCTTTCAAAGAAAGCCTTTGGGAGATGTACCACACGTGTGTGGTCCCCTTCCCGCCCAAGGGTGCCATCTTGCCTCAGTCTCCTTTTTTCCATGGAGACCATCGGGTGTGTATCCCCCCAGAAAAAGTTCCTGATTTTTTGTTGTCTTTTTGTACCTATTTCTGCCCCCGAGCCCGCTTGCCTCAGCATCGCGTCCTCTGGTTCTTTTTTCTTTTCTTTTTCTTATTTATTCAATTGCTGCAGGTTTTTTCTTGGCTGGGCTCTACGAATTTGATCTTGTGGTGGCTGTCTTCCCTGCTATGGCCTCTGCCAATGGCTTCAAGCCATGCAACCGCTGCGCTCATAATATGTCACGCATGGATCCGCACAACTTCTGCCTCCGATGCCTTGGGTAAGACCACAATGCCTTGGCCTGCGGTCTCTGCAACAGATGACCCCTAAGGCCCTCAGGAAATGTCAGCAGCAGCATGAGTCACTTTCTCAGAAAACCAACTTAGCCCCAGAGTCCTCTGCAAGAGCCCGCTCCAAGACTCCTTCCAGGACCTCGAGCACCCACGGAGACCGTGTGGCCTTGGAGCCCCTACACCATGGAATCTCTGGCCGGAGCTCCCGCATCAAGGACCAAGCCGAGAAGAGCTGGAAGACTTCGAGGACCCCATCGGGCGATGAGTCTGTCAACCCTCTAGATCAGCGGTTCTCAACCTGTGGGTCGTGACCCCCATGGGGGTTGCCACAGGATTTAGCGGGGGTCTCCTCACTCCGCCGTTAAAAAAAAAAACAAAAAAACCAAACACACAAGTTGCTGCCGCTGCCGAGTCCACTTCTCGGCAGCGGCAAACTCTATTGCAGCCGCGGCTCCCTGCCTCTTAGGGAACTGTGGCTATGCCTGTAAAACAGTTGCGGAGCCTTCCTGCCTCTCGACAGGCTCCATGCAGCATTTTGTCCCGCCTCCAAAGGAAGTTGTTTACCACTTCCTTTGGAGGCGGGACAATGCTGCACGGAGCCCATCGAGAGACTGTAAGGCTCCGCAACGGTTTCGCAGGCACAGCCGCGGTTCCCTAAGAGACAGGGAGCTGCGGCTGCAGAAGAAGGAGGCAGACATGGGGAGAGGGGAGGAGGGGGCAGGGAACCTGAAATGGGGCTGCATGAGGGAAGGAGGGAGGGAGGGAGGGGGCTGACATGGAGGGATGGATGGAGGGAGGGGGGCTGACATGGACAGGGGGGCTGACATTGATGGATGGATGGAGGGAGGGAGGGAGGGGGGCTGAAATGGACAGCGTGGGGGCTGACATTGAGGGATGGATGGATGGAGGGAGGGAGGGGGGCTGACATGGACAGAGGGGGGCTGACATAGATGGAGGGGGGGAGGGATGACATGGAGAGAGGGAGGGAGGGGTGGCTGACATTGATAGATGGATGGAGGGAGGGAGGGGGGCTGACATGGATGGAGGGAGGGAGGGGGACTGACATGGACAAAGGGAAGAGACGGGAACATACTGGACAGACGTCGGATAAATGCTGGAGAGAGGGGAGAGACAGTGCGGGTTAGGATTATAATGGGCAGCTGGGGGGGCTAGGACTGGTAATGGGTTGATTAGGGAAGGCTAGGACTGGGAATGGACTGATCAAGGGGGGTTGGGACTGGTAATGTGCTGATAGGGGGGTAGGACTGGTAATGGACTGAAGGGGGGCTAGCATTGAAAATGAGCTGATCGGGGAGGTTAGGACTGGAAATGGGCTGATTAGAGGAGGCTAGGACTGGTAATGGGCTGATGGGGGGGGGGGGTAGGACTGGTAATGGGCTGATTGGGGGAGCCTAGCACTGGGTAATGAGGTTGAGGAGGGACTAGCACTGGAAATGAGCTGATTAGGGGAGGCTAGCTCTGGTAATGGGGTTGAGGAGGGACTAGCACTGGAAATGAGCTGATTAGGGGAGGCTAGGACTGGTAATGGGGTTGAGGAGGGACTAGCACTGGAAATTAGCTGATTAGAGGAGGCTAGCACTGATAATGGGGTTGAGGGGGACTAGCACTGGAAGCGAGCTGATTGGGGGGCTTCGACTGGGAATGGGCTGATTGTGGGGAGGGGAGGAGAAAGATGCTGTCCCTGGAAGAAAACTGGGGGCTAAGGCTACAAATGGGCTGATACGAGGGGATGGGAGAATGGAACTGGAAGGGAGTGGATCTGAGAGGGGCTGCCATGGTATTTGTACTATAAGAGCCTGGTCAGTGGGGAAGGAGGGGGACTGGAAAGGAATGGACACCAGTGGCAGTCATGGGAATGCAAGTTGACAATGGAAGGTACTGAGAGTGAGGACTGGAAAGGGGCTGATACTGGGGAGGGTTACTGGGACTGGAAATAGGCTGATGGAAAGAAGTGAAGAAAATGAAAGAAGAGATAAGAAATGGCAGATGGACCATACACCACAGAAAGAGAGCTAAGAGAAGACAGGAAAGCAGAAGCCTCAGATCGGGACCTGCATGATCATAGAATAAATTGGTCAGACAACAAAGGTAGAAAAAATAATTTTATTTCATATTAATGATTTGACTACAAAATCATCATAATTTTGAAATCAAATATTGTTGCTTGTTATTGTGATTAATTATTGTGGTTTAAATAAGTAAACTTTATAAATAAAAACATATTGCAAAGGCCTATAATATATTAATAATTCAACAAATGATTACAGCGACAATGCGTTAACGGTAAAGGAAGAGACACACATTTGATTTTATCATTGGGGGTCACCACAAGTTGACCAATAGTAAAGGGGTCACGGTACAAAAAAGGTTGAGAACCACTCTCTAGATGGAGCCGATGCTGGGCCCAAAGTCCTCAGGGAGCCATTTGGTCTCGAGGCCATGATGGTGGCCTTGGAATTCAGTTTGTCTGCCTTCATGGCCCAGCAGCGGCCTCTGATGCCCAGTTCCTCCGGGTTATCATTACCAACCACCGGGCCCTCCACCACGAGGAACTCTCTGGAAGTCAAGTCAATTCTTGAGTGCCATCAGCCTCGAGAGATGTCTTGGCTGTGGTCCCGGTCCTTGGGGCCGCTGTCCTCAACACTCAGCACACTCTGCTCTGAGCGCCGGGCTGCCACGAACCTAAAGTCCTTGGGGTCAGGCCATCACCCTGAGTCCCGGAGATCCCCCAACTCCTTTGAGCTGGATTCTGTATGGGAGACAGAGGACGATGAGTCCCCGGATACCCTCTGACCCGTCCCCTCTGGAGTCAAGGTGCCAGTCTCCACCCAAGGACATGGCCTTCCTCGACTTCATGTGGGACATGGCCAAGGGTCTTGCCTTTGCCAGTGAGTCAAAGGAGGACTCTTGCATGGAGGACTTCGAGATCCTCCAATACGAGGTCCCTCTGAAAAAGGCACTCATGGTGCCCATACCCCCCCCCCCCCCCCCATCCTGGAACAGCTGCTCTTCCACATATGGGAGACCTCCGCATTGGTGCCCATAGTTAGCAGGCAGCTGGACCTGATGTACTGGGTCCACCAGAGCCCTGGTTTCCAAAAAGCCTAACTGCCTCATAACACCATGGTGGTGGCGTAGGCCATGCGGAGACTTAAGAGTCGGAAGATGCACTCCTCGCTGCCCCCGGGCAGGGAGGCCCGCACCATGGGCAGAGTGTGCTTCCAGGGCTCGATGCTTGTTGGCCAGATCCAGGCTTACCAGTTGTACATGGGTATGTACCTTCAAGACCTGCAAAGGAGCTAGCCAGATTCTTGGTTGGTCTCTCTAAGGAACCCCTCCAGTGGTTCCGGACTCTGGCCTTGGTAGTCAGGGAGTGCTCCAAGTTTATCACTCGTAGCCTATGATGACATTGAGTCTGCAGCTAGATTAGCTGCAGTGGACATTAGTGCCTGGTGCCAGACTTGGCTACAGTCCTCCAACCTGGAGCAGTGGGTCCTGGACAAATGCTGATGAGAGAACCTCTTCAGCAAACCCATGCAAACAAGGCCACCGAGCTGGAGTCTGAGTTCCTGACTAGGACCAGGCTCTCCAAAAAGACCGCTGACCCTTCCTGGAGGAAGGCTTTGGGTAGAAAGCCCTCCTACCTGAAGAAGAGGAAGGCTTATGGAAACTACTCTCAACACCAGGCCTTCCCAGTTCCCCAACAGGGCCAGCAGGCCAAGGGACAAGGGCATGGCCCATGTAACCCTAAGATCCCCAAACCCCAGCCCGTACCCCCGACGCAACCTGGAGGGGGGGCCTTTGACTCCTTGGGAATGGCCTCTCTTCCCCCAGGAGGCCCAGCCCCAGAGCACACGGGGGCATCTGGTGCTCTTTGGCCATAGGTGGCCCTCCATTACCAGCAAACACCCCCACCATTCTTCCCGGGAGAGCCCCCCAGAACTTCTCTCCAGAGAGACCTGCTCCGGCAGAAACTCGTGGGCCTTCTGGAGGACTAGGCAGTGGAAACTGTCCCAGCCCACCTCAGGGGCACAGGCAGTGGAACCTTTCCTAGCCCACCTCAGGGGTCCAGGGTTCTACTCCCACTACTTCCTGATGCCAAAAAGGACCATAGGGCTCTACCCCATCCTCGACCTGTGGGACGTCAACAGATTCCTGGTGAGGGAAAAGTTCAAAATGCTCTCTTGGAACATTGCTGCCATACCTCAGAGACTGGGCATAAAGGATGCGTACACACACATCCTCATCAATCCCCCTACACAGGCAGTACCTCTGCTTCATGGTCAGGGAGAACATTATCAGTACAGAGTGCTACCCTTCGGCCTGGCCTTCACCCCAAGGGTATTCACCAAGTGCCTGGCGGTGGTTGCAGCCCACCTCAGATACCAGGGAGTATTTGTCTTCCCCTATCTGGACGACATAGAAACATAGAAACATGATGACAGAAAAAGACCACATGGCCTATCTAGTCTGTCCTTCCATAACAACTACAACAGTCCACGACTGGCTTGTACAGGGCAGCATGGCCCATCAAGCGACGGCATGCATCATCCTCCTGCTGGAGCACCTCGGCTTAGTCATAAACTACCCGAAGTCCCATCTCCAGCCAACCCAGGACCTGGAGTTCATAGGGGCTCAGTTGGACACTGTTTGAGTCAGGGTCTTTCTCCCCCAGGACAGGGCCCTATGCCTCCAAGTGCTTGCCACAAGCACACAGCGCTGTGCTTGGCGTTGGCTTGTCTCATGCTCCACCTGCTGGGACACATGCATCCACTGTGCATGTCATTCCAGGCACTAGCCTGCAGATGTGGACAACCCAGTGGGCCCTCCGCTCGCAATGGTCCCAGGCCACAGGACGCTTGCAGGACAGGGTGCTCATCACCCGTCCCCTGACTCACTCTCTCTCAACTTGTGGCAAAACCTCCAGGGTCTACTGGCCGGAATGCCCTTCCAGCCCCCTGCACCCCAAAGGATCCTCATGACAGATGCCTCTAAGCTGGGGTGGGGAGCACATTGCGACAACCTTTGCACTCAGGGCAGCTGGTCACCGACAGAGTCTCCAGCAAATCAACCTCCTGGAGCTCTGAGCAGTAGCCTTAGCCCTCTGGGCTTTTCACTACCACCTGAAGCATCAAGCCAAATAAATATTTACAGCCTGGTCACCTTCTGATCACCCAACCATCACTTCCCCTTCTCCCTGAGACTGCCAATGGAATGCTTTTGTAATTTACTTATATATAACAGTGTTGTCATCTGTTGGCCATACTGTCCTGAAGAAGAAAGGTTTGACCTTTGAAAGCTAGTTCAATAAAAAGGTATCACCTTATTGTCCTGTTTTTGTTTCTTTTTATCTATCTATGTTTCTGTCATTAGATATATAAGCAAAAGTAACCCGGCAAACACATTTCTTAAGATGTAATAAGAAAATCTGTTTGAAGCAGCTGTCTAGTGACAAGTATAATAAACTGTATTAATGATGTCATTATTATTTTCTAATTAAAAGCTATTAACTAAGAGTTAATTGCCTTTAAAAGATGGGGCAGAGTCCTCTCTGGGATTTATCTCTCTTTCTCTTTTCTTGTCTGGCACTGCTGATATTTTTAAACTAATTGACTGAATTATCTTGTGTCAGATGTGAGTAATCGAATTAAACATTATTTGCAAGTTTGTTTGTTTTATTTAATAATTATTTAAACATGCTTTTTCACCACCTTGATCAACTTACCTAGCACATAGATCCTAGGGTGAAAGGCAACAAGAATTTGGGCTTCAAAACTTTTAAGCATCTGTTCTATAAAATTTGACATTGACAAAATAAAATAGTCAAACCTCGGTTTTCATGATTAATCCGTTCGAAAAAGTCTGACTAAAACCGAAACGTATGAAAACTGAAGCAATATTTCCCATAAGAAATAATGTAAATCCAATTAATCCATTCCAGACACCCAAAAATATTCACAAAAATACATTTTATAGAGAATAACTATATTTTTACATACAGAAAACAATGAGAAATAAATATAAACGACTAATGAAATGGATAAATGAACATTTAACATCACTGAAAGCAAGCTAAGTTCAGTACTGTACAGTACAGTATGTTAACATCTGGCCTTAGCCACCCCTGACAAGCTGCTGTGCCCAGCTCTCTTCGGAATCACATTGGATTCAGCCCATTAAAATACCTTTACATTATCTGCTCAATGCTTCAGAATGGCAGAAAATCTTAATGATATAGCTTCAGACGTACCATGCAAGAGAAAGAACTGCCTCCCACATTCATGCAACATCTCCTGCTTACGTTGACAGCTTTTCTTCCCTGCTACCTCCGAGCCTGAGGGGGCGCTCCAGAGAACGGGCAGGCGGTGGACGAGATCGGGGCCTTCCTCTCTGCGCGTGCAATCCTTGCCTCTCTGACTCTGACCAGGCTCGAGGATGTGTTTCATTTACGTGCTCAGCTGGCTTTTGCTTCTCATCACGCTGGCGATCGGTGAGTCTGGGGGGCAGTGCTGCCGGGACCGGGCAGGTGTTCTGGCAGTGTATACAGAATGGTGTGCAGCGCGAGGGTGTATGTATTTACAGTACTGTACTTTACGAAAACCGAGGCGATGTACGAGAACCGGGACAAAATCTCAGTCAAAAGACGTTGAAAACCGAAGCGATGTATGAAAACCGGGACAAAATCTCAGTCAAAAAAGACGTTGAAAACCGAAGCGTATGAAAACCGGGGCAAATGAAAACCGAGGTTTGACTGTATAGGTCTTTCATCTGGATAGTACAAAGGGAAAGGAAATTACTTAGCTCACACCTTTTCTCATTCAATTAGTAGATATTTTCCTGTCCCTGGGGTGCTTACAAACACAGCTGTCTGTAGACTTAGCCCGGAGGATAAGATATACCAATTTATCTGTGCCAAGACCATGGGCAGCTTTGTACTGCCCAGATGAGACCCAATTATTTATTTTTCCATTTCTGCTACTACTAAATCATTTATAAAGTGCTACAAGGTGTATGCAGCACTGTATAAACATAGATAGAGACAGTCCCTTCTCGTGAGAGCTTACAATCTAATTAAGACAGACAAGACGAAGGATAAGAATAAGGGGGAAAGGAGGGGAAGGAGATACAAAGAAAAAGGGGGGTCAGGATCCAAAAGCAGCTTCAAAGAGGTGAGCCTTTAACATGAACCTGAAAAGGGCAGAGATGAAGCCTGACATACAGACTCAAGGAGTTTGTTCCAGGCATAAGGAGTAGCAAGGTGAAAGGACCAAAGTCTGGAGTTGGTAGTGGAAGAAAAGGGCAAAGAGAGAAGCAAGACAGAAGAAGAACAGAGCTCACAAGGAGGGGTGTAGGCAGAGAGAAGAGAGGAAAGGTAGAAAGGAGCAGAAGAGTAAATACACTTATAGGTCAGAAGGAAAAGCTTGAATTGGATACGGAAACAGAAGGGAAGCCAATGAAGTGATTTGAGCAGAGGAGTTATATGAGAATATCGAGGCTGGTAAAAAATTAGTCACACAGCAGAGTTCTGAACAGATCGAAGGGGAGAAAGGTGGCTAAGAAGGAGACCAGTAAGAAGGAGGTTGCAATAGTCGAGACAGGAAGTATTTAGAGAGTGGACAAGTGTTTTAGTGTGTTCAGAAAGAAAGGGACAAATTTTGTTAATGTTAGATAGAAAGAAATGACAGGTTTTAGCTATCTGTTGGATATATGAGGAGAAGGAAAGGGAGGAGTCAAAGATGACCCCAACGTTGCAGACTGAGGAAGCAGAAAATAAAGAGTGTTATCCACAGAGATAGAGAAAGGAGGAAGGGGGGAAGGTTTAGGGGGGAAAATAAGACGTACAGTTTTGGCCATGTTTAATTTCAAATGGCAGTGAGACATCCAGGTGGCAATGTCAGACAGGCAGGCAGAAATGCGAGACTGAAATGTCAGAGAGATATCAAGTGTAGAAAGATAGATCTGAGAATCATCAGCATAAAAATTAAATCCATGGGATGAGATGAGAGCATTAAGGGACTGGGTGTAGAGAGAGAAAAGAGGAGGGCCGATAACAGATCCCTGGGGTACACCAACTGAAAGTGTGATAGCAGTAGAGGAGGAACCACTAAAATGGAGTGGAGTAGCAGCTTAATGGTTAAAGCACTGGCTTGGGAGCCAAGAGACCAGGGTTCAATTCCCGTTAGTACTCTTTGTGGTCTTACACAGGTCACTTAACCCTCCATTGCCTTAGAAAATTCCAAGTTATAAATGTCCCTGTTTAATGTACATTACCAAGTTTATGTTTCAATGTGAACCGCTTTGACTGAAATGATAAAGTGGTTTAAAAAAAACCTGTTAAATAAATAAAAACAAACACTGAAAGAGTGATGGGAGAGATAAGAAGAAAACCAGCACAGGGCAGAGTCCCTAAAACCAAGATGGGACAATGTGTCAAGCAGAAGGTGGTGGTCAGCGGTGTCAAAAGCGCAAAAAGGTCAAGAAGGATGAGGATAGAATACAGGTCTTTGGATTTAGCCAGGAATAAGTCACTGGAGACTTTGGCAAGTGCAGTCTCTGTAGAATGAAAGGGACAAAAGCCAGATTGAAGTGGATCCAACAGGGCTTGAAAGGAAAGAAATTCAAGACAATGACAGAGGACTTGTACACTCCAAAAGTTTAGAAATGAAGGGAGATGGGTCGTTAGAAGGACAACTACAGTCAAGAAGGTTTCTTAAGGAGAGGTGTGACCACAGCATGCTTGAAGGCTGAAGTGACCATGGCAGTGGAGAGCGAGAGGTTTAGAATATGTGAGATGGAAGGGATGATAGAGGAGAAAATGGAACTAAGGAGATGGGTAGGGATAGGATCAAAAGAACAAGTAGTAAGTTTAGAGGAGGTTTAGATGAGGTTTCCTCAGAGATCTTAGAGAAGGAAGAAAGGGTAACAGATTGAGGGGAAAAGTTGGTATTGAAGTGGGGGAAGAGAGGATGAAGCTGATTTAGTGGGGAATTGGAGGATATTATAATGCCTCTATATCGTTCCATGGTGAGACCGCACCTTGAATATTGTGTGCAATTCTGGTTGCCGTATCTTAAAAAGGCTATAGTGTTGTTAGAAAAGGTTCAGAGAAGAGCCACCAAAATGGTAAAGGGGATGGAAGAATACCCCTATGAAGAAAGGCTAAAAAGGTTAGGGCTCTTTAACCTAGAAAAGAGATGGCTGAGGGGAGATATGATAAAAGTCTATAAATTAATGAACGGAGTGGAATGGGTAAACGTAGATCGATTGTATACGTTATCAGAATATAGAAAGACTAGGGGACATGCAATGAAGCTACAGGGTAAACTATTTAAGACTAATAAAAGAATTTTTTTTTCACTCAACGTATAATCAAACTCTGGAATTTGTTACCGGAGGATGTAGTAAAGGCTGTTAGTGTAGCTGGGTTTAAAAAAGGTTTGGACAAGTTCCTGGAGGAAAGGTCCATAAACCATTATTAAGAAGAGACCCAGGATATCAATGCTTCACCCAATACAACCATTGTGGAACCTTTGTCTTTTGGGGAAACTGCTAGGTACGTATGACCTAGATTGGCCACTGTTGGAAACAGGATATTGGGCTTGATGGACCTTGTTCTGACCCAGTATGGCATATCTTATGTTCTTATGAATGATCTTGTGGATTTTGTCATGGAAATAGTCAGCTGAGGTTTGGGTAGAAAGAGAAGAAGGGGGAAGTGCTTTGAGGAGAGAGTTAAGAGTTGAGGAGAGATGGCGAGGGTCAGTAGCAAGAGAGTTAGTCAGTTGGGCTCTTGGAGAAATTTGTCTTTGCACAACTGTCACATCACCTTGATTCCACTAACTTCCTTCACCCTCGTCAATCAGGTTTCCGTCAGGGTCACAGTGTTGAAACTATTCTTCTTGCCTTTACTAATGCACTGCATGTAGCTCATGATCGCGGTGATATCTCGGTGGCGGTTGCACTTGATCTTTCAGCTGCGTTTGATCTAGTTGATCACTCCCTCCTTCTTCTTCGTCTACGGGAAGCGGGTCTTTGCAGTACTGTTCACCGCTGGTTCCACTCCTTTCTCTCCTCCCGTTCATGTGCAGTCCTGTCGCCTTCCCCTTCCTCTATCCCCCCTTCTGACTCCTTTCCTCTTTCCTGTGGGGTACCTCAGGGTTCTGTCCTGGCTCCCCTCCTCTTCAACCTTTTCTTAGCCCCCTTGGCCCTCTTAATTCAACAGTCTGGAATATCTGCCTTTCTCTATGCCGACGACATTTTATTACTCCACCACACTTCCCCATCCTGTCCTGATCTCTCCACGCTTAACTCTTGTCTTTCCACTGTGGCTGATTGGTTGACTCGTAATTGCCTCCACCTTAATCTCACCAAGACTGTTGCTATCTGGTTTTCTCACAACAACCCACCCCCCACATTGGCCCCCTCCTTCTCTGGCTCTCCTGTTCCCTTAGTCTCTTCCTTTCGCTACCTTGGGGTTCACTTCGATTCTGATCTATCTTTTCACGCTCATATATCTCATGTCACCAAGTCATCCTTCTTCTTCCTCCGACAAATCCGTGCAGTCCGTCCCTTCTTATCCCCGTCTGCTCTCACCACTCTGTTGCTATCCCTGGTCATGTCACGGGTGGATTTCGCAAACTCACTTTTCGTCGGCCTTTCCAAGTCGCAACAGTCCCGGTTACAACGTATTCAGAATACTGCCGCCCGTCTGGTTACCAATTCCTCCCCCCGTGATCACATAACACCCCTACTGTTTCGTCTTCACTGGTTGCCTTTTCCCCACCGTGCTCATTTCAAGCTGCTCATCCTGGTTCATAAAGCTCTTCATACAGGCACCCCTCAATATTTAACAGACCTTCTCTCCTTTCATTCCCCTAGGTACACCCCTCGCTCCTTCCATCTTAACCGCCTCACTCTTCCCTCTCCCTCCCGCGCCCACTTACAATCTACTCGTTCCTCTGCTTTCTTTTTTGCTGGCCCCGCCCTTTGGAACTCCCTCCCCTCTTCACTCCGCCTGGATCCTCACCACCCCACATTTAAACAAAACCTGAAAACCCATCTCTTTTCCCTGGCGTTTGATATCCCCTCCCCTTTTGTGTGAATCCTATTTGTTCTATCCTCTGCTTTCCTTGTGATTTGTCTCTATTTATGTTCTGGCCTTGTCTTTCCTGCTTTTATTGCTTTTCTGTCCAGGAATTGTATTTCCTTTCTATTTCATTGGCTTCGGCCTTTTTTTAAAAAATTGGATTTTATTGTACACCGCTTTGCTTGCCACTGAAAGGCGGTTTTTATCAAGTGAAATAAAACATAAACATAAACATAGTAGTTTTGCTTGGTGAGAGCTAAGGCCGATTGGAAGGAGGTAAGCATGAATTTGAAGTGAAGAAAGTCAGAGAGGGAGCAGGATTTGAGCCAAATGCGCTCAGCTGAGCTGGCATAGGAGCGTAGATAGTGGGTAGCTGAAGATAACCAGGGCTGAGGTGACCCATTTCTGACCTATCAGACCCCTCCTCAATATCTCCCCTACCCCCAGGTCTTCTTGAAGTCATATATGTTGTATATTAAGCAATGGATTCAACCCTCTGACTGTCCTTGGGCATTGGGACAGCTGATGTTCCTTCTAGCCTGGAAGGTCCTACAAAACTACAAGTTGTGGTGGGTCTAGAGGGATACCCTCTTGATGTTATCAGCCTGAAGTAAGGTTGAGACCATACAATCATCATTTCCAGTGACATGAATGGCGGTAGAGCAGCTGTCTCTAGTTAGTTGCCCACTCTGTCTAATAGGAAATCCACCCCTGTATATAATTTACCTAGTGAAGGATCAAGATTTTAAGTTTTACATAGAACAGTATGAAAAATTCTTAAGAGAGCTGTCTATCCTGATAGGAGAGAGAATTAACAAACCTCATCTGATAAAATCACGTATTTTGATGCTGGATCCTCAAAATGGGGAAGAAGAGGTACTCTCGGGACTGTGCCACATTCTGCCTTTTGTTAGAAATCTATCGATATATGCTGACAGATCTAAACAGGCTCCCAGATTCCATGCTCTTGTTCCTGAGAAATCAGAAAGCAAAATAGTGACCTACGGGGCTGTTAGGCTCAGATTCTTAAGCACCTTTCCACATCCTCTTCCTCCCCCTACCCCATTGATTTCCTGCCAGTGGATGAGGTGAGAGGCTCTCTTATGTAATAGCATAAGTAGATGGCATCACATAAAGATCAGAATGAACTATCCAGTGTGCCCAGTAATGTGGTTAGGGTTATAAATGCTGCTCCATGCAAGTTACCCCCTGCCCACTGCCTTAATCTGTACAAAGTTCATGTCATTGCTCAACATGGGTCTTTTTGGTTTTGCAAGTGTGAGTGCTTTCTCGTTGCACTCATCAACATGAGGTCAGATTCTAAATGCAAACCCAAAAAGTTCCAGGAAAAATCCACAACCACTATTGAAAACCTGTACCACAGTGGCAGTGTGAAGAAGCTGTGCAATTTATTAGAAAAAATCTATATTGGGGACCATGAGAAGGGAGACCAACTGTGCGAATGTTATTGGTCCCTTTCAGAGTCCACAGTCATTCTCTCTAAATACTTTTTATCTATTATTTTTTTATACATAGCTTATTGTGTTTTCTTAAACGTTCTTCAGATGTTAAATCTGTACTCATTCAATCAAAAAATGCTTCCACTACAATGCCCACAATGAACACTCGTTTGTCACTGTTCACACTTCTATCACTGCATGACATAACACTGCATCAATGTATAAAAAATCCAGACACTTTTACAGTATCTTATTTATCAGATGCTGCCAATACTTTCTCCATTTTTCAAAGCACAATTCATGCAGACTGCCACTCTCATGTTGTTGTAAATTTGCTACTCTCGATTCAACCAGTCTACAGGTTTTGATGTCTATGTCAAGGGTCAGCGAATATCTGCAATGCAAACAAAATTATCAGTAACTAGCGGTTACTTCAATCTCACGTTAATGCCCAAAGGAAACTTTGCAGCGCAGAAGCTAACCAGGCAACAACGATATTCAGCCACTGCCTAGTTAGCTTCTGCGGCGAAAGTTAGGCCAGCCTTTAAAGTCCTTAACTTTCGCCACTTAGGGATAACTGGGTAGTGGTTGAATATCGCCACTGCCAGGGGCGGCGCTCTAATGAGGCAAAGTGAGGCGGCTGCCTCAGGTGGTAAAGTTTTGAGGGCAGCAAATGCCCCCAAAACAGCCGCCTCACTTCGCACAAGTTGTTGCTGCCACTGCCGAGTTTGCTTCTCGGCAGCAGCAAACTCACCACCTAACTACTTCTGCAGCCACGGCTCCCTGCCTCTTAGGGAACCGTGGCTGTGCTGGTGAAGCCGGTGCGGAGCCTTCCGGTCTCTCGGAGGGCTCCGTGCAGCATTGTCCCAACTTCTTTTGTGGGCGGGACAATGCTGCACGGAGCCCTCCGAGAGACGGGAAGGCTCTGCACCGGCTTCACCAGCACAGCCACGATTCCCTTAGAGGCAGGGAGCCGCGGCTGCAGAAGAAGGAGACACAGGTACTGCGGTAGCAGGCAGACATGGCGATAGGGTGGGGGAGAGGGAAGGAGGGGGCAGGGAACAAGGGAAAGGCGAGATCTGCAATGGGGCTGACATGGAGGGAGGGAGGGGGCTGGAAGGGAATTGACAAGGGAAAGGTGGAGTCTGCAACTGGGCTGACGGGGGGCTGGAAGGGAATTGATGTGAAGGGAAGGTGGGGTCTGCAATGGGGATGACACGGGGAGGAGGGGGCTTGAAGGGAATTGACATGACGGGAAGGTGGGGACTGCAACTGGGTTGACATTGAGGGAGGAGGGAGCTGACACTGGAGAAGAAGGAGGCTGAAAGGGAATTGACAAGGGTTCCCTCTCATCCAGCAGGAACAACTGGAGTGCTACCTGCATCGAACAAATCAGCCCGATCGCTTCAAGTGATTGGGCTGATTTGTGCGGCGGCGGCACTCCGGTTGTTTTAATTTTAGATTTTGCCACCTCTGCCCTGACTCTGCCTTTCTGCCGCTTATTTATTTATTTTTTTTGCTACAAGCATTCTTGAGGAAAAAAACACAGCGGGAAGGCAGAGGCAGGGCAGAGGCGGCAAAATCTAAAATTAAAACAGCCAGAGCGCCCCCGCCGCCGCTGCCGGGTGAGAAGTGCAAGTAGAGGAAGTGGAGACAGGAGGAGGACAAGGAGAGACAAAGGTGAGAGATGGGGGACAAAGGGGGAGACAGGGAAAATTCTGGACAATGGAGGAGACAAGGGAACAAGTACTAGACAAAGGGGAGAGACAGGGGGGCAAATGCTGGACAAAGGGGAGAGACGGGGACATGCTGGACAGAGGGGAGAGACAGTGCGGGTTAGGATTATAATGGGCTAATAGGGGGGCTAGCACTGGTAATTGGCAGATCAGGGGCGGAGAGGACTGGTAATGGGTTGATAGGGAAGGCTAGGACTGGTAATGGGCTGATGGGGGGTAGGACTGGTAATGGACTGATGGGGGTCTAGCATTGGAAATGAGCTGATTGGGGAGGTTAGGACTGGAAATGGACTGATTAGAGGGGGATAGGACTAGTAATAGGCTGATTAAGGGAGGCTAGCACTGGTAATGGACTGAGGGGGGCTAGCATTCGAAATGAGCTGATCGGGGAGGCTAGGACTGGTAATGGGGTTGAGGGGGGACTAGCAGTGGAAGTGAGCTGATTGGGGGGGGGCTTCAACTGGGAATGGGCTGATGGTGGGGAGGGGAGGATAGAGCTGCTGGCCTTGGAAGAAAACTGGGGACTAGGGCTACAAATGAGCTGATGCGAGGAGATGGGAGAATGGGACCGGAAGGGAGTGGATGCTGAGAGGAGCTGCCATAGTATTTGGACTAAAAGGAGCTAGACAGTGGGGAAGGAGGGGGACTGGAAGGGAATGGACACCAGTGACAGTCATGGGAATGCAAGTTGACATTGGAAGGTACCGGGAGGGAGGACTGGAAAGGGGCTGATACTGGGAAGGGTTACAGGGACTGGAAATAGGCTGATGGAAAGAAGTGAAGAAAACAAAAGAAGTGATAAGAAATGGCAGATGGACCATAGACCACAGAAAGAGAGCTAAGAGAAGACAGGAAAGCAGAAGCCTCAGATCGGGACCAGCATGATCAGAGAATAAAATGGTCAGACAACAAAGATAGAAAAAATAATTTTATTTCATTTTAGTGATTGGACTTTGTGCTTTCTTTATATTTTACACAATATTGGGGAACTGCATCTCTTATTTATCTGATGTTGCACTGCATGTGGACTCTGGCTTCTTGGGGTTTCAGTTCAAAATTTGTCTACATATTTTTATTTTTATTTTAGATTATGGTTACTTATTCTGTACTTGGTGAGGGTCGATGTTGTGAGTGTGTGACTGAGGCCAGGTGTTCTGTTAACAAGGAGTTTGTACATAAAGATCTATACTGTACTGTAGTAATTTGACTTGTTCAGCTTTTCAGATAGGTGTATGGATGTTCCAGGGCCCACTGTAGTATTTACAGTGACACTTTTTTTTGGATGGGCTCCTTATGTGAGTTTTGGAAGTTTGTGTTGATATGGTATGGTATGGTAGGTTTGCTCTTTGTTGTAGGGTTTTATATTAGTTCACAATATGCCTGGTACTGGAGAATAGTGGTGGTGGTGGTTTTTAGTGAAATGATCAGAATAAGATTTTTTTTTTAAATATTAAGTTCTGTGGGTGAATGTCCTGGTTCTGCTCTGCACCCACTGTGGATGCAAAATATATGTTGAAAAAGAAAAAGCAAGAACCATAACGCAGTTTATAACAACAAAATAAAAATGAGTTGTAAGTTAGTTTTATAAACTGTGCTGTTGGTTCTTGCTCTCTTTTAGTTACTTGGTGTGCAAACAGGACCATACCTAGCCCTGTGCAAGCGGTGCAGCCGCACAGGGCGCAAAGGCTTGGAGGGCGCATTTTGGCTGTCTGATGTTGCCCTTCTGCCGGCGCCTTTCAGATCGGGCGCATGCCCCCTCCTTCTCCCCATACCTCCATCCAGCGCTGCCTGCTCTTTCCCTGTTGCCAGTGCCGCCGTGAAAAAAACAGAGGGCAGCAGCAGCAGGGAAAGAGCAGGCAGCACTGGACGGAGGTATGGAGGGAGGAGGGGGAGTGTGCGCCCAAGCTGCAAGTCGCACAGGGTGTGATTGCAACTTGGTATGGCCCTGTGTGCAAATATCTTGAATTCCCTCCATATAATCTAATTGGCTTTTTGGTTTGGGTCAGTCCCTGATTGGAGTTCTGAGGGGGGGGGGGGCGCTATCTCATTCTTCGCCTCAGGCAGCAGATTGCCTTGAGCCGCCCATGGCCACTGCCCAGTTATCTCCAGGTGCCACTGCTGCTCTACCCCTGGAACGCCCAAATGCTAACTGGCTAGTATCTGGGTGTTCAGTGGCAGCACCTGGAGATATTCAGGAGCTAGTTAGTGCTGCTGAATATCCCAGATACCTCAGCTCATTTGCTGACCACGTTAATTGCTCTGAATTGCCCCCTTTGGTTTTTTTTCTCCTCCCCTTGTAATAGCGAAGGGCCCACAACGAATAAAACCAGGAGTCTATTGACTAGAATTCAAACCAGTTTAATGTGCACAGACTCAGGCCAATGTCACATACAAAATGTCTGAGCCCTGAGCTCAGAAAAACGACAGTTTATATACTGTTCTTCTCCAGTCTAATACAGGCAAAACTCCTCATTGGTCTTGGTGGCCCCCCTCTCTCTCTCCCAATAGCCATCTCTGATCTGGCTTGTACCTGTTTTCATTCTGTGCAGGCTTTTCTAACTAAAGCTCAAATCTCTAGACATAATACTTCTGCTACAGTACATTTTGCTACTTTTGCAAGGTCAGTTAGCCGGCAGAGATAATGAAAAGCACAGCTGTGATTATCATAACAGTGGAAAAGTTTTACTTTTGTTTATCAGAAGCCTTCTTATCAAAGGCAGAGCAAGGCAGTTTCTAACAGCTACTGGTATTTTCTGTCTGTCTGGTTTGCTATAATATTCCAAAGTCAGTTATAATATTCTAAAGTAAGGGAGGGGGACTCAGGCCTAATATACAGGCCTCGACTACCTACAGGATGAACTAGGCCATTGCCTATCACATTCCCCCCTTTTGATTATTCACACCCGCAAGTGAGAAAGGGTGAGAATCAAATCACACATAGATATGAAAGTACTTTAAACTATAGTAGAGGGATCACTCCGTGGTATAAGGTAGTAGTCCCACATTGCTAATATTTGTGCTGCTGCCTTGCGGTCAATAACTTTATCAATAATGGAGTGTAGCATACGCAAACATAGGGGAAGGAAACATAGGATACATAAGCAAACAGTTACAATAAAAAATATAAGCACTATAAGTGTCTTCAGGCCGCCTAGGCCTGAAAACCAAGAACCAAACCAGCCATCTAGTTGCAAGCCATGCCACGTTTGGACTGGGACATAAGTTTGCTTTCTCATGTGATTGGCTATATCTTCTACAACCTGTCCTTCATTATCAATTTGCAAGCAGCAGTTAGTTAAATTCAGCTTGCCACATACTCCTCCTTCAGCTGCAAGCAGATAATCTAAAGCTAAGCGGTTCTGGTAAATGGCTGTACGCATCTGTGTGGCTTGCTTAGCTAACAAGGTTAGCGCTCTACTAGTTTCATTGGTTATAATTTCAACAACAGCTTGCAAACGTATAATACGGTCTAACATATATACAGGGGTGCGGTAGCCCCAAGAACCATCTTGCGCCCAGGTAGCAGGTCCATAGTAAGAAACAATTCTCTCTGGTGGCCATTCTTCAGAGGTTGCATCCCATTTGTCCCACTGGCCGATTTTCAGAGCTTCTCGTTTCTGTCGACTTTTATATACAGGGAACCCCAATTGTTCTCCGTGGGATAGGGGCAAAAGAAAAAAAGATGGTCGTATAGTTCCTAGAACACACGCTCCTCCCCAATTGGCAGGGAGTTTAGCATATGCTCTGGTGCCACAAATCCAATATAGTCCAGGTGGGGCTTGCCAAGTGCTGTGCGTAGCCAGATTTGTCCATATCCTAGCCAAATAAGGAAAGATGATCAATGGGTTAGACGGTTCTGGAGTATTGGCACCTGACCACCAAGAAGTCTTCCCAGTAGTGGCATTGTAATATTTCTGGTTCAAACAGACCAACTGTCCCACAGGTGCATTCAATTGTGGTCCTGCTCGTACAAAACATAATTTACCCACTAGAGTGGGCGAGGACCCATTCATTGGTAGTGTTATGCACATCAGTTTGGTTATATGGTACGGAATAGTTTAGTTCTTGTGCTTCCTAAGGCCATTGGTCTCCCATCTGAGTTCCTCCACAAAAGAGACAGTCCGAGACATGGAGGCTGGATGCCACAGCTCCAGCTAGTTCGAGGAACAAATTCTGCGAAGCGTGGGGAACAACAAATTCTGCCTTCATGGCCTCGTGGAAGGTATGATGTATGCGATAAGGTGAAGAAACATGAGTCTTTACATTCAGCTGAATGAATACAATGGTTCCAGGATCAGTTCCACCTCCTGCTATGCGCAGGCCGAATCGAAATCCTTGCTTCCACTGGCTGGGGTCGAAGATCTGAAGCCGTAGGGGATTGCAGGCGCTTTTCTTGCACTGTTCAGGTTTCAATAAAGGTAATCTTTCCAGCAGCGCCTTGCGATTATCTCCATTCTGTCCTGTAGGGCTACCAGACCAGGTAGCATAGTACACACAATCCCATTTCGGACAGAAATAGTCTGCTTCTGCTGATTTGCTATATGTTGTTGGGGAATGTATCCCAGTGCATATTCCCCAGTTGTACACACCTTCAGGACACATATACTTATCATAATAGTAAGCTTGTTCCCATGATCCACACCTGTAGTAATTATTTCTATTAATCAAGTCACAAGCATCAAAATACAGTAAACAGGTTGGTTAGGATCAGAGAGTTGACTTGTGGCATTGATAAGGGCTCCATCTTCATCATTCCATCTCAGTTCCAGGACATAGTAAGATGGATTCTGTCGAGGTCAGAAGCAAGTACGAGTTTTTCCCTTTGTACAGACGTTCAGTTCTGTACCATTATAGATACACTGGCTGACTACACCGGTACAAGTGTAGTAAGAGTGATAAAGCAAAGTCTGAGTAACTTGTATACCAGTTCGGGTGGTGGTTATACAGGCTGCACAAGGGGGCAAAGCAAGAGTGGTTCTCAAGTGTCCCAGGGCTACCGCAAGAAGGAAGTAGCAGCTATTAGTAATCATCATGATTATAGTCTTTGATGATTAATGAGGTAGTTAATGGTTGATTGAGGTAGATAGATAGAGGATAGAGTCTGAAATGTAGATGTTCAGGAGCAAGCTGGCAGAGTCTTTATGATGATGGATCTTGTCTTCGCAGCATGAGTCGCAACGGTGATGCAGGATTAGTGATCGAAGTCTAGGGGCGACTCTCAGGAACTGTTGCTGGTTTCACTCGACTGTGATGAATCCAGGAGTCGATCTCGGCCACTTTAACTGCTGTTGGGGTTCATAGCAAAACGATATACGGTCCCTTCCAATGAGGCGCCAACGGTGTCTTCTTCCACTCCTTTACCCACACCGAGGCTCCAGGCTTGAAAGGATGCAAGGGCTCTGTTAGATTGATAGGCAACTGGTCCTGCACCCAGGTATGAAGGCTCTGCAAAACAGAACTTAGAGCCAACAATTCTTGCCTAGTAATTACGGATCCAATTTGATTCATATCCCCTCTTATCCCCTGTACTATGGGCGGGGGCCTCCCATACAAAATCTCAAATGGGGATACCCCTAATGGCATGGTGGGGGCTGAACGTATTCGGAGAAGGGCTATGGGAAGAGCTTGGGGCCACTTCAAGTGGGCTTCCTGACAAAGTTTGGATAGCTGAGATTTTAGGGTTCGGTTCATTCTCTCTACTTTCCCTGAACTCCTGGGGCCTGTAGGCTGTGTGTAACTTCCATTGTATTTGCAGGGCATGGGCTAGCTGCTGAGTTACTTGTGATATAAAAGAGGGCCCATTGTCAGACCCCATGGTCAAAGGTATTCCGAATCGGGGGATAATCTCATGGAGCAAGGCTTTAGTGACCTCTCTGGCCTTCTCAGTTCTGGTGGGAAACGCTTCCACCCATCCAGAAAAGGTACAAACTAGGACTAGCAAGTAGCGATATCCATTTGCTCGTGGCATTTCTGCAAAGTCTATTTAGATATTTCCCATGGGGGTCACTCCTACTGACTGAACTCTTGGGGGAGGTACAGGACCTTGTCGGGCATTGTTCTTGGCACAGGTCACACATCTTCGGGCTACTGAGGTGGTCAAAGGTCCCAGCAAGGAGATATAGAAGTATGGCTTCAAAGCATTGGCCATCTTTGTTTTTCCATAGTGAGTGGCTTGATGAAAGGCTTGGACAAAAGCAGGGCCTAGGGCTTCAGGGATCACGGTCATACCAGGGGTTGAGCTCCCTTCAGGCGGGGGCAACACTATCCATCCAGTTTCTGATAACTGCCCTCCCTCCTTTTGACAGTAATGGTCCTTCTCTACTTGGGTATATCTGGGTGTCCATACATTCAAAGGTACTGGAAATATGGCTGCTTGAATCGTTACATTTGGGGTAGTAATTTGTCCTGCAATGGCTGCTTCTCGGGCTGAGGCATCAGCAAATCTATTTCCGCGGGATACATCTCCATCTCCAGTTTGATGGCCTCGACAATGCATCACTGCTACATGTTTGGGGGCCCATACTGCTTCCAGCAAAGTCAATATTTCTGGACCATACTTGATAGACTTGCCTCCTGAGGTGATCAATCCACGTTCCTTGTACAGGGCCCCATGGGCATGCAGAGTTGTAAAAGCATATTTAGAGTCCGTGTATACATTCAGGCTGATTCCTGTTCCAAGTTTGAGTGCTCGTGTTAGAGCTATCAATTCAGCCTTCTGTGCTGAGGTTCCTGGGGCCAGGGCTGATGATTCTACTACCATGTCTAGGGTCACCACTGCATACCCCGCACATCGCTGTCCTTCCATTATGAGGCTACTTCCATCCACAAAGAAAGTTTTGTCTGGGTGGCTCAAGGGAATATCAGTTAAGTCTGGGCGACTTGAATATAGTGTCCATTACTTCTAGGCAATCATGGTCAGGAGGGCCTGGACCGGCTGGCAGCAGGGTAGCTGGGTTCAGAGTTTGGCTGACGCTCAATTGCAATTGCGGATTCTCACATAGCATACTTTGATACTTCAACATTCGAGCGTTGGTGAGCCAGTGGTTTCCTTTGTGTTCCATCAGGGTTAAAACAGAGTGTGGTACAGTGACTCGCAAATTTTGTCCTAAGGTGAGCTTGTCAGCTTCGCTTACTAAAAGGGCTGTGGCTGCTACAGCTCTTAAGCAAGGTGGCCATCCTTTGGCAACAGGATCCAGTTGTTTTGACAGGTAGGCCACGGGTCGCTGCCAAGACCCAAGAGGCTGGGTTAAAACTCCCAATGCATTTCCACCTGACTCATGGACATACAAACAAAATGGCTTCTGCACATCCGGTAGTCCCAAGGCGGGGGATGACATCAATGCTGTTTGCAATGATTTGAATGCTTTATCTTGTTCTGGGCCCCATTCCAAGGGGGATCGTTCAGCTCTCTGTGTGACTTGGTACAAGGGTTTTGCTATGAGTGCAAAATTTGGTATCCATATTTGGCAATAGCCTGCAGCTCCCAAGAAAGCTCGCACCTGTTTTCTGGTAGTGGGGGTTGGAATGCGGCATACTGCTTCCTTTCGCTCAAGTCCTAATTTCCGGGTTCCCTTTGACAAATGGAACCCTAGGTATTTCACTTCTGTCTGGCATAATTGCACCTTGGCTCTTGAGACCTTGTATCCAGCTTCATTCAAAAGGTGCAAAAGATCACTAGTAGCTTGCACACAATCAGTTTCATTGTTGGTGGCTATGAGCAAATCATCCACATATTGGAGTAGGATTCTCTTTCCCGGAGTTACAGGGTAACTTGACAGATCTTGACTGAGGGCTGCACTGAAGATAGTGGGTGAGTTCTTGAATCCTTGTGGCAAGCGAGTCCAAGTGAGTTGTCCTCGTCTTCTTGTGGTAGGGTTTTCCCATTCAAATGCAAACAAAAGCTGACTGGCCTCTGCCAGGCGTATACAGAAAAAGGCATCTTTCAAGTCCAAAACAGTGAAATGAGTGGCTTCTGCTGGAATCAGTCCCAGGAGGATGTAAGGATTTGGTACTACTGGATGTATAGTTTCAACTGCACTGTTTACTTGACGTAGATCCTGCACTGGGCGGTAGTCACCTGTCCCAGGCTTCTTGATTGGGAGAAGGGGGGTGTTCCAGGGTGATTAGCATTCTTTAAGAAGTCCATACTGCAGTAATTTCTTCAGGTGGCGATGAATACCTTCAATTGCTGGTCGTGGGAGGGGATACTGATGCACATGCACTGGTTCTGCTCCTGGCTTAAGGGTAACAAGTACAGGAGCTATATTTTTCGCTAGGCCAGGTGGATTATTCTCTGCCCATACTCCAGGCGGGGCTGCAATGTTGAGAGGTGTACAGAGGCTTACTGCTTTGGATGTAGATGAATAGAACCGCCATTCTTCTTCTCGGGGGACAGCTAACACCATCAGGCCGGCAGGTTTTGCGTTTATAGTCATTTCCATTTTTCCCCCTTCAACAAAGGATATCTGTGCTTGAAGCTTTGCAAGCATGTCTTGGCCCAACAGGGGAACTGGGCATTCAGGCATGTACAAGAACTGGTGTGTTATCTTCTGTCCCCTTAGTTCAAAGGCGCGGTTCTGCAGAAAGGGTCTCGTGGTTCTTGTTCCTGTAGCTCCCACGATTGTAACAGATCGAGAGGACACAGGGGCCACCGGCTTGGCTACTACTGAATGCTCAGCCCCTGTGTCTACCATAAAGTCCATATGCTGGTCTCCAATTTTTACATTGACCATAGGCTCCTGGAGACCTAAGAAGAACTTGGAGCCCGGTCTGGCCTAGTCCACATCATCCATGAAATCTGCTTCGGTGACTGCCACTCCCTGCATGGCAGTCTCATTTTGCTGGAACTGCTGAAACTGTGCGCGCTGCATCCCCCCTCACTGCTGGAATCGCCCCCCCCCCCGCTCTCCTGGCGCTCCCGCGTCCCCTCCAGGGGGTGGAGCTCATGTTCGGGCACGCATCCTTCCAATGTCCTTCCTCTTTATAATAAGCGCACTGATTTGCACCTAAGGGGGGCCGAGCGCTCCCTCGACCCCTTCCCTATCCTCTGGCTCTTCTGTTAGGATATCCTCCTCCGCGTCCTTCAACTAGTGCTGCAGCGAGCAGATCCACTTTCTTCCTCATCCTTCTTTCACTTTCCCGTTTGCTTTCTTGATCACGATTCACATATACCTTTTGTGCGACTTCCATTAACTGTGTTGCGTTCATGCCTGCAAATCCTTCTAATTTTTGCAGTTTTCGTCTTATGTCTCCCTGGGACTGACTCACAAAAGCGGCATTCACCATGCGTAAATTCTCCTGAGCTGCTGGGTCATAGGGGATGTAAAGTCTATAAGCTTCAGTTAATCGTTCATAGAAAGCAGCTGAAGAACGTCCGCTACTTTCCCAATATTCATAGCTCTCTGGCCTCCTTTCTTTAGGCCCTGCAGTAGAGCCTGGCGGAACCGGGTGAGGGCCTTTTCTCCTACATCATTATTTGGGTTCCAACCGGGATCTTCATTTGGGAAATCTGCGGCTGCCTCCTGTCTGGGGATCTAGGTTTCTCCCCACTTTAGGGTTCTCTTCCAACCATCGAGTGGTCGCTCACACTATCCGTGCCTGCTCTTCGGTAGTAAGGAGGGTAGCCAAAAGCTGGCGACAGTCAGACCAGGTGGGCTGATGGGTTTGCATAATACTAGACATTAACTCTGTTAAATCTTGGGGTATTTCAGTATAGGAGGCATAATGCATTTTCCAGTTTAATAAATCTGTTGTGGAGAAGGGCACATACACTAGACTGGTCGGTCCGACCACAACCTGACCATTGTCTTGAATGGGTAATCCTGGGACCTGCCGCAGCGGCAGTTGGTGAGCTTCTCTCGTTCTACTTCTGAAATCATAGCGCATTTCAGTGGACTTTTGGGTGACGCCGCTACTGGTACCTGGACCAGTGGATGACCCTAGACTGGCATCTAACTCTCCACTAGCGGATTCTTCGGGGGATGATTGTTCCACCTCAGAGCGCTGCTCAGGACTAGGGCTCCGACGTCTTAGGGGACTGGTCCGCACTTCAGATTTTGGAGGCGGATGATCGGGTGGAGGCACCTCGGCTGGAGGTATGCTCGCTTCCTCTGGCTCTACTTGGGGTATTGGCGGGGGTTCTTGGAGTACTGGCGGAGCTGATGGGACAGGAGTATACAGAAAGGCAGGTGGATACCTTGGGATCTCTGGAGACTCTTGGGCTACATAAATAGGGAGGTTTTTTTTCTTGGCAGGGACTCTCGTGGCAGTTGCTAACATAATTTTACTCTGTCCCTCACAGCAACGCTTCATCCAAGAGGGCTGTTTCTCACATATCCCTAACCATGAGTCTATATAGGAAAACTGTTCGGGACTATAGCTGTGCACTACCTTGTGCACACGGGACACAATTTGGATATCAAAAGTACCTTCTGGTGGCCACCCGGCATCCAGCGCCGGCCACACCCTACTACACAATATTTCTAAGCGGGTCGGTGACATTTTCACCCCATAATCATCACTAAATCCTTTCTTAAAATTCGTGATCATACAGTTCAGCGGAGTTTGTACGGACTCCGCCCCTCCCATTATAACGTATAACGTACAAGACAACAAACAGAAAGGGTAGGTAGGATGGCTACGGGTAAGGGGTCCGCGTAGCCCACAAAGCAATGAGGGGACAAACAACAAACGCTTCCTCCTGTTCGCGACCTGAACGCGGTCGCCCGGTCAGGAACTGCACTACTTAGGAGTCCGCTCTCGCTTGGCCTGTATTGCAAGACCTCTCAATCACACTTCACACAACCAAACTTGCTAGCATTTCCCAAATTCCCGGGCTAACTGGCTAAACCAAAATTACCAAACCAAAAGGGTCGATGGCTTCGCCCCACGCATACTCCTGCAGGGGTACTAGGATCGCCCTGGAAGTTGATCAGACTTCCTTTACCTGTTACTGTACCAAATCAGTCTCGAGACTTTCCCAGAGCTAACTGACTGAGAACCAGAAAAATCAATACTCACCGGATCCGGTAGCTAATGCGCTGCGCAACCAGTTCCACCTTGGGTTGAATCCTGAACTCCCCTGGGTTCGAGGTGTTGGCCAGCAGGCCGCCGAGGCAGGGCGGAACCCTCTGATGCAAGGGACCGGTCGGCGCCTGGGATCCTCTCCACGTCGGTCGGCTGTGGGCCCAGCCGGACCAAACCTGGAGGCGGTTACGTGGTAGTATTCACTTGCGTACCATTCGCGTATTACGCCATTCCCGGCCAATGCACCAAGAATATGTAATAGCGAAGGGCCCACAACGAATAAAACCAGGAGTCTATTGACTAGAATTCAAACCAGTTTAATGTGCACAGACTCAGGCCAATGTCACATACAAAATGTCTGAGCCCTGAGCTCAGAAAAACGACAGTTTATATACTGTTCTTCTCCAGTCTAATACAGGCAAAACTCCTCATTTGGTCTTGGTGGCCCCCCTCTCTCTCTCCCAATAGTCATCTCTGATCTGGCTTGTACCTGTTTTCATTCTGTGCAGGCTTTTCTAACTAAGGCTCAAATCTCTAGACATAATACTTCTGCTACAGTACATTTCGCTACTTTTGCAAGGTCAGTTAGCCGGCAGAGATAATGAAAAGCACAGCTGTGATTATCATAACAGTGGAAAAGTTTTACTTTTGTTTATCAGAAGCCTTCTTATCAAAGGCAGAGCAAGGCAGTTTCTAACAGCTACTGGTATTTTCTGTCTGTCTGGTTTGCTATAATATTCCAAAGTCCGTTATAATATTCTAAAGTAAGGGAGGGGGACTCAGGCCTAATATACAGGCCTCGACTACCTACAGGATGAACTAGGCCATCGCCTATCACACCCTCTCTAACTCTTTACTTATAATCTCTTTTCTCTTCCTTTTGGTCCAGCCATTGTAGCAACAGTTCTGTCTGGATGAGAGGCACAACTGGCGTGGTTATTTATTTATTTAACATTTCTTTTATACCGCGCTATTACAATCAGTGCGGTGTACATTGAACAAGAACATACTACAATGCAGACAAGTAACATTGAGTTTACAATGAACAGGGAAATTTAACAGAGGACAACCGGGGGAACTATGTACAGATTAACTTAATGCTATATACAGTAAAATAAAACTCGTTTGAATGAATGCTTGTGCTCTTTGGTTGGTTTGCCAATAGGACTAGAGAGAAGGTTGACCAACTAGCCCTTTTCTGGTTGTATTGAGGTGCTAGTTTTGCCAATGTCTAGGTTGTCTTCTGGGTAGCATTTTGTGAACAGATGGTATTTCAGTGCTTTCCTGAATAGGATTAGGCTTTTAATAGCACGGATTTCGTGGGGAAGTGCATTCCAGTTTAGAGGCGCAAATAAGGAGAAGGCCCTGTTGGAGGTGGCCTTCGTGCACTTCGTTATTATTTTCGGGACTATTAAAGTGTTCATTGATGTAGGTCTCCTTTTTCTGTTTTCCAGGGTGCCATGGATAAGCTTGCTGATTGGCGTAGGAGGGTAGTTATTTAGAGCCTTGAAAGTAAGGACTAAAGACTTATACTGGATTCTGGCATGTAAAGGTAACCAATGCAGTTCTTTCATGATGGGTGTTATATGGTCGGATCTTGATGAGCCGGAGAGGACTCTGGCAGCTGTATTCATAGCTAGGCGGAACGGATTTAGAGTTGATTGAGGGAGACCATGGAGGATGATGTTGGCAAAATCCAGGTGTGGGAGGACTAATGCCTGGAAGGTTGTTCGGAAGTCTGTGGGATCTAGTAGGGGGCGGAGGTGACGTAACGATTTGATCTTATAATATATGGTTTTTGTGACATTCTTCACATGAGTTGACATATCCAGGTGTTGGTCCAATGTGATGCCGAGGTAGCGGATTGTAGCTTTTGATTTCAACTCAACGTTGTTGACAAGTAGTGATGGAGGAGGTATGAACTTACGGTTCCTCGTGACGAAAAGAACGTCAGTTTTGCTATGGTTAATCCGGAGGTTTTGTGATAGCAACCATGCGGCTACCGCTTCAAAGCAGTTGATTATTGGTGAGAATACTGGATTGTCGATTGTAAACGGCATATATAGGAGGATGTCATCTGCATATGCGAGGCATTGTACGTTAAAGGAGCTGATCAAGTCACATATCGGCTGCATGTAGATATTAAACATCAGTGCCGATAAGGACGATCCTTGGGGTACTCCCTGTGATTGCAGGAATGGTTCTGAGGATGCGTGGCCTGTTTTTACCTGTTGCCACCTGTTAGATAGGTAGGATTTACACCATTCGAGTGCTGTGCTTTGAATCCCCTTATCTTTCAAGCGTTGTAGGAGTATTTCATGACTCACAGAGTCAAAAGCGGCGGAGATGTCCAGGAAGATGAGAACGAATCCCTGTTGTATGTTATTTATTCCTGTTATCAGAACATTGAATAGGGTAGTAAGGACTGTGTCGACTCCATGTGCTTCCCTGAAGCCGTGTTGAGATGGATCTAGTGGTGCTTCAGTGTCAATATGGTGTTGGATTTGTTGTTGGGCGGCTTTCTCAATGATTTTTGCAAGCTGTGGGATGCTCGAGATAGGCCTAAAGGATTCAACCTTGGACGGGTCAAGTCTATTATTCTTCAGTAGGGGCTTGATGGAAGTGTGTTTCAGCCTTTGCGGGAATGAACCTGTTGAGAAGGACTGGTTCAGTATTTTGCTCAATTTTGCTCACTCTGGAACCTGATACAAATGCTTTCAAGCCAGTTAGTAGGTGTTGCTCTTGTGTTACAGTACAGGATATCCTTTCTGGGGCTGTTCCATGCCCCACCCTTCCCTTTTTTTCAAGGTACCCAGTCTTTGTTGAACTGAGGAAACAGGAATATGATCTGAGAGTCAAAAGCAGATTCCCCTGCATGGCAGTACACAGCAGGGGGCCGCCTTAAGGGTCGAGCCAGTGAGGCACTGGCTTAGAGCACCCAAGCGTAAGGGCACTGAAAGTCTGCCTCACCAGCAGTTGTCCCCCCACCCCCCTTCACCGCCATGGGAGCATTTTCCTTATCTCTTGCGGCTGTGCTGTGCTGCAGCTGCTGGTATGGTGGCATTTTTAAAATGCAAATACAGATACTTCTGTTTCTTGCGAGAGGCCAGATGTATCTGTGTTTGCCTTTTAAAAATATTATGGTCAGGTGGCTGCAACACAGTACAACTGTGTGAGTGAAGAAAAATGCTCCTGAGGTGGTATAAAACATCAGTCTCCAGGAACAAGCGGGAATGTAGTCTTCACATATGGGTATCATCAGCACCGGGGAAGCCCACATGGGAACGCTCCCCAGAGTCCTATAGGAAAGCTTTAGGGAGCATCCCACTGCACCTGCGCTGATGCCTTCTCGCCTTTCCAATTCTCCCTCTTCAGTTTTTCGTTTTCCGCGGAGCCGACAGGCAGCAAACCCTGTCACCGCAGAAATTTTTTTTTGTGGTCACGTCTGTCTTCCCATCGACGCCTACACCGGCACTACCGGTGTCTTTATTTTCTTTCTTTAAAAAAAAAAAAGAAAGCTTTTTACTTGAGGGTCTGTCCTCTCTTGGTGCTAAGGCGCCATTTTGGGCACTAGGCCCTCTTTTTCTCTAAAATGGAGAAACCAACTAGTGGTTTCAAAAAATGTTCAAAATGTAGCAGTACCATTTCTGCTACCGACACCCATGATTGGTGTCTTAAATGTTTGGGTTCTGACCATTTGCCATCGGAGTGTCTCCTTTGCAGAAAGATGACTAAGAGGGGCCTGCAGAATAGAGCTGCGAAACGCGGCACCCTCTTTGCCTCAGATGCAATGTCTGTTGCATCAACGTCATCCAAGGCTTCATCTTCCTCCCATGGATCTCATGTAACCAAACCCAGGTCTTCCAAGACTGGCCGGTCCTCGAAGGGTAGATCTCCTCCTAAGCATTGAGATGCTGTTAGCGTTGCCCTCGAGGAGAATACACCGGCCAAACAACCCCAGCGGGAGGTCCTTGCCTCCAAAGAATTAACGGGGTCCCAGGATGTTCCCGAGGCTTCCACTTCCGGAGAACTCTTGGTGCCATCTTCTGGGGTCGTGGCCTGCTCTGCCGGTACCGACACCCAGACATCAGCAGGCTCTATGGATCTACGTATCCTAGCCATTGAGCGCAGTCTTGCAGCCTCGGTACCGCTAAAGCCGCTGCAATCGGTTACGCAGTCATTGGTACCGATAACGGTACTGGATGCCCATCGGTGCGCCACTCTCCATGCTTCCACCCATGCCGGCCCTTGAATCAGAGTCCGGAATGGAAGGTCCGGTATAGAGGCATTCCAATGCCGACTTTGATCGGTACCGGCGACAAGCAGTACGAGAGCACCCGGTCCGTAGATACTTTTGAGTCCTCCGATTCAGATGATTCCGATGACTCTGCCGGTACTGGAGTGATTCTTCCGCAGGATCCCTCTCTTTTGCCACAACATCAGATGTCTCCCCCGGAAGATATGTCTTTTCAAGACTTTATGCGAGATATAGCTTGGGGCCTCTCGATCACCGTGACCCCTGAGAAGGAACCGAGAGCTGAAGAACTAGAAATTCTTCAGTATCCGGCAGCCCCGAAAGAGGCCGCAACCCTTCCCATACACCAGATTTTGCATGACCTTATGCTTAGAATGTGGGAAACACCTTTAACGGTGTCTCCACATTTTCGGAGGCTCGATACAATGTACTGGGTACCGCAGTGTCCCGGGTTCCAAAAAACGCAATTACCACACCATTCTATGGTGGTGAAATCGGCAATGTGCCAGATCAAAAGTGCTAAGACACATTCTTCTAATCCTCCGGGCCGTGAGGCGAGGACTCTCGATGCTTTTGGTCATCGATGTTTTCAGGCCTCTGTGTTATTGGCCAGAATAAGTTCATATATATTCTACATGTGTATGTTTCTTCGAGAGGTTGCAAAATATTTGGAACTCATGGCTCCTCTTCTTACCGATGACAAGAGGGCCAATTTCCTCATTCTTGTTAAGCATGCCCAAAATGTTTCAAAGTTCATGAACAGGGCAACCTTTGATTGTTTCGAATGCATTAGCAGAACTTCTGCTATTTCTATCGGTGCACGTCAAATTGCTTGGTTACAAGCATCTGATTTGGAACAGTGGGTGCAAGACAAACTGGGAAATATTCCTTGCATGGGAGAAAACCTTTTTGGCAAGGATTGGCGGGATAAAGTTTCTCAGCTTGAGTCTGAGAATACTAGCTTGAATAGACTTTCCAAGACCACTGCCAACCCAGCTAAGAAAAAGGCAGTTAAGAAACCCTTTTTCAGCAAAAAGAAGACATTCTATCCGTCTTACACCCAAACTGTCCACTGCCCAGTCCATGCTCCCCAAAAGGGGCAGCAGCAGCTCAAGCAACAGAGGAAGGCTCAAGCCCCCAGAGCTCACCCAGCTCAGCAAGCACAGCCTCCACAAGGTCTTTGACTCCTTCCTAGGGAACCTAGTCATCCTACCTCTAAAAAGTCCAGAGCTTCTCAACATTCCAGATAGACTCTGTTATTTTGCCAAGAGGTGACAGCAGATAACATCAGAGGAGTGGACTCTCTCCATAGTGACAGAGGGGTACAAACTCCACTTCCACAGTATGCCCTCTCCCTCTACTCCAAGAGAGTTCATTTCTCGCCCCCCCCCCCTCACCTCTCTCTTGTGTCAAGAGGTCACCTCTCTCCTTGCTCAGGATGCAATAGAGGAGGTACCTCTTTCTCAACAGGGCCTGGGCTTTTACTCCCTCCTACTTCCTCATACCAAAGAAGACAGGAGGGTACAGGCCCATTCTGGACCTCAGGGAGTTGAACAAGTATCTGTTCCAAGAAAAATTCAATATGATCTCTCTTGGAACTCTTCTCCCTTACATGCAGAGTCAGGATTGGCTATGTTCTCTAGACCTAAAGGACGCATATACACATATCCTTATTCATGCAGAACACAGGTTTCTTCGATTCCTCTTTCTGGGAAGATATTACCAGTACAGAGTTCTACCCTTTGGCCTGCCTTCTGCCCCCAAGAGTCTTCACAAAATGCATGGCAGTAGTAGCAGTATTTCTAAGGACTCTAGGGATATTTGTCTTCCCCTACTTAGACGACTGGCTAATCCGAGCATCAACAGTTCCAGAAGCCAGCTCTATCCTGCACAATGCAAACCCTGCAATACAGAAACCTCCCAAAATCCCAGCTTGCCCCATCTCAATCACTAGAGTTCATATGGGCTCTCCTAGACACACGACAGTCAAGGGCTTTCCTGCCACAACTCCTTTGTCCCTTCAGTGGTGGCAATCACTGGAAAACCTTCTCGTAGGGTCACGTTTTCAGCAGCCACTACACCAAGCTACCTTGACAACAGATGCATCCAAGCCAGGTTGAGGGGCTCATATGGACGATCTCTCCACTCAAGATCTTTGGACCAAACAGGTCATCTGCAAATTTGATAACCTCACTTGTTGTTCCACTTTCCAGGTCATTTATGAATATGTCTTCACATAAATCTACTAACGAGTGAGGTTATCAAATTTGCAGATGACACAAAACTATTTAAAGTTGTTAAAACCCAAGAGGATTGTGGAAAATTGCAAGAGGATCTTGATAAATTGGAAGACTGGGCATCAAAATGGCAGATGAAATTTAATGTGGACAAGTGCAATGTTATGCACCTAGGGAAGAACAACCCAAACTATGGTTACACGATGCAAGGTTCCACATTAGGAACCACCACCCAGGATACCATGTTAAAACCCTCGGCCCAGTGTGCAGCAGCGGCCAAAAGAGCAAATAGAATGCTAGGTATGATAAGGAAAGGAATGGAAAATAAAACAAAAGATATTATAATGCCTCTATATCGTTCCATGGTGAGAACGCACCTTGAATATTGTGTGCAATTCTGGTCGCCGTATCTTAAAAAGGATATAGCGATTTTAGAAAAGGTTCAGAGAAGAGCCACCAAAATGGTAAAGGGGATGGAAGGATACTCCTATGAAGAAAGGCTAAAAAGGTTAGGGCTCTTTAACCTGGAAAAGAGACGGCTGAGGGGAGATATGATAGAAGTCTATAAATTAATGAACGGAGTGGAACGGGTAAACGTAGATCGATTGTTTACCTTATCAGAATATAGAAAGACACGGGACATGCAATGAAGCTACAGGGTAAACTATTTAAGACTAATAAAAGAAAATATTTTTTCACTCAATGTGTAATCAAACTCTGGAATTTGTTACCGGAGGATGTAGTAAAGGCTGTTAGTGTAGCTGGGTTTAAAAAGGTTTGGACAAGTTCCTGGAAGAAAGGTCCATAAACCATTATTAAGAAGGGACCCAGGATATCAATGCTTGAACCAATACAAGCATTGTGGAACCTGTGTCTTTTGGGGAAACTGCTAGGTACATATGACCTAGATTGGCCACTGTTGGAAACAGAATACTGGGCTTGATGGACCTTGGTCTGACCCAGTATGGCATATCTTATGTTATGTTCTTATGTTCTTATTTGCAAAGCAGCCACTTCGTCTTCGGTCCACACTAGAAAGGGGGGGACGGGGACTAATGTGGAGTTGGGAGTAAAGGGGGATGATTTTAGTGGAGAGGTCTGGGGTTGTTGGAGCTGAGACTGGAAAGGATCTGGTGCTGGAAGAGCATGCTGGAACTGAAAGGGAGCTAATGTGAGGGCTGAGAATGAAAAGCACTGATGTTGGGGAGGCTGGCACTTGAAGTTTGCAAGAGCTGGAAAATGCTAGAGCTTAGGGTGAGAGAAAGGGTTTGATGCTAGCAAATGCTGGGATCAGAGTGAGAGAAAGGAGAAGATGCAGGGGAAATGAGAAGGGAGAGAGCAAATATTTGGGGGGAGAAACGGATATATGCAGAAGGTTGAGATGGAAGGGTGTTAGGTATTATCTGGGGAGATCCTGGAGATTTAAGAAACTGATCAGAGATTGAGGACAATGGGGTCTACATGATTAGATGAAGGGTAGCAGTAGAGCTGTGTGACAGAGTGTATACATATGGGGAAAAGAGATTGTGTGCAAGACCTGGAGATGTTGGAAGGCACTTGAAAATGATTAGATAGCTATAGAATGGGTGTTGGTCAAAGGGAGGACAGAAGGTACAAATGGGGGAGGTAAAAAAAAAAAATTATGTGGACAAGCAGGACATTAAGTCCTCACTCTTGGGAGATGTCACTGTTTGAGCCTGGTACACATGAACAGCTACTTCAACTTATTTTCTCAAAGCTTTTGAGTAGTTCACTGTACGTATGTACTATTTCTCACCTGTCGCTGTCACATGGGACTACTTCAGTCTTAATTTTTCCACAAAGCTGGTCGGTCATGTCACATAATTGGTATTATCTTCTCACTGTTTTCTATAAACATTTTGCTAATTTTTCAGTCAATATCATGTGATTTACAGCTCCTTCCCAGTAGTTCCTTAGTAGATTTATCTGGCCAGTTTTAATTTACAAAAAGGTTTTATATTCTTTGCATATATCCCCAATATTAGGAGTTTAGGGCGGATTACAAGATGCTGGAGACAGTTACAATTCTGGCTATGAGTGGGTGACCATTAACAGCAACTAGCCTCTATAGAATTTCTGTAATAGCAATGTTTTTAAATTGAGCTTAGCTCGTTCATATTTCTGTTGGCAGCATGTTCCATAGTCTCTTGGCTATGCAGTATAGAGATCTCTTTAATGTGGTCTATAGCTGCAGTTTAGGTGACATCACAGACTGAGCTTGCACATGAACACTCATGTACTTTTCCAAAAGCTTTTATAAAGTTCTCTGTGCATGCATGCCTGTTTCGTTCTGCTTATGCCACACCTGAGGAGCTCAGTCTTTGTTTTTCCATGGAGCCTGACAGCACCACATTATCATCTATCATATTTTTATACTTTAAGTATTTTTTATTAATTTTTTGTCAGTACCTTCAACCACTGTTATCTCTCATCTTAGTAGACCTTAGTCGGTTTTTTGATCATTTTATGTTTTCTTATATGTTCTTCGGCACTGCATAGGCCATTTTAGGTTTCAAGAATACAAAACATTATCCTGGTATGCAGGCATTCCTATAACTAACCTAGAAACCATCAATAACAAAGTAATTAGATTTTTAATTTTCCTCCCACCCTTCCCACTCCATATCTTTCCATCCCAAAGGACCCCCCCCCCTCCAACATCAGATGAAACTGCCCACCCCTCTCTAGATCAGGAGTGATATGCGGAAATATTTCTTTACGGAAAGAGTGGTGGATCCATGGAATAGTCTCCCAGTGGAGGTGGTAGAGATGAGGACAGTATCTGAATTCAAAAAGCATGGGACAAACACACAGGATCTCTAAAGGAAAAAAGGCGACTGTTGTAGTTGTTGATATGGAAGGACAGACTAGATAGGCTATGTGGTTTCTTTCTGTCGTCATTTTTCTATGTTTCTATTGTGATGCAGCAGACCAGCAGGGCATAGAAGAAAATGTTTTAAACTTGAAAAAAGACGTGCACAAGCTGCAGTATTTGCAGGAGCCTGATAGGGGGAGCAAGAGGGACCTCTGGAAGACTGAGGATCCACGCCCTACAGGGTGTAACCTAAAACCAGCCAGCCTCCAATCCAGGAAGACAGGAACTCCTTTTAAAGGAAGTCAGGAAGACTGGAGGGAGAACAGGAGGAGCAGGGAGTACAGGAGGAGCAGGAGGAGAAGTAGGAGCAGTGAGAGCTCTGGAAGAAGTGCTGTGCCGAGCAGAAGTGACTGGACAGGCAGAAGTAGCCTTAAAGCCAGAAGCAGCCTTAAAGCCAGAAGCAGCAGAGAAGGCCGCAGAGAAGCTGCAGAACCTTCAGAAGCCGAAGGAGCGGCAGGAGCTGCAGAAGCTACAGACACTGCTGGAGTGCAGGAAAGAGGTACAAGCCAAAGGAATCTGAATGGACAGAGACTACAAAAGGGGTCCAAGAGATTCAGGTACGCAAAAGCTGCATTGTGATTGCTGTGGGCAGAACCCAAGCCATATTGCTGGAGCAAGGCAGAATCTCCCTAGGAGTAGGCCACAAGCCTCATCCTCAGGAAAGAAGCAAGAGTTACAAGGTAAACCATATTGTATTGGAAACAGCCTATGGAAAGGGCAAGAGACAGAAGCTCCCTGTACATGTCCCACTGCTCAAAAGAAAAGGTATGAAAAGTTTTTATTGAATAAGAAACTTTTAAGTAAGCCAGGTTTGCAGGAAGTGCATGTAAACCCTTGGAAGAAAGAGATTCACACTGTAAAAATGCTCATGGCCGACGCCCCACGCTAAACTCCAAACACTGGGAGGTCATACAGCATTTGGATGAGAAACTTAACTATAGCTTGCCGGGAACTGTTGACTTTGTCTCAGATACTTTGCTGGAGGAACCGATGCAAGTGGAAGAGGTAAAATCCCTTTCAGAGGAAGACATGGATTGCAGCTATTGCATCACGGGAAGCGTAGAATGCTTGTGTAACCAGTGAGCACTAAAACTGGTGTAAATAGGAATGCCTGCCTTTGTAACCTTTCTGCGAAAAGAACAGTTTTTGTTTTGAATCTGAGTTGTGATTTTTGTAACCTGATGTAAGGAGATTTCTGTTGGTGTTTGAAGCCGATCCTTTGAACCTTTGTGCAAACCAGGGGAAATAAAGCCTTATTTTTCCCTACACTCGATGACCTTTTGTTCTCTGGGTATTTTTGGTAATACAGGATGCTACCGGGGCTATACAACCTTGGGCCCTAGAAAGAGAAACATACCAAACCCAACTTTACTTTTATTTATGCCCGACCTGCCTTGACCACCATTAACCACCAGGGCGGCGTTGAGACACTATTCATGGATATGTAATCTGCAAGGTCCAAAGGGCGCTAAAAAGTAAACAACTCAATATATGCTGTAGCTTGAGAGAATGAATGTATTCCCCCCTCCCCCTCCCCCAGATTGCCTAAAAGGCTTTCCTATGCTGAGGGGAACCTTGGGAAGCCATCCTTTCCATTAACATAAGGTGGTGCAAAAATGTCTCCATTCCCAAAAAGAGGGTGATTCAGAAGTTGTCCAGTGCTTCAAAATAAATTGCTTTGCCACCAGGCAAGATTTCCTCACTGGTTTATTGTGCTTGATATATCGCCCTTTGCAAACATTCAGAGCGGTACACAAATCAAGATCTTTCTTTGCCCAGTCCTTCTGCCTCTCCCTCTCCTGCTCTTTCTCCTCATGGCCTCTATCCCTGTTCACTGGGGGTGGCACCCGGCTCTGGCTCATCCTCCTCCCCCCCCCCCCCGCCTTTTCTTTTGTTCCCCTGCAAATCTTTTGCTCTGCCCAACCTCCTTGCCCACCCCTGCCCTTCCCCTCTCTCCCCCTCCCTTGTCCCTTTACCCCCTCCTATATCTAGCTCTCCTCAACTGCCGTTCTCTGCCCTCCAAGGCCGTCCCAATCCATGACCTTCTCCTGCAACACTACCTTGATTTTTTTCTTTTTATCTGAAACCTGGCTCCGTGACAGCGATTAACCACTCCTTAATTGCTGCCTCCCCCCGGGCTACTCTGCCTTTGCCACCTCCCGCCGGGGTCACTCTGGTGGGAGGGTTGCAGCCATCTACCACTCCTCCCTCTTCGTGAGCTCTCCTCCTCCCCTGCCCTGCACTATCCCGAGTCCGTCCCTCCTATGCCTTGATCCCTCCGCCCCTCTCGACTTTCTTCTCATTTATTCGCCTCCTGCTCCCCCCCTCACCTTTGGGATTCCCTCCTCCTCACCCTTTCTGAGGTTTCCCTCCTCTACCCTCATGTCTTCTTCATCGGGGACTTCAATGTCCATCCCGATTCCCCTTCCTCTTCCCATGATTCCTCCTTCCTCACCCTTCTCACTGATTTGTGCCTCTGTCAGTATGTCTCTTTCCCCACTCATTCATCTAGCACCTCCCCCTTTGCCCCCTCTGCCTTGTCCTCCTCCTTCCCAGTCCCCTGGTCTGATCATTTCTGTCTTCTTTTTCATATTAATATTCCCACTGCCTTGCCTCCCCAACAACCGTCGTCCTCCCCCTCCTGAACTCGTCACATCACCCCCAATAGAGTAGGTTGTTGATCTCTAGTAACCTTCTCAGCTTTGGGACCTGCTGACACCTAATCAGGAGTTAGTGGGCCTGATTACCTGAGAGCAGCTGAGGCCTGCATAAAAGGCTCCAGAGCCCTGCCCTGTTGAGGCATTCCTAACAGGGGCTCTACAGGTCAAACAAGGTAAGGATTTGAGGGTTTATTTTTATTAAATTGCTAGCTCTCTGACTGGGAGCTCTTAAAAGGGATTTTGTATATTTTTAAAAGCAAAGTTACTTTCTTTTTGGTGCTTTAGTAGAAATTTTCTTGAGCAGAGTAGGTTGTTGAATTCTAGTAACCTTCTCAGCCTTTGGGAACTGCTGACACCTAATCATAGTTCCCTCCCTACCCACCCCGACTCCCACCCTCCCCTAGTGAGCAATCTTGCCTTATAGGGCACCTCCCCATTTAACAAAGCACAGAGACTTGGAGCAGCACATTTTGAATATAATTAAAGAGATTTAACTACTTTTTCTCTGAAAGGACAGCTGAGAAACCAGCTGGTACTTGGTAGATCTCTCTCTTTTGCTTTAACAGATACCTAAGCTCCACAAACAGAACAATGGCTGGGAAAAATCGTATCGCTAAAGCTGTTGCCCCCATTACAGCTTCTGCCTCTGTCCAGACAGAGGTCCTAATGCCAGTTGAAGGACCGGTTCCATGTGCAGGATGCCTGCATGCTGAAGCTCTGAGGAAACAAGTGGAGGAACTCAGAGAGGAGGTGGCGAGGCTGAGGAACATTCAAGACAGTGAGAAGTACATTGAAGAGATGCTTCTTGCAGCAACCAAGCTCTCCAGCAGAGGAGAAGATGGGTGCCACAGAATGTTGATGGTTGGACACAAGTCACCAGGCCCTGCAAAATCACCAATCCAACTTCTCCAGCCCTTGAATTGAAGAACCATTATGCAGCCCTGGAAGTGGAGGAGGTGAAAGCATCCCTGGAAAGGGAAGAACCAGAGCTCAAGTACCCCAAAGTTGCAGAATCAGTGACCACAAGGAAGCGAAGGGTAGTGGTGGTTGGAGACTCTCTTCTGAGGGGTACTGAGGCGTCCAACTGCCAAACAGACTTGATGTCCAGAGAGGTATGCTGTTTGCCTGGTGCCAAAATCCAAGATGTTATGGAGAGTTTGCCGAGACTCATCAAGCCCACTGACTATTACCCAATGTTGCTAATCCATGTTAGAACAAATGATACTACCAGGTATCCCTTGAAATGTATCAAAAGTGACTTCATGGCTCTGTGACAGAGGGTGAAGCAGTTAGGTGCACAGGTGGTGTTCTCTTAAATGCTCCCTGTTGATTGTAAAGGCCAAGGCAGAGAGGCTCGCATCCTGGAGATGAATGCATGGTTGTGTGGATGGTGTCATCGAGAGCGTTTTGGTTTCCTAGACCATGGGATGCTGTTCCAATGGTTGCAGAGCAGAGATGACATCCATCTGTTCAAGAAAGGTCAACGCGTCTTCGGTAGTAGACTGGCTAATCTACTGAAGAGGGCTTTAAATTAGATTCATTGGGGATGGGTGAAGAAAGCACCCAGGTAGGTGATACATTAAATACCTTTATGGAAATGGGTAACAGGGGTAACCTATGGAAAGCAGTGTGTATAAATGCCCGTAGCATGGGAAATAAGATCCCTGATGTTGAAGCTTTGGTGGGAGTGGCTGACTTGGATTTAGTGGCAGTTACAGAAACATGGTTCACAGAAAACCATGATTGGGATGTAGCTATACCTGGCTATACTTTATTCAGAGAGGACAGGGTAGGAAGAAGGGGAGGAGGAGTGGCACTATGTGTAAAAACTACTATTAAAGCTTTGGAATTACAGAGCTTAAAAGGGAGAGAGGAGGCATTGTGGGTTAAACTAGAAAGAGGGAAAGAGAAATCTATTTGCATTGGTGTGATATACAGACCTCCCTCACAAGAGGAAGATGTGGACAGAGTTAATTGAAGACATACGCAGCATTGCTAGGAAAGGGGAAGTGCTACTGAAAGGAAATTTCAATATGCCAGATGTTGATTGGCACATTCCTGCTGCAGTATCATCTAGAAGTAAGGAGATCCTGGATTCTCTACAGGGAGAACTATTCAGGCAATTGGTAACAGACCCCACACGTGAAGAGGCCATACTGGACTTGGTGCTTACCGATGGTGAAAGTGTTTCTGATGTTGTAGTGGAAGATCATTTTGCATCCAATGATCACCAGATGGTGTGGTTCAGTATTAGGACTAGGGTTGTTAGAATCCATTCCAAGGTGAGGATCTTAGACTTTAGGAAGACTAACTTTGCCAAGATGGGCCAATAACTCAGGGAGTCGTTAATGGGATAGGAACAGCTGGGGAATGTAGAAAAAACAGTGAGCAAAACTGAAAGGGGATATGGGCAACCAACCTTTTTTGTTAAAATGGTAAATAAAAGGTAAAAGGAGACCACTATGGCTTTCGAAATAAGTAGTTGAAAAAGTGAAGAAAAAGAGGGAGGCCTTCATGAAATACAAGAGATCACAGAGAGAGGAAGACAGGCATCTATATTTGGAAAAACTTAGAGTAGCTAGCAAAGTAGTCAGGAAGGCAAAGATTCAAAAGGAGGAGGAAATAGCCAATGCAATAAAATGGGGGGATAAGACATTTTTCAGATATGTTAGTGAGAAGAGGAAGGGCAAAAGTGGTATTGTCAGACTCAAGGGTGCAGGGGAGAAATATGTAGAAGCTGATAAGAATAAAGCGGAATTGCTTAACAAATATTTCGGTTCTGTGTTCACAGATGAAGAACCAGGAGCAGGACCTCAGAAAACATCCACAAACAGGAACAGAAGCGAGGGGCATCTTGAGCAATTTTCAGAAGACTGTTTGTGAGAAACTAGCTCAACTTAAAGTAGACAAAGCGACGGGACCAGATGGGATACACCCTAGAATACTAAGGGAATTTGGGGACGTTCTAGCAGCTCCACTGACTGACCTTTTCAATGCCTCGTTGGAGTCGGGAGTGGTGCCAAAGGACTGGAGAGAGGCTCATGTGGTCCCTTTCTACAAAAGTGGAAGTAAGGATGTAGTTGAAAACTACAGGCCGGTTAGTTTAACTTCAGTGGCGAGCAAATTATTGGAAATGCTGCTGAAAGAGAAAATAGTGAGGTTTCTGGAGTCCAGCGGATTGCAGGATCCGAGGCAGCATGGATTCACCAGAGGCAGGTCTTGTCAGACAAATCTGATTGATTTCTTTGACTGGGTGACCAGGGAGTTGGACTGAGGGAGAGCCCTAGATGTGCTGTATTTAGATTTCAGTAAAGCCTTTGACACTGTTCCTCACAGGCGACTTATAAACAAACTGAGCACCCTAGGGATGGACCCTAAAGTTACTGCTTGGGTTAGAAATTGGTTGGGTGGGAGGCGACAAAGAGTACAGGTAAATGGAGCTCACTGTGAGGAGAAGGATGTTACCAGTGGTGTGCCCCAGGGATCTGTCCTTGGTCCGATTCTTTTTAACATCTTTGTTAGTGATATAGCGGAAGGGCTGTAGAGTAAGGTTTGCCTTTTTGCGGATGATACCAAAATCTGCAATAGAGTAGACACCCAGGAAGGTGTAGTTAACATGAGGAGGGATCTAGCTAAGCTTGAAGAATGGTCTAGAATTTGGCAGCTGGAGAAAAATGTTAAAAAATGTAAGGTCATGCATTTGGGCTGCAGCAATCCAAGGGAACAATATAGTATAGGGGGTGAAGTCCTTTTGCCCACTAAAGAGCGGGACCTAGGCGTGGTTGTGTCTGATGATCTTAAAGTAGCTAAACAGGTAGAAAAAGCGACAGCAAAAGCTAGAAGGATGCTTGGCTGCATACAGAGAGGAATGGCTAGCAGAAAAAAGGAGGTGATAATGTCTCTGTATAAGTCTTTGGTGTGACCTAATTTGGAGTATAGTGTGCAATTCTGGAGACCGCACCTTCAAAAGGATGTGAACAGGATGGAGTCGGTGCAGAGGGTTGCTACTAAAATGATTAGTGGTCTTCATTATAAAGCATATGAGGACAGACTTAAGGATCTTAATATGTACACCTTAGAGGAAAGGCAGGATAGAGGTGATATGATTGAGATGTTTAAATACCTCTGTGGCATAAAAGTTCAGGGAGAGAGCCTCTTTCAATTGAAAGCAAGTTCTGCTACGAGGGGACATGGGATGAGGGTGAAGGGAGATAGATTCAGGAGTGATATGCGGAAATATTTCTTTACAGAAAGAGTAGTGGATCCATGGAATAGTCTCCCAGTGGCGGTGATAGAGATGAGGACAGTAACTGAATTCAAAAAGCATGGGACAAACACAGAGGATCTGTAAAGGTAAAAAGGGGACTGGTGTAGTTGTTGATATGGAAGGACAGACTAGATAGGCCATGTGGTCTTTTTCTGTCGTCATGTTTCTATGTTTCTAATACCCTCCTACAGTTTCCCTCCTCAGATACCCTTTTCTCACCTGATTTCCACAGTATGCCTCCCGACCTTCAGGTTCAGGTCTGGAATACCACTCTTTACTCAGCTCTTGATGCCATTGCCTCTCCTCGCCTGACCCCTCACCCCCGCTGAACTGGCCATCATCCCCAGTTTCATCCTGGCCTCTTTCTCCACTATGCTAGTCTTTACTTTGCCGAATGCCTGTGACGCAAACGCCCCTCCATGGACTCTCTCTCTCATTTCCGCTATTGTCACTCTCAATACCGTTCCCTAATTCACGCTGCTAAGCGTTCATATTTATTTATTTATGTTTCTTTTATACCGCACTATTTGAAATCAGCGCGGTTTACAAGTAACGCATTTGTCTAGTGTAGGCAAGGGCCTTACTGGACTTACAATAAACAGTTTCATTATACAGGGTTAAACAGGGTAACTATGTACATTCTTGGGTGTAGCGGGATGTTGTAGTCCGCTTATAATTATTTACATGCTAACATCGTCAACATTTACATTCTCTCTGGTAATAGTTCTTCATTGTCTACATGTGGGGTTGGCTGTACACGGGGGGGGGGGGGAGGGTGCACACAGGGGGGAGGGTTTGAGTGGGACTATCGAGAGCAGGGGCTGGAGGTGAGTAATGGGTTGTGCTGGAGGTGCTGGGCTGGGTCATGAGTGTGATAGGCTGGGAGAGGTCATTTGGTTCGGTGTAGTACTGAAGGAACAGGTGGTGCTTCAGTGCCCTTCTAAACTGGGAGAGGTCAATGATGGCTCTAATGGACGGTGGAAGGGCGTTCCAACAGGAGGGGGCATAGAAGGCGAAGGCTCTGTTTCTCGTGGCCTGGGAGCATCTGGTGATCGCCTTCGGGCGTGTAAGGGTGTTGATGGCAGTTGATCTCCTTACTCTGTTGAGGGGGGTGGTATGGATGAGATCAGTTAGGGAGGAGGAGGAGCACTTGTTGATGGCTTTGTAGGTCATTGTTAGGATCTTGAAGGATATCCTAGACTGTACCGGCAGCCAGTGTAGCTGTTTTAGCACAGGGGTGATATGGTCTCTTCTTGATGCACCGTGAAGGATTTTGGCCGCTGCGTTCATAGCAAGTTGTAAAGGGTTAAGAGAGCTTTTCGGGAGGCCATGAAGTATTACATTGGCATAGTCGAAGTGTGGTATCACTAGTGCTTGATAGGCTGTCCTGAAGTCTTCCGGCGCAAGCAACTGTCGTAGGTGGCGGAGCATCCGAATTTTGTGGTAAATCGCCTTTACCATATTGCCTATCTGGGCCTTCATGTTGAGTTGTTGGTCCAGCATGACCCCTAGGTAACGTATTGTGGGTTTACTGAGGAGTTCTGCATCGCATACTATTATTGTGGGGGGTGGGGTAAAAGCTGGGTTCCTGGAGATGAATAGGACCTCTGTCTTCTTGAAGTTTATATTGAGGTTCTGTGTATGAAGCCAGTCCGTGATGGCATCAAAACAAGAGATCAGTGGGGAGAGGTCGGGGTTCTCAGTGGAGATCGGCATGTATAGCAGCACGTCATCCGCATAGACTAGGCAGTCAATGTTGAAGGATCTGATTATGTTACAAATGGGCTGCATGTACACGTTGAACAACAGGGCTGAGAGTGATGAGCCTTGTGGTACACCTTTCTCTTGAGGGAAGGGTGTAGAGGTGGAGGGTCCAGACCGGACATGCTGCCATCTGCCCGTCAGGTATGATGCACACCAGGAAAGAGCTGTGCCGTGTACGCCCTTCTCTAAGAGGCGTGCAAGGAGCAGATCATGGCTGACGGAGTCGAAAGCAGCAGCAATGTCCAAGAAGATCAAGGCAAATCCGCGTCTTATTTTGTCCAGACCTATAGTTAATGTGTTGACTAGAGTGGTCAGCAGCATCTCTACGCCGTGTGCCTCCCGGAATCCATGCTGACAGGGGTCAAAGGGTGCATTAGTCTCGATGTGGTGTTGAAGTTGGCGTTGGACGATCTTTTCAATAATTTTTGCTAGAAGTGGAATGCTTGAGATTGGCCTATAGGAGTCCATCTTTGCAGGGTCCAATTTGCTGTTTTTTAGTAGTGGTTGGATGGCTGTTTGTTTCAGGGTTCGGGGGAAGGTCCCGGTCGAGAAGGAAAGTCCTATAAGTTTGGTCAGGAATGGGCTGAGGTCAGTATGCAGGGTTTTTACCAGAACGCTGGGCAGGGGTCATTGGAGGCTGTGGTAGTGTTTATATTTGTGATGATGTCTAGGATGTCTCTCTCGGTTGGGGCTGCGAAGGCAGTGATGATGTGTTGGGTATCCTTTGGTGCTTGTATCAGCGTGGGTGACTGAGTCAGTTGGGGTGCCTCTTCTGGGGTTTGGGGGTAAACTGGACTGGCTTGATTTGGCTCGCAGATAGTCTGCATATTCCTGCGGATCCGGGTGGTTTGGTTGCCCGCAGGAGGGCTCTTTTGCCAGGGTTTTAACGGTGTTGAAAAGCTCGTGTGGTTTATTTAGGGAGCGTTGCAGTAACTCTGTGTGAAATCGTTTCATTCTCCAGGACCAAGCAGGAAGTCAGTCCTCACTTATGGGTGACGTCGGCGCCGACGGAGCCCTCGCGGAGCAATTTTCCCCAGCTTTCAAAGAAAGCCTTTGGGAATTGCAGCGCGCATGCGCGGTAGTCTTCCCGCCCGAAGGTGCCATCTTAGCCAGTCTTCTTTTTTCCGCGGAGCCCTACAGACGTCCCCGTCTTGTCCCCGCGAAAAAGTTGATTTTCCTCTGTATTTATCCTTTTTTCTTTCGGTTCGACGCCGGTCGTTTTCCCGCCCGGACTCGCGACGCCGGTCTCGAGTCCTCTAACGGTTTTTTCGGTTTTTCTGACTTAGTCAGCTTTCGTTTTCGTTTTTTCCCTGGCAGCCCGGTCCTTTGACCTCGCAGGGGCCCTTTTTCCCCCGATGGCTGCCAGTGGCTTTAAGCGGTGTGGTCGGTGTGACCGAAATATGTCACTCACCGACTCACACGACCTTTGCCTCCGCTGCCTGGGCCCAGATCACGAGGAACTGATCTGTGGGCCCTGCAGCAAACTGTCCTCGAAGGCGTTGAGAAGTCGGCGGCATCAGCGCGAAAGAATCTTCGCTGACCCCAGCCGTACCCGGACCTCGTCGGAGGCCTCACTGTCGAAAGGCTCCAGTTCGGACCGTCGACGGAGCTCCTCCGACCGGGGTTCTCCCTCCGGGGACCATCGACGGAAGGAAAAACCCGCGAGGGCGGCGTCGGTGGACGCTCCTGGCTCCGCGAGGGCCAGGTCGCATAGCCCCGACAGCCGCCCCGGGTCCTTGGAGAAGGAACACCTCCCGAAGCGACCTCGCCTGGAGTCGGAGATGCCTGCCCGGGTAAGTCCTGTTGTCCTTCTGGACTCGCCTCCGCGTCAGCCGACGTCGGGCCCGACGCCGTCGGGGCCCGAGTCGGGGGCTGCTGGGTCGCCTGAGCTCGGACTCAGGTTGACGGCCTTGGAGAGCAGATTGTCTGCCTTCATGGACCAGCAGCGGGCACTGCTCGCTGGCTTCGCTGGCGTCGCTGCCCCGACCGCCGGGACGTCGACGTCCAAGTCGACCCCGGTGACCGAGCCGATCCTCGAGTCGATGAGAACTCGAGTCGATCCTCGGTCGAGGTCGCCCTCGGCCTCCCGTTCGGGACCGAGGTCGCCGACGCCGACTCCCTCGGCGTCGGGGCGGCTGGCGCCGCACCCTGCCCGAGCCGACCCCACCGAGTCCTCGTCGGAGTCGGTCTGGGAGTCTGAGGAGGAAGAGTCACCTGATTCTTTCCGGACTCGGTGTGTCCCATCGGACTCTCCGGAGTCCGAGCCTCGGAAGCAGTCCCCCCCGGAGGATGCCCGGTTCTCGGATTTCGTTAGGGATATGGCCAAGGCTTTGGCCTTCCCTGCGGACCCCGAGGAGGAGCCTCGAGCCGAAGAGCTCGACGCCCTCCAGTATGACTCTCCCGCGAGGGAGCACTTTACTGTGCCGGTTCCTCCTATGCTGGAACGACTACTCTTCCGCATGTGGGAGAGTCCGGCCTCCTCGCCGGTCCTGAGCAAGCGGGTCGATTCTATCTATCGAGTCCGCAAGAGCCCTGGCTTTCAAAAGGCGCAGTTGCCACACCATTCCATGGTAGTGGAATCGGCCATGCATCGTCTTAAGAGCCAGAAGATGCACTCCTCGGTGCCTCCTGGAAGGGAGGCCCGTAACCTGGATGGCCTTGGCAAAAAGTGCTTCCAGGGCTCTATGCTCGCCTGTCGTGTCCAGACTTACCAGCTCTACATGGGCATGTATCTCAGGGATCTGGCTAAAGAGCTAGCCGGCTTCTCCGCTGGTTTGTCCGAGGAACCCTTGCGGAGGTTCCTAGCCTTGTCCACAGGTATTCGGGAATGCTCAAAGTTCATGTCCCGAGCAGCCTATGATGGCTTTGAAGCCTCGGCTCGAGTAGCCGCAGCCGGCATCGGTGCCCGCCGACAGGCTTGGCTTCAGTCGTCCGACCTTGAGCCCTGGGTACAGGACAAGTTGGTCGATGTCCCCTGCCGAGGCGAAAACCTCTTTGGCAAGCCCATGGCGGAAAAGGCTGCACAAATTGAGACTGAGACTCTCACCAGGACCAGGCTTTCTAGGAAGACCTCCGCCCCTTCCCAGAAAAAGAAGGGCTCGGGAAAAAAGACCTTTTACCCGAGGAAGGCGGCTGCCTACAAACAATACCCCCATTATCAGGCCCCTGCAGCTCCCCAACAGGGCCAGCAGGCCAAGGGACGGGGTAACGGGTCCCGTAGGCAGCAAGCCCCCAAGCCTGCGCCACCAGCCCCTGCTCAGCAGGGTGGGGGTTTTTGACTCGCTCAGCATAGCCTCTCCCCCCCCGCTGGTTCCCCCCAGCACCGGAGGCCGGCTGGTTCACTTCGCCGACACACCACCTGAGAGGTCAGGGCTTCTATTCAAGGTATTTTCTGATACCAAAGAGAACAGGAGGCCTCCGACCCATCCTGGACTTGCGCAACCTCAACAAGTTCCTTGTGCGGGAGAAGTTCAAAATGCTTACCCTTGGAATCCTTCTGCCCTACCTCCAGCAGGGAGATTGGCTATGCTCCTTGGATCTAAAGGATGCTTACACGCACATCCTCATCCACCCAAGCCACCGACAATACCTAAGGTTTGTGGTGGCAGGGAATCATTACCAGTACAGAGTACTGCCCTTCGGCCTGTCCTCCGCACCGCGAGTCTTCACAAAATGTCTCGCGGTCGTGGCGGCCCATCTCCGGCTTCACGGCCTCTATGTTTTTTCCGTACCTCGACGACTGGCTCATCAGAGCAGCATCCGCTCAGGAGGTCACCACCGCCACGTGCCGCACGGTGACTCTGCTGCAGCGCTTGGGCTTTGTCATCAACTTCGCAAAGTCCACTTTGCTCCCCTCACAGGATCTCGAGTTCATCGGCGCAAGGCTGCACACCCCTCAGGCGCGAGCGTACCTACCGCTCGACAGGGCTCAGCGGCTCATGGACCTAGCCGACCGCTTTCGCAGCCAGCCCCTGGTCTCCGCCAGGCGCTTCCTGAGACTGCTCGGCCATATGGCTTCCACCGTCCATGTGACCCCCAATGCCCGCCTGAATATGCGGCCTGCTCAGTGGTGTCTCCGCCAGCAGTGGCGACAGGCCACGGGCGGCCTAGCAGACCTGGTGCGCGTCTCCGAGCCGCTGGTCTCGTCTATCCGGTGGTGGCTCCGGCAGCCGAACCTGGTATTGGGAATGCCTTTCCAGTCACCTCAGCCGACCCGGGTGCTGACCACCGATGCATCCCTCCTGGGCTGGGGAGCCCATTGCCAAGAGGCACGTACTCAGGGCCTCTGGACCAAGTGGGAGTCTGCTCAGCAGATCAACTTCCTGGAGCTCAGGGCGATCCGCCTAGCTCTCAAGGCCTTCTCCCACCTGACCTCCCAACAGTCCGTCCTTGTCCAGACGGACAATCAAGTTGCCATGTTCTACGTGAACAAGCAGGGGGGCACGGGCTCCTTCCTCCTCTGCCGGGAGGCACAGAAGCTCTGCTCTTGGGCCGTCAGTCACGGCATTCTCCTCAAGGCAGTTTATCTCCCGGGCCAAGAAAATTGCCTGGCGGACAAACTCAGCAGGGTCCTCCAGCCGCACGAGTGGCGTCTGGACCCCTTGATCGTTCAGAAGCTCTTCCTCAGGTGGGGCCTCCCCACAGTGGATCTCCTTGCCAGTCCTCACAACCGGCAGCTTCCTCGCTTCTGCTCTCGTCAGCCTCACCCCCTTCGGGTGGCGGCGGACGCCTTTCTGATCTCATGGTCGGGGAGCCTTCTGTACGCTTTCCCTCCCATCCCGTTAGTCTCTCGGACCCTTTTCAAGGTTCTCCGAGACAAAGCTTTCGTGATCCTGGTGGCCCCTCGCTGGCCCAGGCAGCCGTGGTTTCCGCTCTTGCTGCAACTGGCGGTGGAGGATCCAATCCCTCTGGGGGTGCAACCGGATCTCCTCACCCAGGATCAGGGGTCCCTACTGCACCCCAACCTCAGGTCTCTCAACCTCATGGCCTGGCTGCTGAGAGGGTAGTCCTTGCTCCTCTCCTCTTGCCGGCAGAGGTGGAGGAGGTCGTCTTGGCTTCGCGGCGGCCTTCTACCCGCAAATGCTACGCCCTTAAATGGCGTCGCTTTGCAGTCTGGTGTACCCAACAGTCTCAGGATCCCTTCTCCTGCCCGGTGTCGGTGATCTTACAGTACTTGCTACACCTCTCTAATCTGGGACTTAAGTCCAACTCCGTCAAAGTTCACCTCAGTGCTCTTTCCGCACATCATGTGCCGGTGGACGGCAGACCTCTCTCCAACGACCCTCTCGTAGCGAGGTTTCTCCGAGGTCTCCTACTACTTAAACCACCTCTGCGCCCGCCAGCGCCTGACTGGGACCTGAATGTGGTTTTGCAGCGGATCACCTGTCCGCCTTTTGAACCTATGGCTACCTGCTCTCTCCGTTTTCTGTCTTGGAAAACGCTGTTCTTGATAGCCCTCACTTCCGCTAAGCGCGTAAGTGAATTACAGGCCCTCGTGTCTGATCCCCCCTACACTCGGTTCTACAAGAATAGGGTAGTCCTACGGACTCACCCAAAGTTTCTGCCTAAAGTGGTCTCCCCTTTTCACTTGAATCAGGAGGTGGTACTTCCAACCTTCTTTCCCAGACCACACTCCAGCCGAGCTGAGACGGTCCTCCATACCCTGGACTGTAGAAGGGCGTTGAACTTCTACCTTGACCGTACGCGGGAGCACCGTAAAGCTGCGCAGCTTTTTGTGTCCTTTGACCCCAATAAATTGGGGCTCCCGGTCTCCAAGCGTACTCTGTCCATCTGGGTTGCGGACTGTATCTCTTGGGCTTATGGGGCAGCCGGACTCTCCTTAGAAAGTCGAGTCACGGCTCATTGCGTTCGGGCAAAGGCCACGTCAGTGGCTTACCTCCGCTCTGTTCCGCTGGCAGACATCTGCCGGGCCGCTACTTGGTCTTCGAGCCAGACTTTTGCGGTCCATTACTGTCTCGAGAGGGAGTCCCGTAGGGACAGTGCTTTCGGACAGGCAGTCCTCCGTAATCTCTTTGAGGTCTGAGCAACTCCTACCCTCCATCCCGGATGTGGGCTACCGGTGGGTGATAATTCAGCGAAGATTCTATCCTTCTGTGCTGCTGAGCTAGAGGGAGCTCATTTTTGTGCTTAGGGTCTCCGGTAGCCTTGAGCTTGGGAGTCCCATAAGTGAGGACTGACTTCCTGCTTGGTCCTGGAGAAAGCGTAGTTACTCACCTGTAACAGGTGTTCTCCAGGAGCAGCAGGAATCAGTCCTCACTACCCTCCCTCCTCCCCTTGGAGTTGCAATCGTCTGCTTATGTTCTTTTTGCAAATTTTTATGCTGTCTTTTTAGCTATGTCATCTGACTGGCTAAGATGGCACCTTCGGGCGGGAAGACTACCGCGCATGCGCGCTGCAATTCCCAAAGGCTTTCTTTGAAAGCTGGGGAAAATTGCTCCGCGAGGGCTCCGTCGGCGCCGACGTCACCCATAAGTGAGGACTGATTCCTGCTGCTCCTGGAGAACACCTGTTACAGGTGAGTAACTACGCTTTCCGGTCGAAACTGCTAGCCGGTGTCTCTGTAAGTGGGCAGTGTACTCTTCTTGGCTCTCCGTTGACTTGGTTCGGCGCCAACGTCTTTCAAACTGTCTTAGGTGGAGGAGTGATTTCCGGAGCTCATGAGAGTACCAAGGCGCGTTCTTTTTCCTGGATGGTGCTTTGTTATTGGGGAGAGAGTGAACCGCAGCGTCCAGACTTGAGTTCCATGTGGAAATCATGTCGTCGAGGCTCTGCATAGGTGGGTCCTGGAGAAGGCCGTGCTCTATCGAGTATTTCCTTTCTGTTGAACGGACAGAAGCGCTTTGCTGGTACTGCGTCAGGTTCACTAGCGGAGTTGGATTTGGTGGAGTCAGGGTGCATTGGCATCTTGCATCTTATTAGGCAGTGATCGGAACAAGGCACCGGGTTTACTGATAGATCGAGGTTGTGCGAGGGGTTGAGGGCTGCCTGTGGTGCGAAGATTAGATCCAGCGTGTTTCTCTTTATGTGGGTAGGGGTGACGACCATCTGTGCATATCCTAGCTCTTGGAGAGCTTCAAGGAAGGCTTGGGAATGGGTGTCCTGTAGAGCAGGGAGGTTGAAATCACCCATTACCCAGTTAGGTGTGCGGGGGTTCCGGTGATTGCTGGCGAGCTCAATTATTGTGAATAGGTCTTCAGGGGATGGGGGGGGGGAGCTCTATAGAGCAGGTTAATTGTGCTATATTTATTTGCTATGGTGATGGAGTCGAGGTTTGAGGTGCTACTGGAGGTGATTAGCTGGAATTGTAGATCCATCTTAGTTAGTATGAGTGTTCCTCCTCCTCGCCGGTCGGTTCTGTGGCATGAGTGGATAACGAAGTTAGGGGGGACAAGCTGATGGACAGTGTCAGAGGCAGACTGCCATGTCTCGGTGACACATAGGATGTCTAAGTCGTAGGTTGCTAGCGCGTCGGCCAAGGCTGGCCATTTCTTTCGAATTGATCGTGCGTTTATGAGGGCGCAATTCAGGGTGCGTTGCTCCCGCAGGAGGGGTTTGGGCTGCTGGAGGGCAACATAGATGAGGTGTGGGTGTAGCGTACGTTCCATCCTATGTGTTTGGTGGTTGGGGTACCCGTGGCACCTCCTCCATGAGCCATGCCGGACTGGAATGAGGTTGTGGGAAGAGGTGAGGGCCTGTGTGCCATGTGCTAGGGCCAAGATAATGCAGCAGCTGGTAAGGAGGTGGGGGCACAGGGACGTGGTGGGTAGTAGCATGGTGCCTGGGTGAGTCAGGAGCTATGCTCAGTGAACAGCTTTAATGTGCTAAAGCGGTGGTACAGGCAATGTTTAAGCAATTGGTATATCGGGTTCGAGTAACCGCATGGACAGGATCAAGCATATAGAACAGTGAGGGTGCAGGCAATTAGTATCAGCTAGATACTAGTAACTAATCAGGCCTGGCTAGAACGGCTTGGCTTGGTTACAGCTTCTGCTGGGTACAGATAAATGTTACATGCTCTTGTTTATAATGTAATTTCAATTGTAATCACGAGGAGATCATGCAGTCAGTGTGGTCAACTTAAGGCAGTTCACTATAGTGTACCAAGCTAGAGTTTTAGGTACTAAGGGTGCTGAGAGTACACAGGTAATAGTAGGAATGGTATTGAAAAGTTAATTTCACCGGGTCTCAGGTCTCGGCGTGAATTAGCATCTTTGTTCTGTGAACGTTGGGCTGGGTGTCCAGAAGCGCTGCGGATGGTTCGTGGTTGCTTCTTTGCGGTCCTCGCCTAAGGGCCATGCCAACGGGCCCTCTGGCGAGGCCCTCAGGCACGGGCCCGCCAGGCGGCGCTCTTCCTTAAGTGAAGCGGCTGCTGCCCCGATTGGGCAGGATGGCATGGGCGGCCGGTCAGGTCTGGTTCCAGCTGCTCTATCCCGTGAAGGGAGAGCAGCCGTTGGGCAGGAACGTGGCAGGCTGGCTGGTCTCTCGCGCCCAATGGCGCTCTTCCTTAAGTGAAGCGGCTGCTGCCCCGATTGGGCAGGACGGTATGGGCGGCCGGTCGGGTCTGGTTCCAGCTGCTCTATGCCATGAAGGGAGAGCAGCCGCTGGGCAGGAACGTGGCGGGCTGGCTGGTCTCTCGCGCCCGATGGCGCTCTTCCTTAAGTGAAGCGGCTGCTGCCCCGATTGGGCAGGACGGCGTGGGCGGCTGGTCAGGTCTGGTTCCAGCTGCTCTATCCCGTGAAGGGAGAGCAGCCGCTGGGCAGGAACGTGGCGGGCTGGCCATTCTCATTCTCCATTCTCATTACCTCTTCCTCCAATTCCTCCCGTCAGCTCTATTCCATCCTCTGCTCCCTCTCGGCCCCTCATACATCCCCTTCCCCAGTTCCCCTACCCTCCCCGACCCTGCACTCCTCGCAGATTTCTACAGTACTAAGGTCCAGGATCTTTGCTCCTCCTGGCCCCCCCCCACACACTTTCTCCCCTCCCGCATCCTTCCTCCCGCTCTGCCCTTCCCCTTCTCCCCCTGTAGGCCCATCTGTCTCCCACCAGTGGTCCTTCTTTCACCCCATTTCCTCTATTGAACTATCCAGGATGCTCTCTCACTCCCGCAAGACCACCTGTCAACTTTACCCCATTCCTTCTCATTTGCTCAATGAGCTTTCTCTTGCACTCCTACCTTTCATCCTTTCCATTGTTAATTCCAGTCTTTCCTCTGGCATCTTTCCCACCCCCTGGAAACATGCCATACTTTTGCCCATCCTCAAGAAACCATCCCTGGATCCCTCTGTTCCTGTCAGTTGGCGCCCTATCTCTAACCTTCCCTTTCTCTCCAAACTCCTGGAGAAGCTAGTCTTTGCACAGCTCACCACTCATCTAGATTCTGCACTTATTCTTCATCCTCGTCAGTCTGGCTTTCGTTCTGGACACAGCACCAAAACCATTCTCACCTCCCTCCTCAATGAACTTCACACCTCCCACGACCAGGGTCAGTATTCCATTGCAGTTTCCCTCGACCTGTCCTCTGCCTTCGACCTTGTGGATCATCGCACACTCCTCACCCGTCTCTCTGATGCCAGTCTCAGCGGTTCTGTGCTTCACTGGTTCCGTTCTTTTCTGTCCACCAGGTCTTTCTCACTCTCCTCTGGTGTCGTCTCCTCACCCAGCATTCCTCTTCCATGTAGTGTCCCTCAAGGCTCCGCCCTTGCCCCTCTTCTCGTCAATGTCTTTCTGGCCCCCCTCACACTTCTCATCCAGCAGCATTGCATTTACGCATACTATTACGCGGATGACGACATCCTCCTCCATCATGCCGGCCCTGATGCCCCTGACATTACCCCCCTCAATGTCTGTCTTTCCTCTGTCAGTACCTGGTTAACCTCAAACTTTCTCCACCTCAACCTGGACAAAACTCAAGCCATCTGGTTCACGTTTGGTAGCCCCAAAATTGCCCTTGCACCCTCTCTTTCCTCTTCTCTATCTCTCTGGTCCCTTCACTACATTACTTAGGTGTTACTTTGGACTCTGCTATGACATTCCATAACTATCTATCATCAATAATTTGCCGTTCCTTCTGCTCCCTTCGCCAGATCCGTGCCATCCATCCTTTCCTCCCCACTTTCTCCTTGGTTACCCTTCTCCTTTCCCTAGTTATGAGCAGGATCGATTATTGTAACATTGCTTTGGCCGGCCTCCCTCAGTATCAATTACGAAGACTCCAACTGTTACAAAACACTGCAGCCCGACTCATTCATACCCAAAACAACAGATCAAGAAGATCTACAACTGAAAATACTCTAGTGATTCCAAATGAATTAGTAAAATGTACTCAAACTACCATTAGCAGATCATTTTCATCCTTTGCTCCAAGGTGCTGGAATAAGCTTCCATTAAACATCAGATCGATAAAAGATATATCACAATTTAGAAAAGCATTAAAAACCCACCTTTTTTTACAACACTTCTCTTACATCAATATTTCCCCCCTCTCACCCCATTATCTCAACTCAGCAATAATAGTTAAATGATGATGTTAGACCGTTCCACCTTATGATATTTCACTGTATATACCTACTCTGTTAAATGTTATTTATGACGTCTATATACCCACTCAAGATCTCTAGTCTTATGTAATTGCTTTTATTTAATTATTTATATGCTATTCCCCAGTTAATCCTTGTTTTATTCCCCTGTTACCTGTAACTTGGACAAGTTCTCTAAATCTGAGTGTATTTTGTTTAATGTAAACCGCACTGATGTCAAATAGCGCGGTATATAAGAGCTGTTAAATAAATAAATAAATTACTCATGCATTCCGCACCGATCATGTCACCCCTCTTCTTATTCACCTCCATTGGCTTCCTGTTACCCACTTTATCCAATTCAAGGTCTTAACTCTTGTTCATATAGCCATACACTCTGGTTCCCCCCAATACCTCTCCAACCTGGTTCACCTCCACGCCCTCCACTGCTCACTTCGCCACATTCACATCAACCGTATGTTCCTTCCCTTCTTCTCTTCCTCACCTGGAATCCACCAGAAACTCAGCTTTCTTTTTTCTCGGCCCTAAACTCTGGAACTCCCTCCCTCTGGACCTTAGATTGGAACTCTCTTTTAACAGATTCAAATCTCATCTTAAGACTCATCTCTTCTGTTCTGCTTTTGATCTCCCTGTCCCCCTTACATCCAGATGAGAATCCATCGTCCTCTCCTTTTCTTGGCTTCTCTGTCCTTTTTACTTTGTCTTCTCTCTCCTTCCTCTATTCTCACCTCTCCTGTCGTAACTATGGCGTTCCTTTCCTTTTTCGGCAGTTTGCTTTTACTGTATTGTAAACCGCTTTGATTTTTTTTTTTTTTTTTTACTGTAAAAGCGGTATATCAAGAGCTGAATAAAGATAAAGAGGTGTGTAGGAAGAGAACTACAGTTTTCAAAAGGAAAGTAAATAGAACAATTTTCAGGTAGCCACATCCTGGATAGTCCTGGGGCCCAGCTTGATCCAAAATGCTTGTTCAAACAAAAAGGTTTTCAAAAGAATCTTAAATTTTCTCTTAGTGAGCTCCAGACAAATGTGGGGAGGAAGACTGTTCCACAAGGAAGGGGTTGCGTTTTAGGTGGATTCAAATTTAGTTTTGGCGGGAAGGAGTATGAATAATGTGGAGGGGCATAAAAAGTTATGAGGGCTCAAAGCTACCCAGGTGCTTTATTATAGAAACATGACGGCAGAAAAAGACCACATGGCCTATCTAGTCTGCCCTTTCATATCAAATACTAAAGTCCCTTCTTTTCCTTTAGAGATCATCTGTTTGTTGCATGGGTTTTTGAATTCAGATACTATCCTAGTCTCTAACTCCACTGGGAGACTATTCCATGCATCTACCACTCTTTTTGTAAAGACATATTTCTGCATATTACTCCTGAGTCTATCCCCTTTCACCTTCACCCTATGTCCCCTCATAGCAGAGCTTGTTTTCAATCAAAAGAGGCTCTCCTCTTGTGCATTGATGCCACGGAGGTATTTACATGTCTCTATCATATCTCCTCTATCCTGCCTTTTCTCTAACGTATACATATTAAGATCTTTGTCTGTCCTCATATTTTTTTATAGCGAAGACCACTAACCATTTTAGTAGCCACCTACTGCACCGACTCCATCCTATTTATTTCCTTTTGAAGGTGTGATCTCCAGAATTGCACACAATACCCCAAATGATGTTGCACCAGAGACTTATACAGAGGTACTATTACCTCCTCTTTTTTTTTTTTTTTGCTGGCCATTCCTCTCCCTATGCATCCAAGCATCCTTCTGGCTTTCACCATTGCCTTTTCTACCTGTCTAGCCACCTTAAAATCATCAGAATCAATCACGTCCAGGTCCCGCTCTTCTTTCATGGACAGACATACTTTTCCCCCTACACTGTACTGTTCCCTTGGATTTTTGCAGCCCAAATGCATGACCCAGCATTTTTTAGCATTAAATCTCAGCTGCCAAATTCTTAACCATTTTTCAAGTTTAGCTAGATCCCTCCTCGTGTTATCTACTCTTTCCTGTGTGTCTACTCTAGTGCAGATTTTGGTATCATCCATAAAGAGGCAAATCTTACCCGACAGCCCTTCCACAATATCACTAACAAAGATGTTAAAAAGAATCGGACCAAGGATAGATCCTTGTGGCACCCCACTGGTAATCACCTCCTTCTCAGAGTGAGTTCTATTTACAGTGCCTTGTGAAAGTATTCATCCCCTTGATTTTTGTCCTGTTTGTTGCATGAATGGAATGAAAATAGAAGTTCATTTGGATATTAGGTAATGAACCTAACAATATAGTCCAAATTGGTGAAGTGGAATGACAATAAAATGCCTTGTATGTATAAAAAAACAAGTAAAAACGGAAAAGTTGTGAGTGTATTTGTATTCATCCCTTTCTCTATGAAACCCCTAAATAAGATCTGGTCCAACCAATTAACCTTAGAAGTCACATAATTAGTTGATTAGGGTCCACCTGTGTGCAATTAGTGTCACATGATCTGTCACATGGTGCCTGTATAAATATACCTGTTCTGAAAGACCCCCTGACTCTGCAACACCACTAAGCAAGTAACATGAAGACCAAGGAGCACGCCAGACAGATCAGAGACAAAGTTGTGGAGAAGTATAGATCAGGGTTATGTTATATAAAAATATCCCAAATTCTGAATATCCCGGGGAGCACCATTAAATCCGTTATAACAAATAGAAAGAATATGGCACCACTACAAACTTGACAAGAGAAGGCCACCCACCAAAACTCACAGACAGGAAAGAAGGGCATTTATCAGAGATGCACAAAGACACCAAGGATAACACAGAAGGAGCTGCAAAGATCCACAGTGGAAATGGGAGTATCTATCCATAGGATCACTTTAAGCTGTACATGTCACAGAGTGGGGCTTTATGGAAGAGTGACCAGAAAAAAACCATTGCTTAAAGAAAGAAATAAGAAAACATCTTTGGAGTTTGCACAACAGCATGTGGCAGACCCCCTCAAACACATGCAAGGTGGATCTCTGGTCAGATGAGATGAAAATTGAACTTTTTGACCATCATAGGAAACGCCATGTGTGGCACAAACCCAATATTTCCCATCACCCCAAGAACACCATTCCCACAGTGAAACATCATGGTGGCAGCATCCTGCTCTGGGGATATTTTTTGTCAGCTGGGACAGGAAAACTGGTCAGGAATGATGGATGACACTAAATACAGGGCAATTCTTGAGGAAAACCTGTTTCAGTCTGCCAGAGATTTGAGACTGGAACGAAGGTTCACCTTCTAGCAGGTCAGCATGCAGCCTAATGGTTAGAGCAGTAGGCTAGAACCGTGGAAGTCAGGGTTCACAAATCCCACTGCTGCACTTTGTGAGCTTGGATAAGTCACTTAACGCTCCATTGCCTCAGGTACAAACTTAGATTGTAAGCCCTTTGGGGACAGAAAAATACCTACTGTAGAATGTAACTCACCTTGAATCCCTGATAAAAACGCATGAGCTTGTTTCTGTGTTTCTATAAAGGAAAAAAGGGGACTGTTGTAGTGGTTGATATGGAAGGATAGACTAGATAGGCCATGTGGTCTTTTTCTGTCGTCTTGTTTCTGTGTTTCAATGACCCTAAACAGACTGCTAAAGTTAGATGGAGAGGTTTAAAGGGAAACATTTAAATGTCTTGGAATAGCCTAGTCAAAGCCTAGATCTCAATCCAATTGGGAATCTGTAGCATGACTTGAAGATTGCTGTACACCAACGCAACCAATCTAACTTGAAGGAGTTGGAGCAGTTTTTCCTTGAGGAATGGGTAAAAATCCCAGTGGCTAGATGTGCTAAACTAATAGAGACAGACCCCAAGAGACTTGCAGCTGCAATTGCAGCAAAAGGTGGCTTTACAAAATAGGACAAACACAGAGGAGATGAATACTTTCACTGTACCCTTTGTCACCTCCCACAACCAGTTTCTAACCCAGTCAGTCATTTTATGGTCTATCCCTAGGGTGCTCAGTTTGTTTATAAGTCGCCTGTGTGGAACAGTGTCAAAGGCTTTGCAGAAATCTAAGTACGCTACATCTAGGGCTCTCCCTGGTCACCCAGTCAAAGAAATCAGATTTGTCTGACAAGACCTGCCTCTGGTAAACCCATTCTGCCTTGGATTCTGCAATCCATTGGACTATAGAAACCTCACTACTCTCCCTTTTAGTAGCGTTTCCAATAATTTACTCACCACAAAGATTAAACTAACCGGCCTGTAGTTGTCAACCTCATCCTTACTTCAACGTTTGTGTAAAGGGACCACATGTGCTTTTGTCCATTCCTCTGGGACCACTCCCAAATCTAAAGAAGCATTGAAAAAGTCAGTGGAGCTGCAAGAATGTCCCCAAGTTCCTTCAGTACTCTCAGATATATCCCATCAGAACATCCCCAAGTTCCTTCAGTATTCTCGGACAAGGCTTGTGACAGATGCAGTTTAAAACAGGGAGCCAGTGGTGCTGAATGAATAATGGGGTGACATTGAATTTGTTAGTGTCAGAAATAATTTGTACTACAGTGTTTTGAATTGATTGTAATTGCTTCACTTGATAGAGGAGGCCAGAGTAGACAACATTACAGTAGTCTAAATGGGATATAAGAAGAAAGGACATTTGTGCAGTGAGATCTAGGAAAGGCCATACAGTATTGTAACAAAGTGGTGGAGTGTGGCAAAAGAGGATTTAGTTGGTTGATTTGTGAAGAGAATAAGAGTTGTAAGTCAATGAGAATACCCAACTATCTAAAGAAAGATTGAAGAGATATTGGGATGTCATTAAGAAGGGGGGCAGCCAAAGGAGCAACTGAGCTACTTGTGATCCAGGTGGCTGCTGTTTTTGCAAGACTGAGCTTAAGGGCATTAATATGAAGCGAAGATGCAGTGATTTACTTGTAAAATGTCAGGGTGGAGGCTATCCACATAGGCCAGAAAAAGGTCATCTGCATACACATATGAAGAATATACCTGTTATCTGAATGAGGGCAATAAGAGGAGAAGATTGTTATAGTCAATTAGATCAAGGGCTATTGTGGTGGTGGTGGTGGCAGGCTAGGGGGATGTGCTGCTTCTAAATCCGATGGCTGTGGGTTCAAAGACCTCTCTGGTGTTTGGGGAGGGGAATTTTGTTTATAGAGCCGAGATGGCTCAGGAACAGCATTCCTGCCAATAACCCAAAGGTCACAGGTTTGAAACCAGCCTCTGATATTGAGATATCCCGTAGGTTTGGCATGCAATTGACAGGCTGCCCTGAGAAACCATCATCCACCATTGGCCACTGTTGGAAATTGATTTCTTGACTTGATGGAGCTTTGGTCAGACCTGTATGGCATATCCTATTAGTGATCATATTTGATTTTATAAATGGAGGGAGGACAGCAAGTAAATCCACGACACCAACATTTAACTTTCAAAAGGGAGACTATGATAAAATGAGTAAAATGGTTAAGAAAAAATTAAAAGGAGCAGCTGTAGTGGTTAATAGTTTACATCAATACTATTAAGTGATACGTCCATAGAACTTGCTTATGTAAGAAATTAACTTTATTTTTTATTTTATCAATATTCCAAATTCATCAACGTATGTTGCAAACCACAAGTATTGATTAATCTGCGTTCAAAGAAAACGGACCATATTTCTAAGAATAGTTTACATCAAGCATGGGAAATGTTTAAAAATACCATCTTGGAAGCTCAGACCAGATTCATTCCACACTCTAAGAAAGGTGGAAGGAAGGCCAAACGACTGTTTGCATAGTTTAAAGGTGAGGTCAAAAAGGTTGTTAGCCAAAAAAGCATCTTTCAGAAAATGGAAGAAGGAGCCAAATGACTAAAACAGGAAACAACATAAGCACTGGCAAGTTAGATGCAAGGCAGAAAGAGAATTTGAAATGAAACTTGCAGTGGAAACAAAAACCCATAATAAAATCTTTTTCAAGTACATTTGTAGCAAAAAAAACCCTGTGAGAGTCAATTGGACCATTAGATGATAGAGAAGTAAAGGGGGCTCTAAGGGAGAAGACAAGGCCATAGCAGAGAAACTGAATCAATTCTTTGCTCTGATCTTGCTGAAGAAGAATATAGGAAACTTACCCATGCCTAAAATGTTTTTTAAAGGTGATATATTGGAGGAATTGAAACAATTCTCAATAAACTGGGAAGATGTAATACAGCTATTTGATGAACTAAAGAGCAGCAAATCACCTGGACTGGATGGTATACATTCCAGGGTGCTAAAAGAATTGAAATATGAGATTGCAGACCTACTATTAATAATCTGTGAGCTATCATTAAACTCATCTGTAGTACTTGAAGACTGGAGAGTTGCCAACGTAACACCAGCTTTTAAAAAGAGTTACAGGGGTGATTTGGGAAACTACAGACCATTATCAAGAATAAGATTACTGAACATGTAGATAGTCATAGTTTAATGAGAGAAAGTCAATAGGATCTAGGTGTCATCGTGGATATGTTGAAACCCTCTGCCCAGTGTTCAGCGGTGGCCAAGAAAGCAAATGTGGGAGGAGTGGCCTAGTGGTTAGGACAAGGTACTTCAGGCCGGAGGTTCAAATCCCACCTGGGGACAGCAATCTCAGGCCGGAGGGACTGGGATTTCTAGTCCTATAGGTACTCCTTGTGGTCTTGGGCAAGCCACTTAACCTTCCATTGCCCATGTTCCCTGTAAGTATTAGTGTATGTGTGTCATATCCCCTCGTGTTAAATGTATCTCCCAATTGACCACTTTGATCTGGTGAAAAGCGGGATATAAATACAGCTAAATAAATAAAATAAATAAATAGAATGCTAGCAATCATAATTCATAAGGAAAGGAATGGAGAATAAAACAAAGGATATTATAATGGCTCTGTATTACTTCATGGTGCGAATGCACCTTGTATATTGTGTGCAGTTCTGGCTGCCATTTCTTAAAAAAGGATATAGCAAATTAGAAAAGGTACAGAGAAGAGCCACCAAAATGATGAAGGGGATGGAAGCATACCCCTAGAGGAAAAGCTTAAAAGGCTTAGGGCTCTAAAACTTGGAAAAAAGACAGCTGAGCAGGAGATATGATAGAGCTTTATAAAATAATGAATGGAGTGGAACGAGTAAATGTAGATCGGTTGTTTATGCCTTCAAAAATTAGAAAGACTAGGGGACACACAATGAAACTACAATGTAGCATGTTTAAGACTGAACAAAGAAAATATATTTCTCCGAGAACAAGCAAAAAGTCAGTCCTCACATATGGGTGACGTCGGCACCAACGGAGCCCTTACAGAAGCATCCCCCCAGCTTTCAAAGAAGGCCTTTGGGAGATGATGCCATGCATGCATAGTCCCCTTCCTGCCAAAGGGTGCCATCTTGCTCAGTCTCCTTTTTTTTCCATGGAGCCCTTCAGACTTTCGTCTGGCTTGTCCCCAGAAAAAGTTAATTTTTTTCTCTCCGAGTTTAATACTCTCCTCCAGTATCACACCGGTACTCTTCCTACCACCCGACCTCACTGCCTCAGCGTCGAGTTTGGGTCTGTTTTGTAGTTTTTCGTCTCTTAATTTTCTGGTGTCTTCATGCCTTTTTTCCAACTGGCAGCCCGGCAAGTCTTCGACCTTGCAGGGGTACTTTTTTCCCCCATGGCTACCAGTGGTTTTAAGAAGTGTGATCAGTGCTCTAAAATTATATCTTGACTGACACACACAACTGCTGTCTCCGCTGCCTTGGGCCAGACCATGACCTGGCAGCATGCAGTCTTTGCAAGAGGATGTCCAGCAAGGCCCTCAAGATCCGCCAGAAGCAGCACGATAAGTTTTTCCCCGAGTTCCCGGTATCTCTGAAGGCCAGGGCTTCGTATGAAGCCTCAACACCTTGTATGGACCTGCCCGAGCCCCGCTGTGGGTCTTCAGAAAGGGAGTCTCCCTCGAGGGAACCCAGGAAGAATAAACAACCCTCAAAGGCGGTGTCCTTGGATGGCTCCGACCGGCCAGGTGCCTCCGGTCACGTTCCCATTGTCCGAGATGCTTGACCGATGCATCAGAGAAGGAGTAGCCTGCAAAGGTCCCCCGGAAGGATTCGATCTCGGACTGGCCTCAGTCCCCAGACACCATCCTGGTTGAGGATTCCCCTTCGGGGGAGCCGGCGCCGGGCCCGAGTCCCCTCCGTGCCTGTACCGAAGGCTGCGGAGCCTTCTGGCCTGGAGTCCAGAATGGCGGCCCTGGAGCGCAATTTGTCTGCCTTCATCGACCAGCAGTGGGTGCAGTTGTCTGGTACAGCTGGTTCATCCGCCCTGACCACTGGGCCCTTGACGTCGAAGACATCCCCAGAGACCAAGCCGATCCTCGTCCAAGATCTCGATTCGATTCCCACTAGACAGGACTGCAATCATCCCTGGCAAGTGTGCCGGGCACTGGCCACAGAGCATTGGGAGCCCTGAGGCCCATGGACCAACCCTCCTACGAGTCCTCAATGGACTACTCCGAGTGGGAGACGGAGGATGAGCAGTCTCCCAATACCCATTGCCACCGCTACGTCCCATCAGACTCTCCTGCCTTGGAACCTCGATGGCGGTCCCTACCACAGGATATGGGCTTCATTGACTTCGTCAAGGATATGTCTAAGGCCCTGGCATTCCCTACAGAGTTGGAGGAGGACCCTTGGGCGGATGAGTTGGAAATCCTCCAGTACAAGGCCCCTCCGAGGGAATTGCTCACGGTGCCTATCCCTCCCATCCTGGAATGGCTGATGCTCCAACCAGGTTTGAATGAATATTATATAATAACAATATAACTGTATGTATAGCATATGGTTTAGAAAGTGTATGTGCATATTAGGCTCTGCTGTAAACCATTCAAGAGTTTTTTTTGACCACTGATGTATCGTGTCTTGACCAGTTTGTGCAGTTTCTGCCCTGTTCAGATTCACCCTTTAGGTTTTGGGAGCAATGGTGGAGCCCCAAGGGATACTGAGATCTTTTTTCCTCTCTGTGGTATGGGCTTTGCATAGTGCTATTTTTGGATTAGTGTTTAGTTGTGCTTAGGCAATTGTGTTAATTGATTGGCTTAGATTGCCATTCAAGGAATTGAGATTATCTGAAATTCCTGATCTGGAAGGTCTTATTCATGGTGGCAGCCACTTCAGTGTGCAGAATGAGCAAGCTTCTGGCTCTAGTACATCATCCACCTTACACAAAATTCTTTCATAACCGAGTGGTATTTCGTACTCATCCCAAGTTTGTTGCAAAGGTGGTTATGGATTTTCAGCTTAAGTCAATTGCCCTTCCAAGATTCTTCCCAAACCCTCATTCTCACAAAGAGGAAGCTGTGCTGCATATGATGGACAGTAAAAGAGCCTTAGTTTTTTACTTGGAGCAGACAAAAGCCCATAGAAAGTCCATCCAGGTTTTTGTTTCTTTTGACCCCAGCAAACTAGAGACTGCTGTCTACAAAAACACTTTGGGGCTTGTTTACAAAGCCGCGGTAGCGGTTTGCGATCGTAATCGGAGCTGCGGCCCCATTGATTTCAATGGGGCCGCGGCTGCGATCGCGATCGCGAACCACTACCGCGGCTTTGTAAACAAGCCCCTTTGTCAATTTGGCTCACAGACTGCATCTCTTTCACTTATGTCCAGGCAGGCCTAAGCCTTTGAGGGTCATGTTATGGCTCATAATATCAGAACCATGGCTATGCTGGTGGCCCACTTGCATCTGATCTTGATGGAGAAGATATGCAAAGCTGCAATGTGGACTTTGGTTCACACTTTCACTTCTCACTACTGTTTGGATGGGGGAACTCCTGATGCAACTGCAGATTGTCAATCAGTACTGCATAATCTTTTTGGGAAGTAGAATCTAACCCCACCCTCCTAGACCCATTTCTTTCTGTTTAGGCTGCTTAAAAAAAAATCCTGAAAAGACCTATTGCCAACAGAATAATTTCTTGATTGGCCTAAGCTGGGCTTTATGTATTCTCCCCCCGCCCCCTTTTTGTTCAAGGCAGCATGTAGCTAAGGTGTCCCATTTGTGAGGAATTTTGTCCTGCTTGCCCACTGAGAAAGCATAGATACTCATCTGTAGCAGGTGTTCCCTGTGGAAAGCAGGAAAGTCCTCACAACCCTCCCTCCTGCCCCTTGGTTTTGTATTCTCCTCAGCTCTTGATAGGACTTGAGGATAAGATGGTGCCGCCACAATAGGTGGAAAGGTGCGTGCATGTGTGTTTGATCTTCCAAAACGTCTAGAAGGAGCTGGGAAAGTTCCCACACGGGGCTCCATCAGACGACATCACCCATATATGAGGACTTTTCCTGCTGTCCACTGAGAACACCTGCTACAGATGAGTAACTATGCTTTCTATGCAAACTGTAAGTGCATGTGTTTCACTATTTGGACAGTTTGATGCTCAAGCGCGCCACTCAGGATGGAATTAAAGAATCTGTATGCATCATTATTCGGGTGCTGGAACTACTAGGGTTCATCATAAATTACCCCAAATCCAAATTAAATCCTTCCCACCAATTGGAATTCATTGCAGCCCTGCTAGAGACGATTCTAGCGAAAACCTTCCTGCCCACAGACCAGCTCATCCACCTGGTGCAGCATGTAAAGAAGGTTCAAACGAGTCACCAGGTTTCTGCGAGAACCATACCGGATCCGACTTATCCGCACTGTTGTTCAGTATCTATATCCAACTGGTTTGCGACATCATCCGAGCTCATAATGTCTTCTATCACCTGTATGCAGACGACATTATGATCTATGTACCATTCTCCACTAAACGATCAACCTACTGAGCAATAACAAACTGCTTCAACGCAGTCACCCAATGACTGTCCAAACATTGCCTAACCATTAATTATAAGAAGACTGAGGTGTTCTTTATGACTAGAAACCAGTCTTTCGCCCCACCTACATTGCTAAAAGTGAACAATGCAGATTTACTTGTAAAATCAGAAGTGCATTATCTTGGTGTCATCATTAATCAGTGCCTCACACTATATTCACATATCAGTAAAGCAACACAAACCATCTACAATAAAATAAGGGTTCTTCAACACCATAGACCACTCCTGGAGACACATGACTTCAAAACTGTCTTCCAAGCATTGATATTTCCTCATTTCGACTTTTGCAATGCTATCATACAAGAAATACCAAAAAGCTCATTTCACTCACTACAACATGCCCAACATGCAGCTGCTCAAATACTCATGGGCGCTCCCAGATACAGCCATATTATGCCCATATTAAAGGATCTTCACTGTCTACCTATTCATTGCCGCATTAGATACAAAATACTTATAACAACCTTCAACATCTATTAGAAATCAATCTCTCAGTACTTGCAGCAGCTGCTATAAAACACCCCCTCCCCCCCCCCCCCGAAAATAGACTCAGAAGATCAGCTACTCAAAATATGTTTGCACTTCCCCAAGAGTTGACTAAGAGGAACCAGACCAAATGTGCTAGATCCTTCTCTCTATATGTGCCGAGCCACTAGATATCAGAACCACATCACAGCCTTCCGCAAGCTATGGAAAACCTTCTGTTTAAAGTACACTTCAAAAGTATAACCTGAATTAGTCAATACGTACACCTTGTCATTCCACCCCTAGGATAGCCTCTACTGTTTTTCTCTATTTGATTCTCTTCAATGGCCCTTACTACCTCCTCCCTCCCCCTATCCCTTTCACAACATTATTGTAATTGTTACTATCCCTATCATAATGTTTTTCAATATTTATTATAATTGTTACTATGTTCTAATTGCGTTATATATAAACTGACTTGACCTTTGGAAATGTGGTATATAAACCTGTTGAATAAAAATAAAATAAATAAATATTGAAGATGTTGGGTGGTATTGTCTCCACAATTCATGTCACTCCCATGGTTCATCTACTTTTCCTTATTTAAATTTTATTTCTTATATGGTTTAAACAAAATACATTCCAGAAAACAAAACTTCATTGAAATGAAAAATATGATCTATTCACCACACACTCTAGACCCCCTCCCCACAAATAAATTCAGAGCAATAAAAATAAATCCACATATCCCATTTTATTAACCACTAATTAGGAAAAGCAGATAAAATTGAAGAATACTGCTAAGGCCAAAAAGAGGGGGTGAAAGAAATGAAGAAAAAATGTAGGGCTAGAGGCCCTACTCAAAAAAAAAAAAGAGCTTTAAATAGGAAAAACATGGCATAAAAGCATACAATTTCTCCTCCTTCAGTTTATACAGACTAGCCTCTTTCTCCTTCATACGCTCTACATTGCAAGCTTTAAGTTCTTCCATTTATTGCTTAATGTGACTCAGATGCTGATCATGAGACCCCCCAGTAGCACCATCTGTGCATTAACCAGGGTCTGTAGCAAGTTGGTAAAATGAATAACTTTTTCCATTCTAACAGAAAAGCTAACCCCTCCACGTTGGTGATTGCTTTTACTACTTCAGCCCAAGTCACCTTGTTACCAACTTCCAAAATACCTTCACTTCTCAGACCAGTCTGTACAGATGATCTCTCCAGCACTCCAACCCCTTTATCCCCTTCCAACTCACCACAGCTGGTGTTCAGGGTATTCTCATTCAAATTGGCTGGAAGAGAGGGAAACTGCATCACTAAAGTAAGCCCACTGTTGCCTTCTGCCTCTCCAACCAACATAGTAAGGTGCATCTATGCAATTTCTTTGGCATTGACTCCACAACCAGGTCTTGGGCAAATCCTTGCAGCACTCCTGGCTGAACGAGAACTGTGCATTCTCACCGGGTAAGGGCTCTCCAGTGCCCAGCACCCCCTCCAGAGCATTACTATTGGTAGTAGAGTTCACAGAGGCATCCAAAGTGAGTTAATTTGGCAGACTGTGGGGATAAGAAGCCCCAGCAAGACAGGCAGACTGCCCCCCCTTGTGTTTTCCACAATATCTTTCCATGGGGGGACAAATACCGCCACTCACTTTGCCACTATTTCCAGAGCTAGTGCTCCTGACACCATCTTGCATGCCCCTTCCTGCCTTGTCTACATTTCAGATAATCTCAGTGGATCCAAAGCATCCAATGGAAAACCATCCACTTGACATCTCGGAGATGTACTCGCCATCATGAGGCCTCTCTGGGAGTCTTTGCTGGTAGATGCTCCCTGGCAATTTGACCAAAGACACTCCCTTTCAAGAGCTCCCCCATATCAAAATCTTTTGACAATGGATGCATCCAAATTAGATTGGGGAGCCCATCTTGATGGGTTTCACATTAAAGGCTTGTTTTTACAGAAGAATCTCCATCAGATAAAGTTCATGGAACTGAGAGGAATTGCAAATGTTCTAAATTCTTTCAGAGATTGGTTAGCCAATCAAATTGTTATGATCCAGACTGCTAATCAGATAGTAATGTTTTACATCAACAAGCAGGGAAGAACAGGTTCATACTTCCTCTTGTGTTTGGAGACTATCAGATTGTAGAAGTTCGCCATCTCACAGGATGATGCTATGGGCCACTTAATCTAGTGAGAGGCTGAGTCGGACTCAGGCAGATGGAATGAGTTGAGTTTTGTCCTCACGAATGGACTCTGGACAGGGAGGTAACACTAACTGTTTTTCGAGAGTGGGGCCACCCCCCCCTCAATAGATGACCTTCGAATTCCCCAAAACAAACAGATCCCCCAGATCTGCTCCAGAATAGGGGGACACTGCAAACTAGCCTCATACACCTCCCTCCTTCATTGGGGGAGAGGGCCTTCTTCATGTGTATCTGCCTATTCCTCTATTAGAACAAACTTTCCTGAAACTTCAGTGTTAGAGACATCATGATATTCATTGCACCTTTCTAGCCCAGACAGCCATGGTTTCCCTTTCTTCAAGACCTTGCCATCCATATATCTGGTTGCCTCTTCAACTCTAATTTTGCAGGATCAGGGCAGACTTCTGTATCCCAATATAAACTCTGAAATTTGTTGCTAGAGGATGTAATAAAAGCTGTTAGTGTAGCTGAGTTTAAAAGAGGTTTGGACAAGTTTCTGGAGGAAAAGTTCATAAGCCATTATTAAAGTGACTGGAGAAATCCTGGGATAAGCTTCATGGAATCTGTTTACTTTTTGGGAACCTGACAGGCAAGGCCCGGCTCGGCCCATCCACTAGGCGAGCTAGGCAGCTGGCCTGGGTGGGCGGTGGCAGCAGCATACATAACTGGCCATGCTGCCCCCTCCTTCACGCAGCTGCCACCGATTCCATCATGGGAGGTGAGGCAGCAGTAACAATATTTCAAAAAGCATTAGCTTTTTGTCACCACAGGGAAGATAGTGTTGGCAAAAAGCTGCTGCCTTTTGAAATACTGCGTCTGCCACTGCCCCCCCAAGACGGAATCGGCAGTGACATGGCTTGGTAGGGGCGATGCGGCCAAGGTTTCTGCCTAGGGCACAGAAACTCTTGGGCTGGCCCTGCTGACAAGTATTTGTGACCTAGATTGGTCACTGTTGGAAACAAGATACTGGGCTTTGATGGACCTTTGGTCTGACCCAGTATGGCATATCATATGTCCTTACGGCTTGGATGTTGTGAGGCTAGAACTCTGTTGCTAGAATCTAACAGTTGAAGTACCTGATGTCATCTTGACTTCCAAGAATTTCTACTAGCATGTCATATGTTTTCAAGTGCTGAATGTTTGCCGTCTAGTGTGAGAGTCAGGCCTTAGATCCATTCTCCTGTCCGATACAAAAACTGCTTGAATACCTTCTATATCTCTCACAGTCTAGTTTGAAAACCAACTCTGTAAGAGTTCACCTTAGTGGAATTGGCACTTCTCACCATGTAGAAGGGAAACCCATCTCTTTACAATCTTTAGGTGTTGTTTCATGTGCAACTTGCTTCTATTGAAGCCTCCCCTGCATTCACCAGTTGTGTCATGGGATCTCTATGTGGTTTTATCTCAGCTGATGAAAGCTCCTTTTCATCCTCTAAATGCCTGTGGACTGAAGTTCCTAACTGGAAAGTCTTGGTGGCAGTTACTTCAGCACCCAGAGTTAGTGAGGTCCAATAGTGGATCCATCCTACACGAAGGGCCAATATGAAGGAGCGGTTAGTCATCACCGCTGAACATAAAACATTGAAATATTCAATGCCAGGGCCATATCTGGCCACCAGAATTGAATCTCCAAGTCAGCCAGATAGCGTGGAAACTAACTAGGCAGCTGTGATATTCAGCCATTGCTGATGTTTAGCTTCTGTGGTGAAAATTAGACCACCGTTTTAAGGTGCCTAACTTTTACTGCTTAAGGATAACTGGGCAGCGGCTAAATATCGCCAGCTGCTGCCTCTGCTCTGCCCCTGGAATGCCCTGATTTGTTAGTGCCCCTGAATATCTCTGTCCTCACATTAATTGCTCTGAATATTGGGTCCCAGATTTTTCCACAATAGGTTGGTACTGCCTACTCATTCTAAATTCCTTCTTAAAACAGTGTTGGGCTTACACCTTAACCAGTCAGTAGTCCTACCAACATTGTTTTCCAAACCTCATTCCCACAAAGGAGAAAGTAAGAGACTCTTGACCTTCTATCTGGAGCAGAATAAAGCCCTTAGAAAGTTCACCCAGGTTTTTGTTTCTTTTGACCCCAGCAGAGTGGGCGCTGCTGTGATCAAATGCACACTTTCAATTTCGCTAACAGATTGCATCTCTTTTGCTTATGCCAAAGCAGGTCTGACCCACGAAGGCCATGTCATGGCTCATAATGTTCAAGCCATGGCTGCATCCATGCTCACTTGAGGTCAACTTCCATGTAGGAGATTTGCAAGGCTATGATGTGGTCCATACATGCACATCTCATTACTGTTTGGAAAAGGACTCCAGGACAGTAGTTTTGGTCAGTTGGTATCCAACTCCACTCCCTCCTGGGCCCTTTAAAAAACAACAAAAGACTAAAAATACCTGATAGAACAAAAAACATCTTCATGCCAGCTGTTGCATACTTAGTTCCCTTTTTATTCAGTCAGTGTTTAGCTAGAGATTCCCAAATGTAAGGGCTTATCTTGCTTGTGCACAGAGAAAACAGTTACTCACCTGTAGCAGGTGTTTGCCATGGACAGCAGGATAAGTCCTCGCTACCTTCCTTCCTCCCCTGGCTGCCTAAGATATTCACAGAGCTCAGGCACAGCAGCAGCAGTTGGGAAAGGGAGCGTATGCACAGAGAACATTCTAAAAGCTGCTGGAAAAGTAGCTGAGAGCGTTTCTGTGCAACCTCAGATGCATTCTTCCTACACTGGGGAGAGGATCTTCTGTATGCCTATTCTCCAGTACCGCTGATAGTGAAGACTCCTGAAACTCAAATAGGATCAGGGAATCATGAATCTTAGAACACATACTGGCCAAGACAAGTATGGTTTCTTTTTCTTGTATAACTTAGCATAAGAAGTCCTATCAGGCTGGACAATTCTGCAACACTGATCATGCAAGTGCAAGAAGCAGTATTGCACCCCAACTTCAAGTTCCTTGCCTTCACTGCTTGGATATTGAAAGGTTGACTTTGGCTTCCTTGTTTCTGTCTGATAGTAATTTTGGCTTCCAAGAGGGATTCCACTCCATTAGGGGGGTCCACCTTGATGCAATTGGTGCTGATAACCACCATTAGGGGAAGGTAAACACATCTTTGTACATTCTTTAGTTGTTCAGTTTATGCAGGGCTTGCTTCTATTGATGGGAGGCTTCGAGTCACCCACTGTGTCTTGGGACCTCGGTGTAATTTTAACTCACTTGATAAACTCCTTTTGAGCCACTAGATACCTGCCATCTGAAGTAACTGACTCGGAAGGTCTTGTTTTTGATGCCAATAACATTAGCCTGTAAGATAAGTGAGCTTCAGGCTCTAGTGACTAATTCACCTTAAACTAAATTTTGTTATTGTTAAGTACTGTTGAGTCGGTGTCGACTCCTGGTGACTGGATAGTTCACCTAAACTTTGTTCAGTCTTCTGTCAAGCTGCTCATTGTTGATAGAGTGGTATTCATAGCTGCTGTTATTGAATCGATCCATCTCATTGCTGGCCTTCCTCTTCTACCTTGCAAAGCCTTATGTCTTTCTCCAATGATCTCTCTTCGCATGATGTGGCCAAAGTATGAAAGTCGAAGTCTTGTCATCTGAGCTTCTAAGGAAAACTTAGGTTTGATCTCCTCTAGTACTGATTGGTTGTTCTTCGGGCAGTCCATGATATGCACAGTATTAGTCACCAGTACCATAATTCATAGGCATCAATTTTCTTCCTGTCTTTCGTACAGGAGAACTTCTCAGTACTGCAGGGTCAGCTAAGGTTCCAAACCTTGGAGTTTGTGAGTGCTCCCAAAGTAGCCTTCCCGGTATTCTTTCCCTTTGGCTGCCTTTCAGACACGGCACCAAACCTGGGCTGTTTCTACCTGGCTTCTTGGCACTGGTTCTCCAATTGTTTCTCTTGCTGGTTTCCCTTTCAGACTTATACCTCAGAGAGTCCTCTCCCAATTTCAGCTCCTCTGAGTTCTCACTCCAATACAGCTCCTCCTCTGCTTCAAATTCTCGTTTCTGTTCTGAATCTGGCTCTGGCCCTTGCTCTGGCTCTGGCTCCGACTCCAACTCCGGCTCTCTCTCTCACTCTCTCTCCCGCTCTGGCTCTGACTTTCTCTCTAATGAGCATTTCTTATATCCCTGCTTTCTAGGGTTTAACTTAGCCCTTCCCCCGACCAGGCGTTTTGCCTCAACTCCTGACTGTGGGGATAAACTGCAGCAGGGGCGTGTTTTCCTCTCTCGTGACTCATTCTGCTTGTAGTTTCCCTGGAAACCATGAGCCATGTGCTTTAGCTGCTGGTCAGCTACTGAAGCCAATTCTTCTGTTTCACTTATCTCTACGGGATCAGAGGGACCTTCTACATCACAGATCTCCCCCCCCCTTAAGATATTACGGGCTGCCGGATATTTAGACGGCCAGCACGTAATCTCTAATAATGGGCTCCTGTGTTTTTCCATACTAGCCAACCTTACTGTCGCTGACCTCTCTTGCCATGGTTTTAAAACATTTACGTGATATATTTGGCGGCGCCCCTTATCATTTTCTACAGCGTAGGAAACGGGACCTACCCTCTCTACCACTGTACACGGCCCCTTCCATCGAGACTCAAACTTGGGTCCTGCATCAGCCACCAAAATTATTACTTTATCCCCTACGGCCAATTGGCGGGGTTTCGTCCCTCGATCATAATATCGCTTTTGACGTTGCTGACTAGCCCGCAAATTCCCTATGGATGTTTGGGAGGTCCTTTTCAGGCGATTTTTCAGATCCCTAAGAAACTGGGGTACCCCGATTTCCTCTCTGTCCGGTTCCACCCACTGCTCACGTAATATATCTAGAATCCCTCTGGGAGCTCGGCCAAACAACAATTCGTAGGACGATGCCCCTAAGGACGCTTGTATGCGTTCCCGGCATGCATATAAAACGAATGGCAGTAAAATGTCCCATTCGGTCATTTTACCATCCAGGCCACGTCTTAGCATTTGTTTAATGGTTTGGTTCATCCTTTCTACCAGCCCTTGGACTGGGGATGATAGGCAGCCGTGCGTACGTGATGTATTCCAAAAGCATCCCATACCATAGCTAGATATTTGGACATAAAATTGCTTCCCTGGTCTGTGAGCATTTCTTGTGGGAAACCAACTTCGCAGAACAATTTAACTAACTCCAAGGCGATTGTTCTGGCTAAGGTACTTCGTAGTGGTATTGCCCAGGGAAAACGAGTAGCCTGGTCTACAATTACTATAATATATTGAAAGCCTCTTGGGGTCTTCACCAGGGGTCCTATAATGTCCATCGTCATCCGGCAGATCGGCGTGGATATCATGGGTATGGCCCTTGGCTTAGAGGAAGTAACCCGTTGACAAGTGGGACATGATTCGCAGTAGCGGGTAGTTTCTTTAAAGACCCCTGGCCAGTAGAAACGGGCCAGGATTTGGTCCATTGTCCCTTGGATTCCCTTAGGGCCCCCTATAGGGTGATCGTGGGCCAACCGCATAACTACTGCCTTGAACGTAGTTGGCACCACTAGCTGTTTTCTTACGGCCCCTGTATGTGGGTTGTTACTTTCTCGATACAGCACATCTTTATCCAAGAGAAATCTGGGAAGGGTATTTCTATCTTCTTGCGCATATTCAAAGGCACGCTTCAAAGCGGGGTCGGCTTGCTGTTCCTTTGGAAAGGATGGAATTTTTTTAACAAGCTCTGTGGGAACACAGGGTAACCCATCTCCGGCCTCTAATCCATCCCTCCCTTGGGTTCTACGCCGCCTTTCTTGCTGCCTCTCAGCTTTCCTCTTCCTAACCCTCTTTGATGGGGTGTTGAGAAGATCATCATGTATTGGCAGTGTACCTGATACCATCTCTTCCCTTACCCCTTCCCGCTCAGGGGAGTCCTCCCTATTCTGGGATGATCCTTCTATCTCTTCTGCTGGGACAACTTTAACGCCCGAGGTTCCTGCCTGGGACCGGGTAGACACAAGGCCTGTTTTCTCCCCAAGGCCCTTCTCTATCCCTTGGCAGAATGGGGGCCAATCTCTCCCCAAGATGATAATATATAAACGTTTTGGGACTATGGCTACCCGCACCTCTCTTTCGGCTCCCAGCCCTTTTACTGATAGCTTATACAAGGGGTAATACGAAGCCGCCCCCATGTAGGTCGTAGGTCACCCGTCCAGGCGGTAGCCTGGGTGCAGGTGAACTCGCCTGTCTTACTCTCTACGATTACTTTCAATATGGCTGCCAAGGAAGGCTGCTGGGTAATGTAGTTTTGTTGAGCAAGGAGTGTGACCACACGGTAAATAGGCAAAACAGAGAATTTTATTTCGGGGTTTCCCCTCCGCATTGAATTCAAATGAACCTCAACTCAAACTGGATAATTCTCCAATAAGGCAAAATAAGAATGTGAAACAGGTTGAACAGAAAAATACAGGATTTCCTTTTAAAACATCAGTATTCCACTTCCTGTGAGGAACAGGCTTCTGAAGCTTAATCTGTACTCCAGATTAGCTTCTTTGTCATTTACTTTCAAACAGCTTCCTTTCTCCAAGCCATGCACAGCACAAGTCTTTAAATGGCTTTCATGATACAGTCTTTTAGCTAGGCAAATACTCAACAGCTGTTCATGCTCTTAGCCAGACACAGAGAACATTGCATTTCTTCAACATCTGAACCGTTAGGTTCCTCCAGCAGGTCTATATCCATTTCATCTCCACTTTCATTGCGTCTGTCTTGAATATCAGCTGTCTGGTTATTCTCCTGCCTTATCAGCTCCTGCAAACGTAACAGCTGTTCCCTATGCTCTCCAGCCCCCAGCTCTTGCAATGGAGTTTCTCTCCCTTTTAAGAATTTAGCAAGCTCTGTTAGAGTGGAGGTTTGGCAGTCACTGGCATAAGTTCTGGGTTTACTAAAGCTTTGCTTTCCAAAGTTCAGGGGCATACAACGTTTAGCACTGTCTCTTAACTCTTGAACAATGCCTTCAGTATGGCTTTGGTTAGGAAATAAAGAAAAGACATTCTCATTACCTTCAGGGTTTAAATGCTGTCTTGTACTATTTCCCCATCTGGAAACACTTCTTTGTCTTGGCAATTGTGTCCTGCACTGGGTTCCAGACACCCTCTGTTTCTCCTTTACTCTTGCCTGAGAATCCACCAAACTCAGCAAGTCTCTGCTTCCAAGCTTGTCCCCTTTAGAATCAGCTCCTCTTACTTGAACTGTTTCTGGAACTTGACGGACTCCAAACACTGCCTGCTCGTCTTGCTGCTGCTGTGTTCCTCTCTGCTGTGCTTTTTCCCTCTCTTCTCGTTGCGCTCCTTCTTCCCTTTCTTTTTCTCCTTTTTGTTCTAAAACTGAAACACTTTTTAACTGCTGGTTTCCAGGCACCACGCCTTTCTTCCTGTCCATGTGCAGCTCATCAGTGCTCAACCTAGCCCTGACATCACTAGGTGGGCGGAGCTTAGCACTCGGAATACTCTGCCTTGGAGGCTTGTGGTTTCTATGGGAACTGCCTTTCTCTCCAGATTTAAAGGAACAGGGCTCATTTTCCTCCCATTCCATTTCCTCTGCACAGCTCTCCTTACCACAGTACGCATCATATTTTAACCCGTCCCTCTACTTGACTCGGTGCTGATCACAGGCGGGCCTTGATGTCCTGCCAGAGCTTCTGTGATACCATGCTCTGGTCAGCACCCGAGTCAAGCAGGGCCTGGGCTTCAATGCCTTCCACTTGCACCTGTAACAAAAATCCTTCATGGGTTTGTTTCTCACTCCCAGACACCAGCGCCGTGCGCAGCACACAATCTCGGCGAAAATGTCCCATTTTTCCACAATTAAAACATTTCCCCTTAGAGAAAGGTACAGCAGTATTTTCATTGGGTAATCTACTTCTTGTGGACTTTTCTGATCTCCCAAAGTTAGTAGTTTTAACCAGCTTCAGAACGCCTTCTTTTGAGGTCCCAGCTAACTCTGCCTCAAAATATCGCTCTGTGAGGTTAGCTGCTTCCTCCGTGGTTTTACAACTCTGGAGCATCAGATAAGCCTTCACTTCAGATGGTACAGCTTCCATAAACTGCTCTAGGACAATTGTATCAAGCACAGACTTGAGAGTCCTCTGCTCAGGAGTAAGCCATTTCCAAGCTAAACCTTTAATTCTATGAAACAGCGCTTTTGGGGTTTCATTAGGCTTCAACCTAGCCTCTCTAAACCTGCGTTTATAGAATAGGAGTGGAAGAGTGGCCTAGTGGTTGGGGCAAGGTACTTCAGGCCGGAAGGTCGGGGGTTCAAATCCCACTAGAGGACAGCAACCTTGAGCCGGAAGTGTAGCAGCAAAGCGCAGACAAACCAATGATACCAGGAGTCTGTTCAGAAGGTCCAAATCATTTATTTGTGCACAAGTCTCAAGCAAGTCAATTTCAAAATGGCTGAGCAAAGTTTTCTAGCATTACAACAACTTTTATAGACTTCTGTTCCATTCTAGGTATAGAAAAACATTTCATTGGTCCCGGTACTCTCCCGTACCTCCCGTACCCCTTCCATTGGTCCCGGTACTGATAAGTTTATCCAATTATGTTCCTTCAGTGGGCATGGCACCTGCATACCCCCCTTCTAGTCCCAATTACAATGGTCAGTTCATCAACTTGTTACTTTCATACTCTCAAGGCCATAGAGCCAATTTGTGCATGCAGGGGAGCAGGGCTCTGCAACTCATTTGTCAGCACTCCCAATTATATTCCTTGCAGATGTACTTTTTCTTATCAGTAACTTTTAAACATGTTTTTCTGTATTTTTCCATCTCTCAGTTTTGCTTACCTAAGTTAGTTTAGTTCTCTTACAGAGTTCTATCCTACAATAGCAGCATATTGGGGGATGTGCAATTCCTATGTGCCTCTCCACAGGCTTCATTTACAGGTCAAGCTAGTTAGGCCTGCCTGCTTATGTCAGACACCGTGGATCACAGGCCTGCACCTGCCACATTCCCCCCTTTGATTAATCTCACCCTATTACTTAATAAGGTGTGAGAATTAAATCACCTTTTGAAGAATCACATCATGATTGAAGGATTACGACTAGGGCTGGCTTTATATAAAGCCATTATTTTAGTTGCGGTCTTCCGCTCTACTGTACTGTCAATAGCATTATGAATGGAACGCATACAACATGGGATTAAACATGGTAATAAGAAAATAACAGCAACAAGAATTAGTACTAAGACAATGAAAGTCTTAAATCCTCCCAGCCAGGAGAAAAGGTTAGCAAACCAGTTAGGGAATTTCAATGAGTGCCAAGTCTGTACTGGCACATAAGCATGTCTTTGCATATCTTTAGCAATTTCTTCAACTACTTGACCTTTATCATCTATTTTCAAACAGCAATTAGTTAAATTCAGTTTACCACATACTCCTCCTTCTGCTGCTAACAAATAATCAAGTGCTAAGCGGTTCTGATATATAGCAGTGCGCATCTGAGTACTTTGTCTAGCTAAGAGTGTAAGAGCATGACTAGTTTCATTGGTTATTATTTCAACTACTGCTTGTAAGCGAATAATACGATTAATCATATAGATTGGAGTGCGATAACCATACATACCATCATCGTTCCAAGTGGCAGGCCCATAATACTCAATGATTCTTTCTGGTGGCCAATCATCACCTTGCCACTTTTCCCACTTGCCTATCTGTAAGGCTTCTCTTTTCTGTCTTAATGCTCTTTTGTGTCGGTGGGTAGTATATACAGGGTATCCTAATTGTTCTCCATGTTCAGTGTTTAAAAGAAAGAAGGAAGGTCTGATGGTTCCTAAGACACATGCGCCTCCCCATTGTGGCGGGAGTTGGGCATACGCTCGGTTTCCACAGATCCAATATAGGCCAGGTGGGGCTTGCCAGGCATGGACTTTGGCAAGGTTAGTCCATAAATCTGCAAGTTCAGGAAATCTGGCTAATGGGTTAGGAGGTTCAGGGTGTCTGATTCCTGACCACCATGCTGTCTTTTTGGTTGTGGCATTATAATACTTCTGGCTAAGACAGACCAGCTGTCCTACCTTTTGGGTGAACTGGGGTCCAGTTCTGGCATAGCAAAGACGTCCAACGATTGAGTGCGCCAACACCCATGCTCTTGTGTAATTCAGTCTGATTGTAAATCAAAGAATAATTCAATTCTTGGGCTTCCCATGGCCACTGGTCTCCCATTTGGGTTCCGCCACAGAAATAGCAGTCTGAGATTTTGAGACTAGATACTACTGCTCCGGCTAATTCTAGAAATAGATTCTGCGAGGGATGAGGAATCTCAAACTTATTTACATGCATGGCTTCGTAGAAGGTATTATGGATATGATATTTGGATGACTTGTGGGCTTGGGTATTCAATCTAATATACACAATGGTTCCTGGATCTACTGCCCCTCCAGCAATACGCAAACCAAACTTGTATCCTTGTTTCCAAGCATAGGGATTGTGTATACGTAAGTTTAAGGGGTTACAAGCATCTTTCTGACATTTATCATTTGTGGTTGGCTTGGTTAAAGTAGCCATTCGTTTATCTATCTTCTCATCAACTATACCATTATTCCAGGTAGCATAAAAAACACATTCCCAATACGGGCAATAGTAATCTGCTGCTGGTGCAGTACTATAGCCTGGTTCATTTTTACCTGTACACTTCCTCCATCCTGTGGCACCCTCCGGACACATGTACTTATGGTCATTCCGATACGCTTTCTCCCAAGTACCACAGGTGGAATAACTATCTCTATTAATGGCATTACATGCATCAAAATTCAAAACAGCAGGTTTAGTAATGTCCTTAAGTGGTGGCGTAGCAGCTAGTATAGGTCCATCTGCATCCTTCCATCTTATTTCCAACGTATAATAGGATGGATTCTGATGCGGATTATAGCATGCTCTAATCTTGCCATAAGTGCAAATATTTAGTTCAGTGGTGTTATAAATACACCGAGTCACTTTTCCCTTGCAGGTATAGTACGAGTGATAAATCAAAGTCTGAGTTACTTTCAGTCCAGTTCGAGTAGAAGTAATGCAAGCAGTGCATGGAGGTAAAGCATAAGTCTGTTCAAAACCTCCAAAGAAGGCAACCAAAGCAAAGCAAAAGTAAAGATGCATGTTGATGTTGATTGGAGTTCTTCTGAATCCTCAGCTTGCTGATCTTGATCACGACGGTCTTTTATTCTTCGTCCCGTTTGCTAATGAAGCAATTTAACGGGTGCTGAGTGTTGATTGAAGATCCTCAGATGGTTCAGTACACATTAACCAACTTATTAGCAATTTCAGTTGGCTTGTGATGTCTGGCTAATCAATGTAGTCTCAAAGTAGTGTGTCAAATCACACGCAAATTGAGTTCGTTGAAACAAAACTGTTGCTGTATGGAAAACAGCAATCCTCTTCGAAAGACTTGGCTACTGCAAGGCACTATGACAAAGTGTCTAAGTTGCTGGTTGCCGTCTCAGAGTAACTCGCAAGGGTGCATCAAGATGCTGCTCTGCTGTCCACTGCTCAGGTTCAGGATCAGCGGCGGGCTTGACTCTGCTGTGGTGGATCCAGGCGTCAATCTCGGCTACCTTTACTGCAGTTGGGGTAGACAGGATGACGGTGTACGGTCCCTTCCAATGGGGTTCCAACGGTGTCTTCTTCCAATCTTTGATCCACACCGAGGTACCAGGCTGATAGGGATGCAAGGGTTCCGTCAAGTTGATAGGCAACTGGTCTTGGATCCACGCATGGAGAGTCTGCAGAACAAAACTAAGAGCTAGGAGTTCTTGTCTGGTTACTTCTGAACCAATTTGGGCTAAACTTCCTTTGACTCCCTGCACTATTGGTGGGGGTTTACCATACAAAACTTCAAAAGGGGAAAATCCTGTTGACTTTACAGGAGCTGAGCGTATTCTGAGTAAAGCTATGGGGAGCACTTGGGGCCACTTCAAGTGTGTCTCCTGGCAAAGCTTGGACATTTGGGCTTTTAGGGTACGATTCATTCGCTCAACTTTCCCTGAACTCTGGGGTCTGTATGCAGTGTGGAGTTTCCATTGTATCTGCAAAGCTTTAGCTAATTGTTGAGTAACTTGGGAGACAAATGAGGGTCCATTGTCTGACCCTATTACTGCTGGAATTCCGAACCTAGGGACAATCTCTCTCATTAAGACTTTGGTAACTTCTCGGGCTTTCTCAGTTCTGGTTGGGAAGGCTTCTACCCACCCAGAGAAAGTACAAACTAATACTAACAGGTAATGGTATCCATTGGCTCTTGGCATTTCGGTAAAATCAACTTGGAAGTTGTGCATGGGGGTTACACCTCCTGACTGAACTCGGGGTGCCGTTATAAGGCCTTGCTTGGCATTATTTTTGGCACAGGTTAGACATTGACGTGCTACTGAAGCTGATATGGTTGTCAATAGAGGGATGTAAAAATGTGGTCTGAGTGCTTTTTCCATAGCACTTTTCCCATAGTGGGTCGCTTCGTGGAAAGCTTTGACAAAGGATGGTCCTAGCAGTTCAGGAATTACTATTCATCCAGGGGGTTGACTGCCCTCTTCTGGTGGCAGCTCAATCCATCCATCTTTCAGTACTCCATCTTCTTTGTTACAGTAGTAATCCAATTCTTTGGTGGTATATCGTGGTGTCCATAAATTCAGAGGTACTGGAAACAATGCTGCTTGCATTGGCATAGCTTGTGGGGCAATCTGTCCCGTCATAGCTGCTTGTCGTGCTGAGGCATCTGCAAATCTATTTCCTCGGGCAACTTCTCCTTTTCCTGCTTGATGTCCTCTACAATGCATGACAGCTACACGTGTTGGGGCCCAAACTGCATCAAGTAACATCAATATCTCGGGACCATATTTGACTGATTTTCCTCCAGATGTGATGAGCCCTCGTTCTTTATAGAGAGCTCCATGGGCATGCAGAGTGGTGAAGGCATATTTGGAATCTGTATATACATTTAGCACGAGTTTTTCTCCCAACAATAATGCTCTGGTAAGTGCTATTAATTCGGCTTTCTGAGCTGATGTGCCTGAGGCTAGGGCTGATGATTCAACTACTTCGTGTTGAGTGACGACTGCATATCCGGCACAGCGTCGTCCATCAAGGATGAGACTGCTCCCATCAACATAATAGATTTGGTCAGGATTGTCTATGGGCACATCTGTCAAGTCGGGTCGACTGGAGAACACAGTTTCCATGACTTCGATACAGTCATGTTCTGGGAGTTCTTCACTGATGGGTATCAAGGTGGCTGGGTTCAAGGCATGACTCACTTCTAGTTGTATCTGTGGGTTTTCACATAACATGCTCTGGTATTTCAACATTCGGGAATTGGTGAGCCAATAATTTGCTTTCTGTTCCATAAGGGCAAGGACTGCATGTGGAACAGTGACTCGTATGTTCTGTCCTAGTGTGAGCTTGTCTGCTCCACTCACTAATAGTGCTGTAGCTGCAACTGCTCTCAGGCATGGTGGCCATCCTTTGGCCACAGGGTCCAATTGTTTCGATAGGTATGCTACAGGTCGCTCCCAATTTCCCAATTTCTGAGTCAACATGCCTAAGGCATTTCCCTGTGCTTCATGTACAAACAAGTGGAAAGGCTTGTGGACATCTGGTAGTCCAAGTGCTGGTGATGACATCAATTCTTCCTTTAACTTCTTGAAGGCTGTATCCTGCTCAAGTCCCCACTCCAGTGGCGACTTCTCTTCTCCTTTTGTGGCTTCATACAGTGGTTTGGCAATTTGGGCAAAGTTGGGTATCCAGATTCGGCAATATCCTGCCGCCCCCAGAAAGGCTCTGACGTGCTTTCTGGTTGTTGGAGTTGGAATTCTGCATACTGCTTCTTTTCTTTCTCTGCCTAATCTTCGGCTTCCTTGGGTTATACGGAAGCCCAAGTATTTCACTTCTTTTTGACATAGCTGTGCTTTTGCTCTGGAAACTTTGTATCCAGCTTCATCTAGTAACTGCAAGAGGTCTTTGGTGGCTAGTATACATTCACTTTCTGATATGGCAGCTATCAGCAGATCATCCACGTATTGGAGAAGCACTCTCTTCCCCGGGGCCACTGGATAGCTTGAAAGGTCTTGATTCAGTGCAGCACTAAAGATGGTAGGCGAATTTTTGAATCCTTGGGGTAATCTTGTCCAGGTGAGTTGGCCCCCTCTTCCAGAGATGGGGTCCTGCCATTCAAATGCAAACAATATTTGACTTACAGGGGCTAATCTTATGCAAAAGAATGCATCTTTTAAATCCAGTACAGTGAAATGGGTAGCTTCAGCCGGTATCAGTCCTAGAAGAGTGTAAGGATTGGGTACAACTGGATGTATAGTTTCAACTGCATCATTTACTCTTCTTAAGTCTTGTACTGGGCGGTAATCATCCGTTCCAGGTTTCTTTACTGGCAAAAGTGGAGTGTTCCATGGGGATTGACATACTTTTAGTAGGCCATACTCGAGCAATCTCTGTAGGTGGCGATGAATGCCTTCAATTGCAGCCCTTGGGAGAGGGTACTGTTTGACGTGCACTGGTGTAGCACTAGGCTTGAGGGTTACAATCACTGGAGCTATATGCTTGGCTAGGCCTGGGGGACTGCCTTCTGCCCATACTCCAGGTGGTGCGTGAATGTTCTTTAAGGTTTGTTCAAAATAGGTGTCTTGGATAGAGTCATCAATGTAATACCTCCATTCTTCTTCTCGGGGAACTGTCAGCAGCATTATTCCTGCTGGTTTGGCTTGAGGATTTACTGTCATTTGCATTTCTCCTTGTTCAGAGAAAGATATTTGTGCTTGAAGCTTGGCTAACATATCTCGTCCCAGTAGTGGCACTGGACATTCGGGCATGTAAAGGAATTGATGAGTTATTTGCTGTCCTCCTAGACTGCATATACGATTCTGAAGAAAAGATTTTGTAGCTTTGGCACCAGTTGCTCCTATAATGGTGACTGCTTTTGTAGAAAATGGGGCTATCTTTTTGTCTATTACTGAATGTTGTGCTCCAGTATCAACCATAAAGTCCATAACTTGGTCTCCTATTTGTATTCCGACCATAGGCTCCTGGAGACCTAAAGCAAACTTGGAGCCCGGTCTGTCCTAATCCACGTCATTTTCATCATGGATCGTTGTGGCCAATGCTTGAATGGCTCCTCCTCCTCTTTCTCGCTGGAATTGTTCTCGATTGGCTCCTCCGCGGTTTCGGGGATAGCCTCGTCTTTCTTCTCGCCACTGATGATCGCTGTCGTCATCTTGCTGGGCGTCTTCGAGTTGCGGGCACATATTTCTCCAATGTCCTTCTTCTCTGCAGTAGGCGCATTGGTTCACGCCTAGCTTCTGGGTCCGGCCTCCGCCTTGACCCCGCCCTCTTCCTCTGCTCTGTCGACTAGGGACACCTCCCCTTTTCTGTTCAACTATGGCCGCAGCCAAGAAATCAGCTTTCTTCTTCATCTTTCTATCACATTCTCTCTGTCTTTCATTATCACGATTCACATACACTTTATGAGCGACTTCCAGTAACTGTGTTGCATTCATGCCCGCAAACCCTTCTAACTTCTGTAATTTACGTCTAATGTCTGGTTGAGACTGGTTTACAAAAGCAGAATTCACCATACATAAACTTCCTGGTGCCTCGGGATCATAGGGAGTATACATTCTGTATGCTTCAGTTAGTCTTTCATGAAAATCTGCTGGGCTCTCATCTACACCTTGGATAACTCCTGCAACTTTGGAAAGGTTCATAGCTTTCTGGCCCCCCCTTTTCAGGCCTTGTAAAAAGCCTTGGCGAAAACGGGCTAGGGCTGTGGATCCTTCATCTGTATTTGGATCCCAATGGGGAACTTCATTCGGGAATTCTCTCTGAGCCGCTTCCCGATGGTCTATTCTATTCTGCCCCGGTCCCGGAGCTACAGGGTTATCTGCCATCCACTCAATAGCTGCTTTTCTAATTCGTGCTCGCTCCTCTGTCGTGAATAGGGTGGTCAGGAGCTGGCGGCAATCTGGCCAGGTGGGTTGGTGGGTTTCCATAATGGTAGTTACCAATTCTGTCAGTTCCTGGGGCTTACTAGTATAGGAGGCATAATGCGACCTCCAATTTAACAAATCAGTTGTTGAGAAAGGGATATACACATAAGTTAAGGGTCCCGCCACCACCTCCTCATTGTCATTCTTTATGGGCACTCCCGGGACTTGCCGTAAAGGTAGCATCTTGGTGGGAGCTGTCTTCTGGGATCTAAGGACTGTTTTCTTAACTATCTTTCCAGGGATTACTTTCGCTTTCTCAACAGGTTTTACTTTGGGCGTATCTTTTGCTGGCTCGCTGGCGCTAGCAACCACTTGGGTCTCTTGTACGCTATCTTCCTCGCTTTGGGCATTCTCTTTTTCTTCCTCTTCTCCCTCTACTTCTGACTCGCTTTTTATAGCATCCTCTTCTTCCGCTAATTCCTCTCTCTGCCCTCCAGGAGGGGGTTCAGGGGTTGGGTCCCGCTCCCGCCGTCTCTGGGGTTCTGGGGCAGGACGCCGGGCTACTCTTATCGGACCTGGGGTTCGGGGCTGTCTGAGAATTATCTCCGGGGAATCAGGATCTACCAGGATGGGCTTCTTCCTGGACTTCTTATCCTGCTCTTTCATTTTAGGCTGTTCCGTTTTCTGTCTAGAATCTGTTTTCGCTAACATTATCCTGCACTGTTCCTCATAACAGCGCTGCGCCCAGGGGGGCGGATCTTCACAAATACTTAAACAGGAATCTATATAGGGGTACTGATCGGGGTGCGCTATCCGCACTCTACGGTGTACTGACTGAATAATCTCTACATTAAACGTTCCCTCTCGGGGCCAGATGGGGTCTAGATCGGGCCACTCCCTAGTACACAAAATCTGCAAACGGGCTGCTGTCATTTTAATACCATAATCTCCTGAATATCCCTCTTTAAAATGTGCGATCATACATTCTAATGGAGTGTTTCTAGTAGACCCCGCCCCTCCCATTTCGATGTGTGCACGCAACAACCGACAAAAGGGAAAAGGAGGGCGGACCGTGGGTAAGGGGTCCTCACGGCCCTGGAAACGTATAAGGAATACAAATAACAAGACAAGACGACAATCGCTTCCCCCTTTTCGCGACCTGAACGCGGTCGCCCGGTCAGGAAATGCGCTACTCAGGGGTCTGCCTTCACTTGGTCCGTGCTGCCAGACCTCTCATTCACACTTCGTTCACACAATCATGCTAGCAACGTATCCCAGAATGCATTCGTTTCTATCTATTCTGACTAGTCTTTTTCCCAATTACAAAAAGGATGAGGGTTTCACCCGGCGAATTCCCATGCGGGGTTACTCGGCCCTTCCTTGAGAGGTGATCATGCTGTCTTACCAATAATTCCCAATATCTCGAGATTACAAATTCCAAATTCCAAGTTCCAATGGCAGTACTGCTCTTTCTATTTCTGTCTAGACACCAAATCAAAACTATACTCACCGGATCCTGTCCTCAAACCTCCCAAGCAGGCGCATGAGTTGGACCTCGGATTCCCCTCACTCGGGTTCGAGGCGTTGGCTCCAGCCGGGCCCGGCACCCGCCGAGGTCCGACCAGCTCCCTCCGATACAAGGGACCGGCGGCGCCAGGGAGCAGCCCCCGTCGGAAGGGCGTGATCCCGGCAGGACGAAGCCTATAGAGGCGGAAAGTCGTGGTATATTGCCCTATATACACTTTGATTCCACAACTTCCCGGCCAACGCACCAAGAATATGTAGCAGCAAAGCACAGACAAACCAATGATACCAGGAGTCTGTTCAGAAGGTCCAAATCATTTATTTGTGCACAAGTCTCAAGCAAGTCAATTTCAAAATGGCTGAGCAAAGTTTTCTAGCATTACAACAACTTTTATAGACTTCTGTTCCATTCTAGGTATAGAAAAACATTTCATTGGTCCCGGTACTCTCCCGTACCTCCCGTACCCCTTCCATTGGTCCCGGTACTGATAGGTTTATCCAATTATGTTCCTTCAGTGGGCATGGCACCTGCATACCCCCCTTCTAGTCCCAATTACAATGGTCAGTTCATCAACTTGTTACTTTCATACTCTCAAGGCCATAGAGCTAATTTGTGCATGCAGGGGAGCAGGGCTCTGCAACTCATCTGTCAGCACTCCCAATTATATTCCTTGCAGATGTACTTTTTCTTATCAGTAACTTTTAAACATGTTTTTCTGTATTTTTCCATCTCTCAGTTTTGCTTACCTAAGTTAGTTTAGTTCTCTTACAGAGTTCTATCCTACAATAGCAGCATATTGGGGGATGTGCAATTCCTATGTGCCTCTCCACAGGCTTCATTTACAGGTCAAGCTAGTTAGGCCTGCCTGCTTATGTCAGACACCGTGGATCACAGGCCTGCACCTGCCACAGAAGGACTGGGGTTTCTAGTCCCACAGGTACTCCTTGTGGTCTTGGGCAAGCCACTTAACCCTCCATAGCCTATGTTCCCTGTAAAATAGTTATCTCCAAGTTATAATGCCCTGTTCAATGTAATTTCAGTTTGTTCAATGTAAACCGCACTGATGCAGAATAGCAGGGTATATAAGAGAAAATAAATAAATAAAAATAAATAAATAAATAAAGGGGTTAATCCTAATCTATCTTTGACAGCCTTTTTAACCTCATAATAATCTGATGCCAGCGTAGCAGGCATGGACTTATAAGCAGCTAGGGCCTCTCCTGAGAGTGACATGGCAAATCTTACTGCCCATTGTTCCCCAGGCCACTTAACAGCCTCAGCAATCCGTTCAAACGCTTCTATAAAGTCATCTAGATTATCATTAGGAGAAAACTGTCTTAGCGCTAGAGCGCTTCCACTTTGTAGTCCTACCCCCTGGGTAAATGAGGGAATAGCTTGTTCCCGGTCTTGTTGCTTCTTCAGTAACACCTCCAACAGTTCCATGAGAGGTTTCTGCTGGGCATGAATCGCAGCGGCACTCTGCTCCTGCGTGTGACGTGTCATCTCCAGCTGTTTCTCCCATTGGAACGACATCCACCGTAACAGCTCCTGTGGATCCATCTTGGAGCCTGCTGTTCCTGCAGAGACAGGGAAACAAAAAGAGCACACCAAGTGTGGCACCCTAAAAAAACCCTTTTTTTTTTTTTTCAACGGCTATCTACAGCTGTAGAGCAATAACTCCCTTTCTCATCGGATATCCCCTTACACCCGTGCCCAGCTACCGTTACCTCGGCACTGTGTAGAGTCAGGCACTGAGAAAGTAGTTCCAATCCTTCTGACTGATTTGTCAGCCGATCCTGGATCGCCCTCTGCTCACAGGATAGCAGTTTTCTTTTCTTTATTGAAGTGATTTTTTTTTCCTTTTAAATGTCCTTGTAATCCAAGTAAAAATATCCGTAAAACTACGTCAACCTGTCACCAGTAGCCACCCCACAGCCTAGGCATATAGGGTTAAGCTGCCTGGGATCCCTTATTCAGACAGCATGGCAGGGCTTTGAGCATGCACTGCCTCATGGGAGTTGTAGTACCACTTTTACTATCCAAATAAGGAGCAGTTGTGAACGAATGGTTTCAGGCAAAAATGACAGGATTTTATTTCCCCTCTGGGCGGATTCAAAACAAAGGAAATTCAGGACAAATATCCATACATCTCTGGCAGGAAAAACAATACAAGAACTAACAAAAATATCTTCTTACTTCAGCATGTGCATTTGCTTCACAGCACTCAAAGTTAAACAAACACTTCTCAGACCAAAAACGTTTGTGCTTTCTCTCTGCTGATTCATACAGCTCTCTGAACAGCCTGGCTTTAGCACAACGAAATTATATCATCGGTAATAGACAGCAGGGGCGGCCCGGCCATGTGCGGAGACTTGGTGCGGGGCCTCATTTGCATAATTGGCCTTATTTGCATAAATATTTGCATGTTACCATACACTAACTTTTAGTAAACATGTCTCTTAATGAGTGTATGGATAAAGAAAGACTAAAAGATTTCTACATTACTATAATCCAGTGCCAACTGCCAGGCACATTAGGAACTACTACAAACGCTGCCCATTTAGAACCCATAGCAAACCCGCCGTATCCTGACAGCATTACCAGGACTCACAAAGCACCATACCCTACCTATCAAAAGCAACACTGCAAATATTAAACCAATACATTTCAGAGAATACTGGGGAAAGAGAACAAGTGGCAATGTCAAATAGGAATTACATAAATAGAATACCTCAGCTCAGTTACACATGCAGAACATAGACCATCACCAAACAAGGAATCACAATTTAAAAACAGGAAGGCAATAATTAAACTGGGAACCCCAAAAGCCAAACTTGGAATGTACAACAACACTGTAGAAATAAAACTATAAATTAATTTCCTCTTGTACCAAACAAAGCGCAGACGTTAATGATGCACATTTCCCAGAGCTTTCATATTCCAGTTAATAAATTCAAAATAAAGAGATATCTTTCTACCTTTTGTGCATTTTTTTCAGTTGCAATTGCTCCAGCCACTTTCTTCTGGTTTCTTCATGTTTTCTGCTAACTCTCCATCGTCTGCTGTCCATTTGTCCTTTCTTCTCTCTTCTAGTTTTTTTTTCATTCTCTCTCTCTACATCTGCTTTAACATACTAATCTTTCTCCATTTGCTCTTTCCTCATTCCAATTTCATCCACTCAAATTTTACCCCTCCATCCTCAATCCCTACTTACTCTCCCAATACCAGGCCAATTGTAGATTTTTCATCCCTCCCACACAAAATATTTTTCCTCTCTCCATTTTACTCTCCCAGCCCCATCCCATTCTAATCCTTCCCCAACATCAGCTCCCTTCTAGTTCCAGCCTCACCCAGCATCCATTCCCTTCTAGTCCCTGCATCAGCCCATTTCCAGTCCTAGCCCCCCATCAGCCCATTTCCAGTCCTAGCTCCCCCATCCATTTCCAGTCTGAGTCCCTTCATCAGCTCATTTCCAATCCTAGCCCTCCATCAACCCATTTCTAGTCATTTCCTAGCCCCATCATCAGCCCATGTCAAATCCTAGCTCCCCTCCACTCAGACCAATTCCATTCCAAGCCCCCCCATGAGCCTACTTCCAGTTCTAGACCCTCCATGAGTCCATTTCAATCCAAGCCCCCACCACAGCCCATTTCCAATCTTAGCTCCCCCAACAGCCCATTTCCAGTCCTATCCTAGCTGCTCCATCAGCCCATTTCCAGTCCTAGCTCCCTTCCCTCACAGCCCATTTCCATTCCAAGCCCCCTCCCCATCAGCTATTTGCAGTTCGAGCCCCCCTTCCACTCAGCCCATTTCCATTCCAAGCCCCCCCCCCCCATCAGCTAATTGAAGTTCGAGCCCCCCCTTTCACTCAGCCCATTTCCAGTCCTAGCAATCCCCCAACCCATTACCAGTCCTAGCCCCCCATCAACCCACTTCCAGTCCTAACCCCCATCACACCATTTTCAGTTTATGCTCCCCCTATAACCCATTACCAGTCCTAACCCCCCATCAGCCCACTTCCAATCCTAACCCCATCAGCCCATTTCCAGTCAGCCTCCCATAGCCCATTGCCAGTCCTAACCCCCCCATCAGCCCACAGCCCATTACCAGTCCTAACCCCATCAGCCCACCTCAAGTCCTAACCCCTCCCCATCAGCCCATTTCCTGTCCTAGCCCCCTCATAGCCCATTATCAGTCCTAACCCCCCATAGCCCATTACCAATCCTAACCCCCCATAGCCCATTACCAGTCCTAACCCCCCCATCACCCCATTTCCAGACAGCCCCCATCAGCCCACAGCCCATTACCAGTCTTAACCCCCCCTAGCCCATTACCAGTCCTAACCCCCCATAGCCCATTACCAATCTTAACCCCCCCATAGCCCATTACCAATCCTAACCCCCATCAGCCCACAGCCCATTACCAGTCCTAACCCCATCAGCCCACCTCAAGTCCTAACCCCTCCCCATCAGCCCATTTCCTGTCCTAGTCCCCCCCCCCCATAGCCCATTATCAGTCCTAACCCCCCATCACCCCATTTCCAGACAGGCCCCATCAGCCCACAGCCCATTACCAGTCTTAACCCCCCATAGCCCATTACCAGTCCTAACCCCCCCAACAGCCCACCTCAAGTCCTAACCCCTCCCCATCAGCCCATTTCCTGTCCTAACCCCCCCAACCCACAGCCCACCTCAAGTCACGTCCTAACCCCCCCCCCCCACATCGGCTCAGGGAAATTAAAAAAAAAAAAAAAGTTGGCTGCTGCCGCCACAGCAGCAGCAGCAGCGGCAGAATGGAGTGTCCCGCGGGGCCCCCTCTGCCCGCTGAGCCTCTATGCAAGGGCTTTCAGATTTGCGAAGGGAGAGTGTCTCCCTCGCATCTCTGTTAAGCCCGCAGGGGCTAATGGGAAATGTCCCATCAGCCCCTCGCGTCTAAAGGGACAGATGGGAAATTTCCCATTAGCCCCTGCGGGCTAAACAGAGACGCGAGGGAGACACTCTCCCTTCGCGAATCTGAAAGCCCTTGCAGAGGGGCTCAGCGGGCAAAGGGGGCCCCGCGGGACACTCCATTCTGCTGCTGCTGCGGCGGCAGCAGCCAGCTTTTTTTTTTTTTTTTAAATTGAATTTTTAAAAAAAGCAGAATGTTCTTTGCGCTGGGCCCCCTGAAACGTGGGGCCCTGTGCAAAAAACATTCTTGCTCAATGGATGGGCCGGCCCTGATAGACAGTGTACAATCCATTTGTTCTTCTACTATATTTTCTACAACCGGTTCTGTCTCCATTGCTTCATACTGGCTATCAGCTGGGTAAGTTTGAAACTTGTTACATGGCGTTTCTAAGCACACACCCAGTTTCTCTTCTCGAGGCTTCTCCTTACAGCACTCTAACAGATACGGTTGAGAATTACCATATATACTGGATTTAGCAGGAAGAGAGTCCCACTCTTCTGGGTTAGCATAAGATAAATTCTTAAAAGCAGTTTTATCTCTGAGCCAATTACTCAGCCTACCTTTTGGCTTTCGTACAGGAGAACGTCTCAGTACTGCAGGGTCAGCTAAGGTTCCAAACCTTGGAGTTTGTGAGTGCTCCCAAAGTAGCCTTCCCGGTATTCTTTCCCTTTGGCTGCCTTTCAGACACGGCACCAAACCTGGGCTGTTTCTACCTGGCTTCTTGGCACTGGTTCTCCAATTGTTTCTCTTGCTGGTTTCCCTCTCAGACTTATACCTCAGAGAGTCCTCTCCCAACTTCAGCTCCTCTGAGTTCTCACTCCAATACAGCTCCTTCTCTGCTTCAAATTCTCGTTTCTGTTCTGAATCTGGCTCTGGCCCTTGCTCCGGCTCTGGCTCTGATTCTGGCTCTGACTCCGACTCCAACTCCGGCTCTCTCTCTCGCTCTCTCTCCCGCTCTGGCTCTGACTTTCTCTCTAATGAGCATTTCTTATATCCCTGCTTTCTAGGGTTTAACTTAGCCCTTCCCCCGACCAGGTGTTTTGCCTCAACTCCTGATTGTGGGGATAAACTGCAGCAGGGGCGTGTTTTCCTCTCTCATGACTCATTCTGCTTATGGTTTCCCTGGAAACCATGAGCCACGTGCTTTAGCTGCCTGTCAGCTACTGAAGCCAATTCTTCTGTTTCACTTATCTCTACGGGATCAGAGGGACCTTCTACATCACAATAGCCATTCTACCAAGAGCAATTCGCCATCAGATTTCTTGGCTGCTAGTCCTTTCTTTATCGATTGTTGATCCAAATAAGTTAAAGTTGTCAACTATTTCAGTTTCTTCTCCATCAATGATGAATTTATTGATGTTGCCAGTTGTCAGAATCTTTGTCTTCTTAAAGTTAAGGTGGCTTGCTCTTTTTCAACTTTAGCTTGAGTTTGCATACTAGTAGTTGGTGATCTGTACCATAGTCAGCTCCAGGTTTTGTCTTTGTTGATGTTATCGAGCTTTTCCATCATTGTCTTCCACAGATGCAGTCGGTGCTTGTGTTGCTCGAAGGTGTTTGAGATCAATCGATCATTGGTCTTGCAGAATTTTATCAGTCTTTCTCCAGCTTCGTTTCTGTTGCCAAGTCCATATTTTCCAACCACTTTGCTTTCTTCTTTGTTGCCAACTTTTGCATTCCAGTCACCCATGACTATCAGGATATCCTGTTTGCATGTTCTGTCAATTTCAACTTATACTTGTTCATAGAACTCATCAACGTCTTCATCTGGGCAGCAGCAGAATGGGATGGTGTTATAAACAGAGGATCACATTTCTGTCACAAATGCAACAACACTGGAATTAACTGCGTGGCAGAAAGCCCTGGCAAATCTACTTCTGTATCTTGCCATGAAAACTCAATGGATTGTCACAAAACAAATTGCACTATAGTGCTGGAAGATGAGAACCACAGATTTGAAGGCACTCAAATGGCTACTGGGGATGAGCTGAAGACTTCTCAGAGTAAAGCCAGCATTTATGATGTGGTTGGATCTGCTGATGTAGCTGCGCATGAAATGAAAGTCAGAATTTGCAAAGATGTCTTACATATTGGGACATGGAACGTACGAAGCATGAACCAAGGGAAGTTTGAGGTAATCAAGAATGAAATGGAACATGTACAACATGTACATGGAGTGGAGGAGTGGCCTAGTGGTTGGGGCAAGGTACTTCAGGCCGGAAGGTTGGGGGTTCAAATCCCACTAGAGGACAGCAACCTTGGGCCGGAAGGACTGGGGTTTCTAGTCCCACAGGTGCTCCTTGTGGTCTTGGGCAAGCCACTTAACCCTCCATAGCCCATGTTCCCTGTAAAATAGTTATCTCCAAGTTATAATGCCCTGTTCAGTGTAATTTCAGTTTGTTCAATGTAAACCACACTGATGCAGAATAGTGCAGTATGTAAGAGAATGTAAGTAAATAAATAAATAAATAACTTGATCTGTTGGTTGTCAGTGAACTGACATGGACTGGCTTTGGGCACTTTGCATCTGATGATCATATGGTTTACTATACTGTAAATGAAAGACAAAGAAGAAATGGTGTTGCATTTATAATTAAGAAGATTCATGCAAGTACTGTAATGAAATACAATGCAGTCATTGAATGCTTAATTTCTATTCGTCCTCGAGGAAAGCCCATCAACTAAATTTTATGGGCCCAGTTTTCAGCAGTAGCAGTTAGTGCTGCTAATATGGCTAACCATTGCTGCTGAACTAAAGACCAGGATATTTAATGCTGGGGTCATATCTACCCACCAGCAAGGAATATCCAGGTCAGTTGGATAGCATAGAAGCTAACCGGGCATCGGCGATAATCAGCTGCTGCCTGCTTAGTTTCTGCACTGAAAGTTAGGCCATCCTTTCAGGTACCTAACTTTCACTGCTTAGGGATAAACAGGCAGAGGCTTAATATTGCCACTCAGCACCATACCTAGCCCTGTGTGAATGGTGCAGCCGCACAGGGCACAACAGTTTAGGGGTGCATTTCGGGCTGCTGACCTTGACCCTGCCCCCCCTCCCCCCCTCACGCTGCCTGCTGTTGCTCTGCCACTGCCACTGCCACTTTTTGTTTTCTCAGCAGCAGCGGCACTGCCAGCAGTGGAGCAGATCTGACAAAAAAAAAAAAAACAACCACACAGGTCTTTCCTCTGCACTTGTACAAAGATCTGATCCCTTCCTCCCTTCTCTGACATAGGTCACATCAGAGAAGGGAGGGACCAGGCCAGCCATTCGAGCGTGGCATTGCAAAGACCCACGTTTGAATGGCTGGTCTGGTCCCTCCCTCCCTCTGACGCGATCAGAGGGATCAGATCTGTGTACAAGCATGGAGGAAAGACCCTTTTTTAAAAAAAATTTGAAGTCAGATCTGTTCTGCTGCTGCCAGCACCGCTACAAAAACCAAAAGTGGCGGCAGCAGAGCAAGGGCAGGCAGCTGTCTTGGATCGAGGAATGGGTGCGATGATGGGGTGGGGGGAACATACCAGATGTGCAAGTTGCACAGTGCACAATTATGGCTTGGTACGGCTCTGTTGCCACTGCCTGGTTATCACCAGGTGCTGCCCCCAGAATTCCCCAATGTTAGTTGGCCAGCATTGTGGTGTTCAGCGGCAGTAACCACATTAGTATCATTGAATATCCCAGTGACCACGATTAACACAGTTAGCACACCTGCTAATCGCATTAATTGCATTGCATATCCCACCCCTCCCATGGTATAGTGGTTTTGCACGCCAACCTGAAATTCCTTAGTAAGGTAGTCTGAGTTGCATAGCAATCACTCAACAGTCCTACCAACATTTTTCCCTCTACCTCATGCCTACAAAGGTGAAAGCTTTACACACTCTGGATTGCAAATGAGCTTTAGCCTTCTGTGTGAAGTAGATTTAAATCCTTAAAAATCCCACCCAACGTCTTGTTTCTTTCACTTATGCCTAGGCAGGCATGACTTTTGAGGGTCATAGCAATACTTATAATGTTCGAACTATGGTGGCATTGGTAGCCTGTTTGAGGTTGGCTCCAAGGAAGAAATTTGCAAGGCTGCCCCATGGAGTTTTGTTCACACATTCAAATCTGATTACTGTATAGAAAGAAACTCCTGATGCAATAGTATGTTCGGCTAATCTGTTCTCTGAAATCTCTTTGGAGATTAGAATATAATTCCATTCCCCCCTAGCCCATTTTTCATCTGTTCCAGGCTGTCTCCAAAAAAGAAAAAAGAAAAAGGCTTACTGCTGCCATAAGATAATTTTATATCATCTGCTTGTTGCAATGTTAGTATTGGTTCAGTTTTACCAGTATTTTGTTTGAGGCTGTTGTAGCTAAGGAATCCCATAAATAAGGACTTAATGCCCTGTTCATCCACAGAGAAAACTTAGTTACCATTAGCAGGAATTCTCCATGGATGGCAGGATATGAGTCCTCACATATTTAGCTATCTCCTCTAGGAGTTTAATTCTCTTCTTAGCTTAATTAAAGACTGAAATGGTCCTGTGCAACAGCAATAGGTGGGAAGTAGCTTGTATGTGTGGTGAGTTACTCAAACTCTATGAGAAAAAAGCAAAGCTGGAGTAGCTGTTTCCCTGTGCTCGGTCAATTGGTGACATCACCCACGAATGAGGACTTATATCCTGATGTCCATAGAAAACTCCTGCTACAGGTAAGTAACTTGGTTAAACAGAAGCTGGCTAGCGGGTAAGACATAGAAACATAGAAAAACGATGGCATATAAAGACCATACAGTCTATCCAGTCTGCCCTTCAGTATCAACTACTAAGCTTTAGAGTCCCTTTTTTAACTTAGGGATTCTCTGCGTCTGTCCCATCCTCTCTTGAATTCAGATACATTCCTTGTCTCTATTTCCTCCCCTGGGAGACTAGTTCATTCATCTACCACTCTTTCTGTAAAGAAATATTACCGCATATTACTCCCGAGTCCATCCCCTTTCACTTTCATCCTATGCCACCTCATTGCAGAGCTTTTTTCAACAGAAAGAGGTGTTCTCCTGTGCATATATGCAATGAAGTTATTTATATATCTCCATCATATCTTCCCCCTCCTGCCTTTTTTCCAAAGTATGCATACTGAGATTTTATTTATTTATTTATTTATTTATTTATATTCTCTTATATACCGCGCTATTCTGCATCAGTGCGGTTTACATTGAACAAACTGAAATTACATTGAACAGGGCATTATAACTTGGAGATAACTATTTTACAGGGAACATGGGAGATATTTAAGTCTGTCCCAATATGCCTTATGACAAAGACCATGGACATAAAGGGATTGAAAGTGGATTAGTGATAGGGAAGGAGCTGGGGTTGATGGGATCAGTACAGGGGGAAGAGATAGGGGACTAGAAAGTGGATAAAAGATGAGGGAATAGGGGGCTGGGGGCTGGGGAAGAAATGGAAAAGTAAGGATAGGAAGTGGAAAGCTGGTAAACAGGTGACAGAAAGAGGGGGACTGAGGATGGAGGGAATAGATATAGGAGAGGAAGGAAAGAAGACAGGGAGACTGAAGAAACAGAAAATGGAAATGATAGCCTGGAAAAGGACTTAGGTTAGTCTTGGTATTTATTTTCCACTTCCTCTTGTTGGTTTTCTCATAACCAGAAAAATAAAATGGTCAGACACCAAAGATCTATGAAACCCTGAGTGGAGTGGAATGGGTAAACATGAATTGATTGTAACATAATATAGAAACATAACGACAGAAAAAGACCACATAGCCTATCTAGTCTATCCTTCCATATCAACCACTACAACATTCCCCTTTTTTCCTTTAGAGATCCTCTGTGTTTGTCCCATGCTTCTTTGAATTCAGATACTGTCCTCATCTCTACCGCCTCCACTGGAAGACTATTCCACGGATCCACCACTCTTTCCTTAAAGAAATATTTCTGCATATCACTCCTGAATCTATCCCCTTTCACCCTCATCCCATGTCCCCTTGTAGCAGAGCTTGCTTTCAGTCAAAAGAGGCTTTCCTCCTGTGCATTTATGCCACAGAGTAATTTAAACGTCTCAACCATATCACCTCTATCCCGCCTTTCCTCTAAGGTGTACATATTAAGATCCTTAAGTCTGTCCTCATATGCTTTTTAATAAAGACCACTAACCATTTTAGTAGCCACCCTCTGTACGGACTCCAGCCTGTTTATATCCTTTTGAAGGTGCGGTCTCCAGAATTGCACACAATACTCCAAATGAAGTCGCACCAAAGACTTAAATAGAGTCACTATCACCTCCTTTCTTCTGCGGGCCATTCCTCTCCCTATGCACCCAAGTATCCTTCTAGCTTTTGCCGTCACCTTTTCTACCTGTTTAGCTACTTTAAGATCATCAGACACAATCACGCCTAGGTCCTGCTCCTCTTTAGTGGACAAAAATACTTCACCCCCTATATTATATTGCTCCCTTGGATTGCTGCAGCCCAAATGCTTGACCTTGCATTTTTTAACATTAAATCTCAGCTGCCAAATTCTAGACCATTCTTCAAGCTTAGCTAAATTCCTCCTCATGTTATCTATACCTTCCTGGGTGTCTACTCTATTGCAGATTTTAGTATCATCTGCAAAGAGGCAAACCTTACCTGACAGCCCTTCCACTATATCACTAATAAAGATGTTAAAAAGAATCGGACCAAGGACGGATCCCTGGGGCACACCACTGGTAACCCCCTTCTCCTCAGAGTGAGCTCCTTTTACCTGTAACCTTTGTCGCCTCCCACTCAACCAATTTCTAACCCAAGCAGTAACTTTAGGGTCCATCCCTAGGGTGCTCAGTTTGTTTATAAGTCGCCTGTGAGGAACAGTGTCAAAGGCTTTACTGAAATCTAAATACACCACATCTAGGGCTCTCCCTCGATCCAACTCCCTAGTCACCCAGTCAAAGAAATCAATCATATTTGTCTGACAAGACCTGCCTCTCTGATCCTGTAATCTGCTGGATTCCAGAAACTTCACTATTTTCTCTTTCAGCAGCGCTTCCAATTTACTCACCACCGAAGTTAAACTAACCAGCCTGTAGTTTTCAACCACATCCTAACTTCCGCTTTTGTGTAAAGGGACCACATGTGCCTCTCTCCAGTCCTTTGACACCACTCCCGACTCCAATGAGGCATTGAAAAGGTCAGTCAGTGGAGCTGCTAGAATGTCCCCAAGTTCCCTCAGTATTTTAGGGCGTATCCCATCTGGTCCTATCGCTTTTTCTACTTTAAGTTTAGCTAGTTTCTCATGAACACAGTCTTCTGAAAATTGTTCAAGATGCTCTTCACTTCTGTTCCTGTTTGTGGGTGTTTTCTGAGGTCCTGCTCCTGGTTCTTCATCTGTGAACACAGAACAGAAATATTTGTTAAGCAATTCCGCTTTATCCTCATCAGCTTCTATATATTCCTCCCCTTCCCCCTTGAGTCTGACAATATCACTTTTGCCCTTCCTCTTCTCATTAACATATCTGAAAAATGTCTTATCCCCCATTTAACTGCATTGGCTATTTCCTCCTCTTTTGAATCTTTGCTTTCCTGACTACTTTGCTAGCTTCTCTTCCAAATATAGATGCCTGTCTTCCTCTCTCTGTGATCTCTTGTATTTTATGAAGGCCTCCCTCTTTTTCTTCACCTTTTCAGCTACTTCTTTTGAAAACCATAGCGGTCTCCGTTTAACAAAAAGGTTGGTTGCCCTTAAAATATCCCCTTTCAGTTTTGCCCACTGTTTTTCTACATCTTCCAGCTGTTCCCATCCCGCTAACGACTCTCTGAGGTATTGGCCCATCTTGGCAAAGTTAGCAGTTAAATCTGTTTAAGTGTGTTCAAAATGTGCTGTTCTAAGTCCCTTTGTGTAGTTAATTGGGGAGGTGCCCTGTATAGCAAGAGTGCTTACTAGGGGTGGGTGGGAGTTGGGGGGGTGGTAGGGAGGGAACTAACACCTGATGAGATGTCAGTGGCTTCAAAGAGCTGAGAAAGATACTAAAGCAGAGTTTTAAACCTACCCCACTAAAGAAAATATTTCCCCTTTTAAACTAAAGCACTAAAAAGAATGTATCTTTGTTTTAAAAATGTACTAAAACCCTTTTAAGAGCTCCCAGGCAGAGAGCTGTAATTTAAAAAGCCACAAACTCTTACTTTTGCTTGAAATGTATAGCCTCTGTTAGGAATGCTTCAACAGTGCAGAGAAAGACCAGTAAGGTCCATCTAGTCTGCCCAGCAAGGTAGCAAGAGTAAGTGCACATGCCGCTCCATGCAGATTACCCATCCCCATGCCTTTGTTTAGGGGTGTACCCACCGCTCCATGCAGGTCACCCCTATTTGTTAAGATATAAAAAATAGTTCAGTTTATTTTGATTTTATCCTGTTGCTATAAAGGGATCCATTGTTTCTGTCCTAAGCCATTTTGCTTTCTGTCACTGTATTTGCCCCCACCACTTCCTTCGGGAAGGCATTCCAAGCATCCACTACCCTTTCAGTGAAAAAATATCTCCTGATGTTGCCTTTCAGTTTACACCCTTGCAGCTTCATGTTTACTCTTTCAAAAAGTGCAAAGACTAGGGGACACACCATGAAGTTAGTAAGTAGTACATTTTAAAAAATAGGCAATATACATAGTGGAAAATAATATAGCTTCCAAATCAGTCCACAATTTATTTATTTATTTATTTATTTATGTGCACTTATATACCGCCTTTCCTAAATCAAAATGGTTTACAATGAACTCAAGAATTGCATTACAACATACATGCATTACATAGAACTTTGGAAACAGGGTGCGCCGTAGTATTAACAACACAAGATAATATTATTATTTATTTATTGTATTTATTTACAGTCTTTTTTATACCGTGCTATTCGACATCAGTGCAGTTTACATGAAACAGAAACTTATATGGTGCAGGGGACTGTTCCGTATTTACAATAAACAGGTGCTTAAAACTTGGATAAACTGGGGTAACTATTTACATATAGGCTTCATATCAGGTCCTATCGTAGATTAATGATGGTGTGTTGGTGTATGTGAGGTGGTTGTTGGTACACCTACGTCTAGGTAGTGTTTGAGGCAGTGGTGGTGTTTTAAAGCCTTCCTGAATTGTATTAGGTCAGGGATTGCCCGGATGTCAGGTGGTAAGGCATTCCAGCATCTGGGTGCGCAGAATCTAAATGCCCTGTTTACTGTTGCCTGGGTGCATTGAGTTACTGCCTTAGGGATTAACAGTGTGTTTATTGCTGCAGATCTTCTGGCCCTGTTGGGGGGAGTCATGTGGGTGAGCTCTGAGAGTGAGGCGGAGGAGAGCCCGTTGATGGCCTTGAAGGTCAGCAGTAGGGTCTTGAAGGTGAGTCTGCTGTGGCTAGGGAGCCAATGGATCTGTTTCAAGATGGGCTTCACATGGTCATGCCTGAAGGCGCCATGTAGCACTCTGGCTGCGGTATTCATTGCTAGCTGGAGTGGACACAGAGTGGCTCGTGGAAGCCCTTGTAGGATCGCATTGGCGTAGTCGAAATGTGGGATGATCAGCGCTTGATAGATTGTCCGGAAGTCGTCTGGTTCTAGCAAGGAGTGTAAGTGTCAGAGAGTCCGGATCTTATGATAGACTGCTTTTACCATGTTGCTAATGTGTGCTTTCATGTCTAAGCGTTGCTCTAAGGTGACCCCAAGGTATCGGATTGTGGACTTGGTTTGTAGCTCCGCTTCCTTGACTTTTAGGCAGGCTGGAGGGATGAATTCTTGGTTCTTCGTGACAAACAGAACTTCTGTTTTCTTGTGCTGTATTCGGAGGTTTTGGGTCTGGAGCCAGTTGGCCACTGCATCAAAACAGTCTGTTAGTGGGGAAAAGTCTGGATGGTCGGTTAGGAAAGGCATGTAGAGTAGTACATCGTCGGCATATATCAGGCAGTTAACCTTGAAGGATCGGATGAGGTTACAGATTGGCTGCATGTAAAGGTTGAACATCAGGGCAGAGAGGGAGGAACCCTGTGGGACGCTCTGCTTCTGGTGGAAGGGTTCCGATGTTGAGGTTTCCGAGCGTACATGCTGCCATCTGTCGGACAGGTATGATTTGCACCAGTTTAGTGCTGTGCCACAGATACCCTTCTCTTCAAGCCGCTTCAGGAGGATCTCATGGCTTACCGAGTCAAATGCGGCGGCTATATCCAAGAAGACGAGGACGAACCCTTGGCAGGTGTTATCGATTCCGGTAATTATGTTGCTGAAGAGGGTAGTGAGTAGGGTTTCCACACCATGGGATTCCCTGAATCCATGTTGGCAGGGGTCCAGTGGGGCAGTGTTGTCAATGTGGCGTTGTATCTGGCGTTTGGCTTCTTTTTCAATTATTTTGGCTAGTAGTGGTATGCTCGATATAGGTCTGTACGATTCAACCTTCTGAGGGTCGAGCTTGTTATTTTTCATCAATAGCCTGATGGATGTGTGTTTGAGGCTTTGGGGGAACGAGCCGGTTGCGAAAGATAGGTCCATGTATTATAGTATTTAACAAAGAATTTCAACCAACTATTTACATGTGTAATTTGTGAGTATGGAGTGTTCTGAGCTAATTATTTACCTTAGTTTTAATTAAATTGCTTATTCTTTCTACATTAAACTGTTGCCCTGTTTCAGGTGGTGTATTGGGTGACGTTGAGTTTACTTGAAAGCTGAGGGGTAGTTAAGACTGACTTGTTTTAAGTAAATGATTCTCCGAAATGCTCTCTGAACAGAAGGGGTTTTATGAGCTTGCGAAAATTATTTTGTTCCTTAGTATCCCTTATGCTGTCTGGAAGCGAGTTCCACAGTGTTGGAGCATATAAGGAGAATGCTCTCTTTGTTGTTGCTGCCTTGCTGTTTCTGAAGATGGAAGTAACTGTTAATGTGTTTTTGTTGCTGCTTCTTCTTAATCTGGTTTCTGGGTTGGTATGTATTAACGACTTTAAGCTTGATGATGATTCATTTTGTAGAGTTTTGAATATTGTGTGGATTGCTTTAAACTTTATTCTGCTGGCTACTGTTAACCAATGTAGTTCTTTTAAAATTGGCGTAATTTGTTCCCTGATTGGTATTTGTGTGATGATTCTCGCTGCTGTGTTTTGAGCCAGCTGGAGTCTGCGAATAGCTTGTTTAGGGAGACCCATTAGTAAACCGCTGCAGAAATCTAAGTGTGGGAAGATCATAGCCTGGACTGTTGTTCTGAAGTCACTTGCTGATAGTAGAGGTCTTAGATGTTGAAGCATCTTCAGCTTTGAGAATATGGCTTTTGATATGTTGTTTATATGTTTGGAAAAATTGAGTTATTGATCTAGCGTGACTCCCAAGTATCTCACTTCTTTTTTTACCTGCAGATTTGTTTTGTTTATTTCTGTAGTTTCCGGTGGGGTGAAAGTGGTATCTTTTGCGATGAACAGGACTTCTGTCTTTTAATAGTTGATCTGTAGGTTATGGCTGTCTTGCCTTGTGACTGTGTCCCTGAAGCATTCTTCTATTTTTTTGTGGGTTGGCTGCTTGATGTCGAATTGTGTATACAGCATGATATCATCTGCATAGAGGTGATACTTAATATTGTGGTCTTGGATTATTTTGCATAAAGGTTGAATATATATATTGAATAAAAGAGCTGTTCCAGTACATCCTGCTAAACCAGTCCAGACAACCGGGTTTAGTCCCCCTACCAGCAGATGTTGGAGACAGACAAATAGAAAAAAAACACCAGCAGCCTGATTGACTGTTCCCTGGTAATATGTAGCTGAACCCAGTAGAGGGCGCTCCAGTATTGTAAAAAGCCATACTCAAACAGATGTAACCATGAACCAAAAAGTAAGGAAAATAGCAACCATACTATGTACAAGAGGCGATAACGCTCCGCTGCAAAGTCTTGACTCCTCAGCAGTACACCTCTGAACCAGATATCCAGAATAGGGAGGGTCCTGGACTGGTCTAGCAGGATTCCAGGAAAGGAAATTAATGGTAAGTGAAAATTTCCCCTTCCAGTACATCCTGCTAGACCAGTCCAGACAAGCGGGAAGTACCCAAGCTAACTGCTCTTTGGGTGGGAAGATACAGCCGTTGAGACAACCTTTGCCCCGAACTGCGCCTCTTCCCGAGATTGAATATCGAGTTGATAATGATGCACAAAGGTGGACAGGGAGGACCAGGTGGCCGCACTGCAGATATCAAGAGGATGAACGTGAGAGCGCACCGCCCAAGATGCAGCTTGCGCCTGCGTAGAGTGCGCCCAAAGACTGAGAGGGACAGATTTTCCCTTAAGGATGTATGCAGATTCAATTGCTAACCGCAACCAGTCGGAGACCGTGCGTTTGGAAGCAGGTTGACCCTTACGGGGTCCCGCAAAAAGCACGTAAAGGTGATCAGAGGTACGGAAAGAATTTGCCACCCGAAGATACCTACGAAGAATCCTGACGAGATCCAGAGAACGGAGTCCCTTACACTGATCCTCAGAAAAACAGGGTAGGAAAATTGGTTCATTGATATGAAAAGGCGTAAGCACTTTTGGAAGGAACGAAGGAATAGTATGCAAGAAAACTCCTTCTTTCGAGAAGGCAAGATAGGGATCCCTGCATGAAAGTGCTTGTATTTCTGATACCCTTTGTGCCGAAGTTATCGCTACTAGAAACACCGCCCTAAGCGTCAAATCTTTCAACATGATGTGTTTAAGCGGCTCAAAAGGCGCCTGCATCAAGGCTTTTAGGATGAGGGACAGATCCCATGTTGACACCGGAGGGCGAACCGGTGGTCGGACTACCCTAGCTGCTTTAAGGAAATGGAACACATTCGCATGGGACGTTATAGAGCAACCCCCAAAAGGGCCTCTGAAACAAGTTAATGCCGCTACTTGAACCCGAAGAGACCCCATGGCTATCCAGGCCGTCCTGGAGGAAGGTAAGGATATTTGGGATTCCCGACCTCCAAGGAGAGATACGGTGCCACATACACCAGGACTTGAAGACTCTCCAAATCGGGAATACGCTAGCGAAGTCGACGGGCGGCGTGTCTTCAGAAGGGTAGTAACCCTTCTTGCTTAGGCAGCAGCGTTCAAGAGCCAGGCCGTAAGCGAGTAAGGAGCCAGATCGTCCATTACAATTGGACCCTGAAGTAATAGCCCCTGGCGAGACCCCAGAGGCAGCAGCGGGACTCGTGTTAAGCGGATGAGATCTGCATACCAGGGCCTCCGAGGCCAGTCTGGAGCTTCTTCAGTGGGCGGTGACGCATTTGACGGGGGTGAGAGCAGGAGCTCCCCCTTCCTCCCTGAGCCTGCCAATCAGCAGCCATACCCAACGGCTTAAGAACCGCCGTTGCCGGGGCGTGCCCGCGCCTTGCGGGCCTGCGCCTGAGGGCCTCGCCAGAGGGCCCTTTGGCATGGCCCTTAGGCGTTGGTCCGTGGCGTCTGTTTCTGGAGTCTATACTGATGTCCTGCTTATATATCAGGGTAACTTGCTGTTCCATGTCCTTCTCTTCCTCTTATCTGTTTGACTGTTTCTGTTCTCTACTCTGTCCTATCTTATAAATGGCGTTCCTTTCTTATTTCCTAAATGATGTAGTATTGTAAACTGCTCTAATACCTTTTGGTCTGAGCGGTATATCAAATTCAAAATAAACATAAACATGGTGGGGGATACCGGGAAAACCAACATTACAGTAGTCCAGGTGCGAAATTACAAGAGAGAGAAGAAGAGTTGTAAGAGATGCTGGCGAGAGTACAAGAGTGCGGTGGGGGCAAGACTGAGGCTCGCTGTAGCTACAGTTGTGTTTTCTGAGTGGTCATCAGGAGGAGGGGAGTCTGCTCAGACTAGGGCTGTGTTTTGAAGGATTGTAGCACTGTTCTGCACAAACTTCCTGAGGACAGAGATGAGGGAGGCGGTCGGGCTGGTGGATGTCCCCATTGTGCAGCCTCCTACATAGACTGGGCTGAGCATACCACCATCGAGAATGATACATGCTTGCTTCCCAGCACCACCTGCTCCCATCACTGGGATACAATCGCAGAAATGGCTAGCACCAGTGCATCTCTGCCTCAAAGTGACCTAGCAACCCCAGAGAAGGGCATCAAAGACTGCTTCTATCTAAAGTTCTTACAAAAGATATCCGGAGCACTTGCACTCAGTGATTCCCAGACTTCAGGCAACAAAATGGACTTCTAGTCTATCCACAGAACTTGTAGTGCTTCCAAGGAAGTCATAGCATCACTAGTCTATCAAATTTTACAAGACCCTCAGGTGTCCTTGAAGCATCTTGAACTGAAGTATAAAGCCCTCTCCGCTCCGGTATATAACCACCAACAGTTGCCTCTTCCTATCAGTGGGCCCAGGTAGCCCTGAAGAGTCAAGGGATCTAAAATGCAGACGTAGGCACCTCCTGGTAAGGAGCAAAAGACCTTGGATGCTATAGGAAAAAAGGTATACCAGAGTGCACTTTTGCCTATGAAAATCTTGGCAAATCAACTGCACATCCTGCAATTATCAAACACATCCAAGAGCAACCACTCCCGCAGAACAGTGAAGCAAAAGACAAAGAAGCGAGGTGTATCAGTAATTGGTGTCTTAAAAGCTTTATTGATGAGGAACCCCTATACGTTTTGGCATAGAAAATTGAAAATATAAACAAAAGTTAAAATCAATAGCCATAATATAGAAAATTGAAAATATAAACAAAAGTTAAAATTAATAGCCATAATTTCCATCATTTATAAACATAGAAACTTAGAAATATGACAACAGAAAAAGACCACATGGCCTATCTAGTCTGTCCTTCCATATCAACAATACAACAGTCTCCTTTTTTCCTTTAGAGATCCTCTGGGTTTGTCCCATGCTTTTTTGAATTCAGATAGTGTCCTCATCTCTACCACCTCCACTGGAAGACTTATCCTCGGATCCACCACTCTTTCTGTAAAGAAATATTTCTGCGTATTACTCCTGAATCTATCCCCCTTCACCCTCATCCCATGTCCCCTCGTAGCAGAACTTGTTTTCAATTGAAAGAGGCTCTCCCCCTGTACATTTATACCATGGAGGTATTTAAACATCTCAATCATATCACCTCTATCCCGCCTTTCCTCTAAGGTGTACATATTAAGATCCTTAAGTCTGTCCTCATATGCTTTATAATGAAGACTACTAACCATTTTAGTAGCCACCCTCTGTACTGACTCCATCCTGTTTATATCCTTTTGAAGGTGCAGTCTCCAGAATTGCACACTATACTCCAAATGAGGTCACACCAAAGACTTATATAGAGGCACTATCACCTCCTTTTTTCTGCTAGCCATTCCTCTCCATAAGCACCCAAGCATCCTTCTAGCTTTTGCCGTTGCCTTTTCTACATGTTTAGCTACTTTAAGATCATCAGACACAACTACTCCTAGGTCCCGCTCTTCTTTAGTTTATAAAAGTACTTCACCCCCTATACTATATTGCTCCCTTGGATTGCTGCAGCCCAAATGCATGACCTTACATTTTTTAACATTAAATCCCAGCTGACAAATTCTAGACCATTCTTCAAGCTTAGCTAGATCCCTCCTCATGTTATCTACACCTTCCTGGGTGTCTACTCTATTGATGATTTTGGTATCATCCGCAAAGAGGCAAACCTTACCCGACAGCCCTTCCGCTATATCACTAACAAAGATGTTAAAAAGAATCAGACCAGGGATCCAAGATGGCGGCTTAACAGGACGTGTTTGTTTGGCGCTCCTAATGCTCTTCGTTTGTTTCTCCTCTGAGCATTTCTTACTCCCTGCCCTATGCCGAAGCGGAAGGCTAAGGGCAAAGGAGGCTTACCGGTGGGGCAGCTAACCATCGACAGCTTTGCGGTGGCAATGGAGGACGCTCCCATGGCAGCGGCAGAGGTGAGCCTCTGCTTGGGCAGCGATGTATCGCTGAGCCCCCCAGGTCCCTCCATTCCTCCACCGCCCACTGAAGAAGGTGCCAGCGTTGTGGCGGTGATGCAGAGAGCGGAGCTAGATGGTATTCATGCTGGTGAGGAGCAGGCTTCTTCGGCGGGGGTGATGTGTCTCGCACCTGGTGTTGGTGTGGTGGAGCCAGGGGAGTGTTGTTCTTCCCACCCCCACTGCTGATCCCCAGCTAGTTTTTCCTCCTCTTCTGAGCCCACAAGAAGTGACTCTGGCGTCCATCTGGTCTGCTCTTCAGTTGGTTCACCAGGTTTGTGCTGCAGCTTTTCAGGCACTGAACCTGCTTCCTACTCGAGTGGAAAGTGTGGAGAAGAGTCTTGTGGAGCAACAGGGTCAGTTAACTGTGCTTGACCAACGTATTCTGCAGGTACAAGAGCAGCAGGGAAAAATTTCTCAAGACAAGTTGTTGTTTCTTCAGAAGATTGAAAATTTGGAGAATGCTTCCCGGTCTCTGAACTTGAGGATACTGAATTTTCCCCGAGTATCTGGCTACCCGGCTAGAACTCTTTTTCATAGATTTCTAAAGGACATTTTTGGTTACCCTGAAGCTGGGTTTCCCCCTACGCAGAAGATCTATTATATACCATCTGGTGCTACTACTGGTACTACTGGTATGAGTCCTGTTCCTCAAGCAGATGTTTCCTTGGACTCTTTGGATTTGGGGAATTTGTCCCTATTGTTGGAACAGTCTTCTGAAACAGTAGGGTCCAGCGCGACACTCTTAGTTTCTTTTGTTTTTCTTTCTGATAAGAATGCATTGTTACACTTGTTTCTTAAGAAAACTAATATTTCCTTTCTGGGGGGTAAGATTCAGATTTTCCCAGACATGTCCCGTTGGACACAAGTCCGTAGAAAGAAATTTTTGGAACTACGCACAGAGGTGTTATCTCTGGGAGCGAAGTTCCAATTAAGATTTCCTTGTAAATGTATTGTTCATTATCAGAATTCTGTTTATCATTTCTTTGAACCTTCTCTATTGCCAGGGCCGGATTTACCTATACGCCATGTACGCCGTGGCGTAGGGCCCACAGCCGGCAGGGGCCCACAAAAAAAGAACAAGTTAATTTTTTTTAATACAATTTTAAAAAAAACCTGGTGGCTGCCGCCGCGGGGCCCCCTCTGCTGCCGCGGCAGCACCGACTGACCCGCGGGGGCCCCCTCTACAAGCTGAAGCCGTCGGTTCATTCCTCCCTCCCTCCCTCCGTGCAGGGTGCAGGCTGTGAGAGACGCGAAAGGAGAGTGTCTCCTCGCGTCTCTGTTAAGCCCGCAGGGGCTGATGTGAAATTTCCCATCAGCCCCTGCGGGCTTAACAGAGACGCGAGGAGACACTCTCCCTTCGCGCCTCTCACAGCGTGCACGGAGGGAGGGAGGGACCGACCGACGGAGTCAGCTTGCAGAGGGGGCCCCCGTGGGTCAGTCCGTGCTGCCGCGGCAGCAGAGGGGGCCCCGCGGCAGCAGCCAGCAGGTTTTTTTTAAAATTAAATTTTACTTTAGGCCGACGGGGGGGGGGGGGGGTTAGGACTGGTAATGGGCTATGGGGGGGTAGGACTGGTAATGGGCTATTGGGGGGGCTGGGGCTGGCAATGGGCTGGGGGGGGTAGGACTGGTAATGGGCTATGGGGGGGGTAGGACTGGTAATGGGCTATTGGGGGGGCTGGGGCTGGAAATGGGCTGGGGGGGTTAAGGCTAGAGGTGGGCTGATGGGGTTAGGACTGGTAATGGACTGTGGGCTGTTGGGGGGGCTTAGACCTGGCAATGGGCTTTGGGGGGGTTAAGACTGGTAATGGGCTGTGGGCTGATGGGGGCTGTCTGGTAATGGGCTATGGGGGGGCTAGGACTGGAAATGGGCTGGGGGGTTAAAACTGGAGGTGGGCTGCTGGGGTTAGGACTGGTAATGGGCTGTTGGGGGGGGTTTAGAACTGGTAATGGGCTTTGGGGGGGTTAAGACTGGTAATGGGCTGTGGGCTGATGGGGGTTGTCTGGTAATGGGCTATGGGGGGGCTAGGACTGGAAATGGGCTGGGGGGTTAAAACTGGAGGTGGGCTGATGGGGTTAGGACTGGTAATGGGCTGTGGGCTGATGGGGGGGGGTAGGACTGGCAATGGGCTATGGGGGGCTGACTGGAAATGGGTTGATGGGGTTAGGACTGGAAGTGGGCTGATGGGGGGTTAGGACTGGTAATGGGTTATAGGGGGGGCTTAAACTGAAAATGGGGTGATGGGGGGTTAAGGACTGTAAGTGGGTTGATTGGGGGCTAGGACTGGAAATGGGCTGATGGGTGGCTAGGACTGGAAATGGGCTGATGGGTGGCTAGGACTGGAAATGGATGCTGGGTGAGGCTGGAACTAGAAGGGAGCTGATGTTGGGGGAGGATTAGAATGGGATGGGGCTGGAAGAGTAAAATGGAGAAGGGAAAAATATTTTGTGTGGGAGGGATAAAAAATCTACAATTGGCCGGGTATTGGGAGAGTAAGTGGGGATTGAGGATGGAGGGGTAAAATTTGAGTGGATGAAATAGGAATGAGGAAAGAGCAAAAGGAGAAAGATTAGTATGTTAAAGCAGATGTAGAGAGAGAATGGAAAAAAATCTAGAAGAGAGAAGAAAGGACAAATGGACAGCAGACGATGGAGAGTTAGCAGAAGACACGAAGAAACCAGAAGAAAGTGGCTGGAGCAATTGCAGCTGAAAAAAATGCACAAAAGGTAGAAAAATATCTCTTTATTTTGAATTTATTAATTGGAATATGTCAGCTCTGGTAAATGTGCATCATTAACGTCTGCGCTTTGTTTAGTACAAGAGCAAATTAATGTATAGTTTTATTTCTACAGTGTTGTACATTCCAAGTTTGGCTTTTGGGATTCCCAGTTTAATTATTGTCTTCCTGTTTCTAAATTGTGATTACTTGTTTGGTGATGGTCTATGTTCTGCATGTGTAACTGAGCTGAGGTGTTCTGTTTATATAATTCCTATTTGACATTGCCACTTGTTCTCTTTCCCCAGTAGGTCATGTATTGTTGTTCTCTGAAATGTATTGGTTTAATATTTGCAGTGTTGCCTTTTGATTGGTAGAGTATGGTGCTTTGTGAGTCCTGGTAGTGCTGTTAGGATACGGCGGGTTTACTATGGGTTCTAAATGGGCAGTGTTTGTAGTAGTTCCTAATGTGTCTGGCAGTTGGCACTGGATTATAGTAATGTAGAAATCTTTTAGTCTTTCTTTATCCATACACTCATTAAGAGGCACGTTTACTAAAAGTTAGAATATGGTAACATTATGCAAATATTTATGCAAATGAGGCCCCTTATGCAAATGAGGCCCCGCACCCCCCTTGGGCCGCCCCTGCTGGGGGCCCACAATTTTTGTTGGCGTAGGGCCTCACTCAAGGTAAATCCGGCCCTGTCTATTGCGCTTCTTTTTGGATGCTAAGAAGTTGTAGGGCTGACTGGGATTGGTTGGAGTGTGGGTATGTAGTGGGACTGATAGTATAGTATGTGTGCCACATAGTCCTGTTGTTTTTTTGTATTTAAATTTACTCCTTTGGAATCATGTTTCTTGGATCACCTTCATTGTGGACTATTTAGCTGATGGCCTTTAATTTACCAGTTAGGGTTTTGGTGTTTGCTATGTGATTTATCTTATGATATTATTTTCTGTTAGACCATCACTTATATTTCCTATTCCGAGTTTTGCTTGGTGTTTCTGTAAAAAATTTGATAAATATAAAATAATAAAAAAAAAATTGGACCAAGGACAGATCCCCGGGGCACACCACTGGTGTAACATCCTTCTCCTCAGAGTGATCTCCATTTACCTGTACTCTTCGTTGCCTCCCACCCAACCAATTTCTAACCCAAGCAGTAACTTTAGGGTCCATCCCTAGGGTGCTCAGTTTGTATATAAGTCAAGTGATGAACAGTGTCAAAGGCTTTACTGAAATCTAAATACACCACATCTAGGGCTCTCCCTCGGTCCAACTCCCTGGTCATCCAGTCAAAGAAATCAATCAGATTTGTCTGACAAGACCTGACTCTGGTGAATGCATGCTGCCTCGGATCCTGTAATCCGCTGGACTCCAGAAACCTCACTATTTTCTCTTTCAGCAGCGTTTCCAATAATTTACTCACCACCGAAGTTAAACTAACCGGCCTGTAGTTTTCAACCACATCCTTACTTCTGCCTTTGTGTAAAGGCACCACATGAGCCTCTCTTCAGTACTTTGGCACCACTCCCGACTCCAACGAGGCATTGAAAAGGTCGGTCAGTGGAGCAGCTAGAATGTCCCCAAGTTCCCTCAGTATTCTAGGGTGTATCCCATCCGGTCCCATCCCTTTGTCTACTTTAAGTTGAGCTAGTTTCTCACAAACACAGTCTTCTGAAAATTGTTCAAGATGTCCCTCGCTTCTGTTCCTGTTTGTGGGTGTTTTCTGAGGTCCTGCTCCTGGTTCTTTATCTGTGAACACAGAACAGAAATATTTGTAAAGCAATTCCGCTTTATCCTCATCAGCTTCTACATATTCCTCCCCTTCACCCTTGAGTCTGACAATACCACTTTTGCCCTTCCTGTTCTCACTAACATATCTGAAATATGTCTTATCCCCCCATTTTATTGCATTGGCTATTTCCTCCTCTCTTTGAATCTTTGCTTTCCTGACTGCTTTACTAGCTTCTCTAATTTTTCCAAATATAGATGCCTGTCTTAAATAATAACATGTAAAACCAACTGTAAGGCAAAGAGATAATAAATAATAAATATGGAGAATAAATAACTAATAGCAAAATGGGCATCCTGCAATTATCCGCATGAATCTTCTTCAACAGCTGGAGGAGTCCAACCATACTCTGCACTGGAGGATCTCACTCAAATACAAGCACCATCAGGAGTCAGCTTATCACATGATCTAATCCACCTATGATGCATATGATGCAGTGGCTCATTCTGCGTCCACGAGTATAAGTGCAGGCAAACAGCCTGGCTGAGAGCTTCAGGCCTTCATGAAGATCTGCATGATCACCTAGCAGAATGCCCCCTGCCTAGGTGACAACTTCTTTGGAACCAAGCTTAGAAGAGGCAGTATCCAAGGTCAAAGACCATTCTTTGACAGGAATTCTCTGTGCCCTCCACAGAGCTTGTCTCACAGACTTGATGAACTTCCCTAGTACAGGCAAGGCTACTATTTCCAATATTTCCAACAATTTTATTCACATAGAGCCCAATTCCATCAGGGGCGCATCCGGGCCATCCAGACGTCCAATAAATGATGATGCCCAAATTGCACCTAATTCTACACCGCGGAAGCTGGACTGTCCTGCGGTTGCAAAATCAGGCACTTAGACGGTCCAGCATAGCCCTTATTCAGCAGCACAGGATGTTCTCCCTTCAGCCCATCCAGCCCGCCATGGCACTGGGACGTCCAGCAGGAGCACTGAAATGCTGCAACTGAGAGAAACCTCCTTTCCCTGCTTCCCAAACCTTGGCATGGGTAGCCAGGGCCAGGATTGGGCAGCAGGGACTCCCCTGCATCCACCCGGCCTGTTTGCTGGGTCTGCCTGGCCTGAACTCCGCATTCGGTGGGACTTATTCCATCTCTGAGGTGGAATAAGTCCCAAATCTATCTCTTCCCCGCTGGATGTACAGGGCCGTGACCTGAATAGGCCCTGAACATTTGAGTGCTTCGGCCTGCCCCTTCTCTACCCACTCCCTGCCTCTGGCTCCTGCCCCCATTCAGAGCTCCCCGTACTAACCCTCAGTACATGCGGGGAGGGCTGGACTCAGGATTGAGTGCCGGGTTGAAATGGGGGTTGGACATCCAACCCCACTATTTGTGTCTCTGCACCAGGCCCATAACAGATACCAGCTGTATCTCTCCTCCAACACAAAAATCTGTCCTGGCTTACAACCAATGCTCAAGGCCCTGGGAGAGAAAGCAGCAACCCCCTCTGTATCTGCTCCCACCAAACAAAACCATAATTTTTGACTACCTCTCAGTAGTAAGCAGAATTTGACACTTCAGGGAAGCATGGCAATCTATAACCACAGATCGCTGGTACTGAAAATCATTGAACATGACTACAAAATCAACTTGGGGTTCCTTTTAAATCTTCTACCATCCAGCCAACAGGTGCTTCTTAAACAGCACTTTCTTATTCTAGAACAGGATATTGTCAGCCTCCTAAATAGTGCAGTCATCTAATCAGTTCCCCAGGACTAGCTACATTGAGGGTTTATTCCAGGTTTTTTCTAATTTAAAAAAAAAAATCAGGTCTTTGCCCAATCCTTGATCTTCGAAATCTCAATGTTTACATCAAAAAAGAGAAATTCAAAATGAACTCCCAGACCACAATCCTCCTGCTCCTGTGCTGCAATGATTGGCTTGTTTTCCTGGACCTGATGGATGCCTATACACACACTTCAATCCACCCTCAGCAATGGAAAGTCCTACACTTCACGTTCAAAGACCGGCATTACCATTACAAAGTACTACCTTTCAGCCTCTCATAAGCACCAAGGGTATTCACAAAGTGCTTTGCAGTAGTTGTTGCCCATCTGCACTGCTGGGGCCACTGCATTTATTCATACCTAGAAGACTGGCTCATCTCAGCCATTTCAAAAGAGGCTGCTATCCACACAGTGCAAACCACTACATGCACATTCAAAGCACTAGGGTTCATCATGAATGCAGAAAAATCTGAGTTGATACCCCAGCAGAGCCTTCAGTTCATCAGAGCATGCATAAACACCAGCTCCGCCAGAACTTACCTTCCGAACAACACTATTCAAGTTACAAGTTGTCTCAGTACCAGACTGAGCCAGCTACATTCCATCTCTGCTATTCTTCAACTCCTGGGACACAAGGCAGCATCGGTCCATGACATTCCACTTGTACGTGCAACCTCTACAGTAGCATCTTAAGTTGCACTGGAGTCAACATTTTCAGTCCCTTTGAACAAAGATTCCCATATGCCAAGTCTAAAAACAATCCCTGAAATGGTGGAGCATGAACAGCATCCTCATTGAGGGATGTCCATGCCAAGCTCTGCCTCATCTTCTAATACTTGCCACCAATACCTCCACATATCCATGGGGTGTCCACCTTCTTTGTCTATCCACACAGGGGGTGTAGACAACCACGTCATATCAATGTCCTGGAACTGTGGGCACATTGGGTCCCATCATCTCTGAGCCCAAAAGACATCCTGTGAGCAGTGAGTGAGAATCAGCTGTGCCTACTTAGTTGGGAACTGTGTGTGAGAGAAAACTGCAGCCAATCTGAGCACTTTTCAAATCATTTAGAATCCCTTCAGCAAAGGCTCCAACGATCCTGTGAGCAGTGAGTGAGAATCAGCTGTGCCTACTTAGTTGGGAACTGTGTGTGAGAGAAAACTGCAGCCAATCTGAGCACTTTTCAAATCATTTAGAATCCCTTCAGCAAAGGCTCCAACGATCCTGTGAGCAGTGAGTGAGAATCAGCTGTGCCTACTTAGTTGGGAACTGTGTGTGAGAGAAAACTGCAGCCAATCTGAGCACTTTTCAAATCATTTAGAATCCCTTCAGCAAAGGCTCCAACGATCCTGTGAGCAGTGAGTGAGAATCAGCTGTGCCTACTTAGTTGGGAACTGTGTGTGAGAGAAAACTGCAGCCAATCTGAGCACTTTTCAAATCATTTAGAATCCCTTCAGCAAAGGCTCCAACGATCCTGTGAGCAGTGAGTGAGAATCAGCTGTGCCTACTTAGTTGGGAACTGTGTGTGAGAGAAAACTGCAGCCAATCTGAGCACTTTTCAAATCATTTAGAATCCCTTCAGCAAAGGCTCCAACGATCCTGTGAGCAGTGAGTGAGAATCAGCTGTGCCTACTTAGTTGGGAACTGTGTGTGAGAGAAAACTGCAGCCAATCTGAGCACTTTTCAAATCATTTAGAATCCCTTCAGCAAAGGCTCCAACGATCCTGTGAGCAGTGAGTGAGAATCAGCTGTGCCTACTTAGTTGGGAACTGTGTGTGAGAGAAAACTGCAGCCAATCTGAGCACTTTTCAAATCATTTAGAATCCCTTCAGCAAAGGCTCCAACGATCCTGTGAGCAGTGAGTGAGAATCAGCTGTGCCTACTTAGTTGGGAACTGTGTGTGAGAGAAAACTGCAGCCAATCTGAGCACTTTTCAAATCATTTAGAATCCCTTCAGCAAAGGCTCCAACGATCCTGTGAGCAGTGAGTGAGAATCAGCTGTGCCTACTTAGTTGGGAACTGTGTGTGAGAGAAAACTGCAGCCAATCTGAGCACTTTTCAAATCATTTAGAATCCCTTCAGCAAAGGCTCCAACGATCCTGTGAGCAGTGAGTGAGAATCAGCTGTGCCTACTTAGTTGGGAACTGTGTGTGAGAGAAAACTGCAGCCAATCTGAGCACTTTTCAAATCATTTAGAATCCCTTCAGCAAAGGCTCCAACGATCCTGTGAGCAGTGAGTGAGAATCAGCTGTGCCTACTTAGTTGGGAACTGTGTGTGAGAGAAAACTGCAGCCAATCTGAGCACTTTTCAAATCATTTAAAATCCCTTCAGCAATGGCGCGCCCGTGCCTTGCGGGCCCGCGCCTGAGGGCCTCGCAAGAGGGCCCTTTGGCGTGGCCCTTAGGCGGTGGACCGTGCGGGACCCACTATCTGCTGCTATATGCTCATTCTGTTCAGCGATATGCTGTTTGTAGTTAATGTAATGTAATGTAAGTTATGTACTGTGTTCCCTGTTTGTACTCCTAGTGTTTTGTTGTGATGTAATGATAATGCAATGTATGTTTCCCTCACCTTTGTTTAACTTTGTGCTGTATTAACCGCTTTGATTGAAGGAAAAGGCGGGATACAAAACATGTTAAATAAATAAATAAATAAATAAAATCAATAGTCAGTCTTGCTTTAGTTTCTACAGAGCAGATCTGCAAAGTAGCGACATTAACCTCTATACACACTTTCATTAAGTATTACAGCTTAGAATTCTCCTCAGCAAACAATCTCCTTTGGACAAGTGGTTCTCCACAACCTATTTTCAATATAAACCTCTGCTTCAGTTGTCAGCTCCTCATCCTCCACCAGACTTAGGCCTGGGTCACAAACACAAGAACTTTCTCCAGGGCGGCCCTCAGTTTTGGATTCACCAATGAAGTGTGCCTACATCTCCCTGCTTATCTGAGGAAAAAATGTAGTGCCTTACCTGTTACAGGGGTTCTCTGTAGACATGGGGGGGGGGGGGGATGCAGCAACGCTTACCTTCCTGCCATCCCTCCCCAAAAAAGAAATAGATGACAACAGAGGAGGGACAACCCAGTATCTCTATTTCTCTTTCTGCAGCACTGTCCAGCTGTTTAAACAGATCCTGACTCAGTTACTTTCCTTTAATTTGTCCAGATATCTTATATTTGCATCAGTTGCCTTTTCCAGTTTCTTTGGGATCTTTCCTCTTTCTTCTATTTTTGATGAGCTCTTTTGGGTATCTTCTATAATCAAATACAGGGTTTGTGGCATAATAGTAGCAGTACAATATCTTTTTTTGATTCAGGAGTCCACATAACAATTTTCAGTCCTCTTAGCTTTTTCATTAGTTTCTGTGATTTATCTCTTTATCTCTAACTTGGTATACCGCCCTTCGCAAGCATCAAGGCAGTTTACAATAGAAAAATGGCAACTGCCAAGACAGATAACAGGAGGAAAAGGAAATCCATTAAACTGACAGGAAAGATAGAGCACGCAATCCCACAGAAGTAGGAACAGCTGGGATTGGAGGGGTAGGGAGGGAGATCAAGGTCTTGAACTGTGCTATGGACTCCAGCATCCCAAAGACGAGTCAAAAGGGCGCGATGGTCAACCAGGTCAAAAGCCAACAAAAAATCAAGCGAGACAGCCAAGGAAATCTCATGCTTCGGTGGGTCCATGAACAAGTTCACCATGGCCTATGGCTGCATCAGGGATGTTCTCGTCTCTTGAATGTTTTGCACTATTGTTGGCCCTAGTGCATAAACTACAGGTGGCACCTGCATGCAGCCAATATGTATTCTTTTTCATTCCTACAATACTTTTATTGTAGTGTCGCATTACTGAGAGTTGATGTAGATTTTATACTACTGGTCACCACGTGAAAATACTCAGCAAGACTTGGAGAGAAAAAAGTATCCACTCTCCCCCTTTGACCCCACAGGTGTATATAAATGTCTAGGAGTAGAGGAAGAAGCAACAATCTAGCATAAGATATTGAGAGAAAAAGCAGCAAAGAATATTACAGGAGATTGAAGCTGAGACTGAAAAATGCACTAACATCAAAGATGTAATGAAGCTACAGGGTAAACTATTTAAGACAAATAAGAGAAAATATTTTTTCACTCAACGTGTAATCAAACTCTGGAATCTGTTACCGGAGGATGTGGTAAGGGCTGTTAGTATAGCTGGGTTTAAAAAAGGTTTGGACAAGTTCCTGGAGGAAAGGTCCATAAACCACTATTAAAAAGGGACCCAGGATATCAATGCTTGACCCAGTACAAGCATTGTGGAACTTGTGTCTTTTGGGGAAACTGCTAGGTACGTATGACCTAGATTGGCCACTGTTGGAAACAGGATACTGGGCTTGATGGACCTCGGTCTGACCCAGTATGGCATGTCTTATGTTCTTATGTTCTTAAGATACAAACAATCAACCAGCGCTGTACTTAGGCCTGTGCCAGCAGTACAGCCACACAGGGCACAGAAAAATGGCGCTACAACAGGCCAGAAGTGACCTATTGGGTAGGGTCAGGACCCAGGACCAAGACTGGAAGTTTTTACATAGTAGTTTATTCCTTGTTTTTCATTTTAATGTTTTATTGTTATATATTGCATCAGCTGAACTATATGTTGCCCCTGATGCAAGCATAGTTGCTGAAACTTGGCCAAATCAGGTCTTCAATAAAATGTGTTAACAGAAGACCTTTTCTGTTGGCGTGGTCTCTCTCTGCTCCTTCCTTTGGCATTTAGCAATTTAAACAACTCAATATCATCTCTATATTTTTTGAAAAAAACACACATAGCCTAATTATGCGTTTGCCAGCGAATGCATAATTGCCTTTGAATAGGGCATAAATATTCATCATATGGGACTCTCCCATATTCACCAATAAAACTTACCAATCAGATGCAGAGCAGAAGTAGAGTTTTTCACCTTACAACTCAACATACAAAAAAGATGTTATTCAAATTCTGGTTTATTATGATCTTATTGTTTTTTAACCACACTTCATGGGTACATACCATGTTTAAGTCTGTGAACTAAGATGATCTCTTGTGTTACTACTTTTATAGTATTTTATGTGTTCTATTTATGTATGTTTTTATTCACTTATGTTAATTTTTGTATTTATTTTCTTATTTGTCCCGACCTTATATGATTTATAGTTAATTTTTAGTTATGTTTTTACTTTAAATTAGGAGTTTATTATTGATTTATACATGTAAATTATATTTGTGTCTAATTTTTAAGTGAATGCACATTCATCTATACATAGAAGGGATCTGTCTTTATGGTCTCTGTCTGTTTTGTATGTTTCAGTGGATATATTTTTTAATATCTTTTGATATAATTATGATTGAATTATTTTTATCTGATGTATGATGAAGATGTATTTATGTTTTTCTTTGTATTTTCAGCAGACCACAACCCCTGAGGAAGGCCATGCCGAAACATGGCTGTGTAGGACTTTGTCCTTTTGTCGACTTGTTGCCTTGGCATTGACCTTCAATATTGTTTGTAATTAAATATTCGCTCTTTGTTTTGTGCTTTGGTACTTGCGAGTACTTGTGCCCCTTTCCTGTGGACCCCTTCATTAAAAAGTCCTTCATCACAAGGTTGGGTGAGGGTACAGCGTATAAAAAGAACAAACATAGGCAAAACAATCTGAATATACTTAAAAACTGATGTAAATAAATACATTAAAAGATAAATACAATTACAAAACTATTAGATATAAATGAGGACTAGTACATAGATATATAAAATCACATAAGGACTCTAAATATATAAGCAGAAAAATATATAAAAACAGACCTCACTGTGTAGATGTCTTCCCACATTTCCAACCTTGACTGAGGATTCCAAAGACCCACTGGTCTAATGTGGTATGGGTTCCTTAAGAGAGAAACAAACCGAGCCACACCATAACTGGCTTCTCCACAGGAGGGACCATTGGAGCTCCACTGAGGAAGATTATTTGCTCCCAATGGAACCATGGTGTAGACTCAAGCATGCCAAAAGCTGCTAAAGGCTTGCCCCTTCTGGGACTGAGACCCAAAGGACTCCCTTTAAGGGCATCTCCAAGCTCTACACACAACCCTACAAGAGGAGTCTTTGGCACCTGCAGGCCAATCTTCCAGGAGACTAGGAAGTGTCCCCAAGGACCTCACTATTTCACCAGGCCCCACCCAAGAAACAATAATCAATTAACGGGGAATCTGCTCAGCTGCAGTTTGGAGTCAGCATCTAACAACTAAGTGCAGAACCAGTGCTACAACCAGGCCACTACCACCACTGCCATGTACTAGGAAAAGACTCTGAACCAATCTAAGAAATCACTAGCCACTTTAGATGGTCTGCTGCCAATCTCCTAGCTTCCGAGCTGTCCAGCAGAGGATGGATCCATCAACAGAGGGCTTGTCTCCAGGCATGCATACAGTGCTGCCTGAGAACCTAAGGCAGTGGCTGCAAAGGCATTCTTTTTTTTTATTATTCTTTATTTTTGTCAAGAGAATATACATCATTGGGGAATAACAATCCAAACATTTTCAAGACCATTATATCCCGCCCCCCCATGACAGCTAAACAATGGTCCACGTAACAGTTATTGTCCTTTCCCCCTTGACATTTCTTTGTTTCTTTTAACTTTTGATACTCCTCCTCCTACCTACCCCTACTGCGTCCCCCCCCCCCTTACATGCTTATTAACACATTGGTACATCTCTGCTCCCTCTTAAACTCTCACAGCTAAACCCTCTGCAAGCCAGGTAGAATATTTGGACTATATCCTCTCAAACTGTATCATTTTCGCTTGTTTTAGGGCTGTCAGTTTACTCATCAAATATATATGGTTCACTCCTCTTTCCCATTCTCCCACCATTGGTGGTGCTACATGCCTCCACCTTTTAACTATTTCCAAGTGGGCAGCCATACAGCCCAAATTAATAAAGCTCCCTTCCTCTTTTTTCATCCCCCTTCTGTGGAGTCCCACTAATGCCACCCCGGGGTCAGCCACTATTTTCTTCCACAAAATCTTATCCAGAGCCTGAAACACATCATTCCAGAACTCTTGTATTTTTGGACAAGACCACTATATATGGAAGAATGAACCTCTAGCACCACACTTGCACCAACATAGTCCGTTGGTCATTCCGCACATTTTTTGAATCATGTCAAGTGTCACATACCACCTGTACATGATCTTATAATTACGTTCTATTAAATTTTTGGCCAATAGCCCTTTAGATCTCTGGGCAAAGATCGCAGTCCAAGCCTGCTCCGTCAATACCAGGCCCAGGTCTGCTTCCCATTTTCTTTGAAATGATTCTTTCTCTCCCTTAGATATATCCATAATTGTATATAGTTGAGTAATGATTCCCTTTAACTTGTCTCTCAAAAACAGCTTTTCAACTGGTAATACTTCCTCCCTTAAATCCGGGATGATTTTCCTTTGGATATAATTAGCCAACTGTACATAATAATAATAATCTGAATTCCTTAATGAGAATTCTTCCTTGAGGTTTTGAAAGGGCCTAATCTTCCCCTCCTCTAGAAATTGTCCGACATAACATAGATTACTACGGGCCCGTTGTTCAGAGACACCCCCCCCCCCCCCATCATCCCCAGTGGAAAATCAATATTACCCTTGATAGGAACCCCTTTAGTCACACATTCAGCTCCCAACCATTTGGTTCGTCATTGAAGCCATATTTGGAATGAAAGTGCACAAAAGGGTTAGAACACTTTGCTACCATCCTATTCCCCCTAGGCCACCCACAAGACTTCTTTCAGTGAGGGCACTCCCAAAGCCACTTTCTCCATTTGGACCCAGTTCTGTCTTTCTTGTATTCCCCATTCAAAAACAGCCCTCAGCTTAGCCGCACTATAATATTTTATTAAATCTGGGACAGCCATCCCCCCATTTACGTTGCTCCTTATCAAAATGTTTTTAGGAACTTTTGCTCTCCTTCCTCCCCAAACAAATTTCCACAAAACCCTTTGTATCTTTTTCAAGTATCCCTCTGGGACAGCACCAGGCAACGTACTAAATAAAAATAACAACCTGGGCAAAATCATCATTTTCACCGCAACTATTCTTCCTGACCATGTTAGCTTCACCCTTTCCCATCCTTCTAGGTCTCTCCTAATCCTTCCCTCCAGTGGGATATAATTTGCTCTAAAAAGATCTGAGATCACTGGTGTTAGCTGGACTCCAAGATATCGAATACTTCTCTTAGCCCCTTTAAAAGGAAATAAACTCATCAACCGTTCACTTGTTTTTTCTGGAATTGAGATATTTAAAATCTCTGATATGGATGCATTCGTCTTAAAGCCAGATACTTTCCCAAAACTCTCTAGCTCTCTCATCAGGGCGCTCAACGTCTGCTCAGGGGATGTAATTATAAACAACAAGTCATTTATTTATTTAGATAGATTTGTATGCCACCTTATCCTTCAATCAAGGTGGTCACGTCACGTCACGTCACATCACAATTGGAGGGTTACATTTAACATTAGGGTACGTGTAAACATTTAGACAGTACAGTTACATAACAGCATTTAGACAGTACAATTAAAGGTAACATTTAATATGAGGGTATTTAATAACATGGTATGATAAACTTGTATGTGTGGATAGGATGGTGCGTACTTAGTTGGCGGCATAAGTGGTATTTCAGTTTGGGTATGGGATGTTGCCTGGATGCTCATATGTTTCTATAAATAGAAATGTTTTGAGGTCTTTGCGGAAGTCTGTGAGGTCATCTAATGTTCTCAGGCTCGTTGGGAGGGAGTTCCATAGTGTGGATGCCAGTAGCAATGGTGCTCTTTTTGAAGTTGTTTGTTTGGTTTTGAGATAGCCTGCAGATGTACCGATCATGTTGTCGTTATTGGTTCTTCTTGGTCTATTGCTGATATCCCTTGTTATGACGTTTTGGAGTGTGTCTACTAAGAGATGGTGAATGACTTTGAAGATGATCATGACTGTTTTGTATTTAGCTCTTGTCACCATTGGGAGCCAGTGCAGTTGCTGTAGGACGGGAGTGATGTGCTTGGTCCTTGGTATGTCTGTAATGATGCGTGCTGTGGTGTTTTGTACCATCTGTAGTGGGTGGAGTGTCTGCTGAGGTAGGCCTTGATATAGTGAGTTTCCGTAATTAAGCAGTGGCATAATGAGTGCTTGGCACACTGTGCGGAAGTGGTCCTGACGGAGCATTGATTTGATTTGTCTGATTGTTTTCAATCATTGATAGGCCTTGTTTGCGGTTTTTGTGATGTGGGATTTCAGGTTTAGAGCTCTGTCTAGTGTGATGCCCAGATATTTAACTTCTTTGACTACTATGCGTTTGTCTAGGATGCTGATAGTTTGTGAAGGTATGAAGGCGGTGTTCCTAGTGATGAACATTGCCTCAGTTTTATCGTAGTTGACCGTCAAAAGGACATACTCCCACGCTCGTTTTGTTTAGTGCGGTTTGCTGACTTCAATATTTTAGAGTACAAGGAATCTACACGATATCTAGGATATTTACATTGGTTTATTACCAATAGTGCCTTTACATCCCCCCGAGGAAGGCATAAGCCGAAACGTGTAGGGGACTTAATAAAGGCACGTGTGTTCATCCACATCTCTTGCCTCCTTGTGTTCCTGTTGGATTAGCAAGAGCATTCTGCTCTCGTTGTGCCTGGATCAAAAAGGGCCAGGACACTCTGTCAAAAGCTTTCTCTGCATCTATCGCCAACAACAACAATTCATCTTTCCTACTTTTACCTTTCCAGACTACATTCAAGACCCTTTTTAGATTATCTGATGCCTGTCTTCCAGTTATAAACCCAGATTGATCTATGTGTATTAACTGGGGCATATGTGAGAGCAGTCTATTGGCCAGTACTTTAGAGAAAATTTTTAAATCCAATCCCAGTAGAGAGATCGGGCGGTAAGAACCACATTGAGTAGGATCCTTACCCTTTTTTGGTATTAAAGTTACTCCCGCCATTTTCATCGACTGGGGCAAAGGCTCCTCCCTTCCAACTGCATTATATAAGCGAGTTAGGGGTTCAACGAATACCGGGGCAAAAACCTTGTAGAATTTATTGGGAAACCCATCTCTTCCCGGAGCCTTATGCAATGGTAGCTCCTTAATAACCCTATGCACTTCCTGGGATGTGATAGGCCTGGACATAGCTAAGCTCTCCTCCTTCCCTATTTTAGATAATTGGATCCCCTCTAGATATTTTTGAATCATCTCCTGGGGCACTGTCTCTTCAGGCATGTATAGTTCCCTATAAAACTCCACAAACCTAGCTTTAATCTTCTTCCTTTGCCTCAATTCTTTACGATATCTATCTCTTATTTTATGGATACAGTTCCGCACTTGCAGTTTTTTGAGTTGATACGCTAATAATCAACTAGACTTATTCCCAAACTCAAAGTGCGTTTGTCGAAGTTTCTCTTGTGCAAACTTTATTTCCCCCAGCTCGAACTCATTTTAACTGTTGTTTAATACTCATTAACTTTTTATTGTCTTCTTTGTTTAGTTGGCCCTGTTTCCGCCTCTTCTCCCACATTCTTTTTTTTTTCTTTTTTTTAAATTTATTTATAAAATATTTTCAGTAATACAAGGAAAAATAAAGGAAAACAAAAACCATACATTATACATCTCCCAAACATATATATCATACACAAGTCCACATCAAGGGGGTGCTCGACAAATTTTCAAAATAAAACCCAAATGGCCACTGGTGGTTATAGTAAAACTCCATTAACTAAACCAAGAGCAGCAAATAAACTAAACACAAAAATCCCCCTAAGTCTTACTATCTAAGAAAGCTATCAACTGTTCCACTTCCAAAAATACATATCTTTTACCCTGGAATACAATATGGCACTTACAAGGAAATTTTAAATAAAAAGACGCTCCCAGAGCCAATACCCGTGGGCGCGTCTCGAAAAAGGCCTTACGTCACCCTTGGGTTGTCCTAGATACGTCAGGAAACATTTGTATTACTTGGCCACAGAATTTCTCACTTTTTTCAGGAAATATGCACGCAACACCTTATCCTTATCCATCTCAGACAAAAAAGTTACCAAAAGTGTGGCTCTTGATGTTATATCATCACTATCTGGTTCAATAAAGTCTGAAATATCTAAAGGGGATGAGGCTCCCACATTCTTAAACTTTCTTTCAGTTTGTCTTTTTTAGCCTCCTTTTCTTTCTTGACGTGGATTCCTATTGCTATAAGCTTTCCTCTAACCCAGTGGTTCTCAACCTTTTTTGTACCGTGACCCCTTTTACCGTTGGTCAACTTGTGATGACCCCCAATGATAAAATCAAATGCGTCTCTCTTCCTTTACTGTTAACGCATTGTCGCTGTAATCATTTGTTGAATTATTAATATATTATAGGCCTTTGCAATATGTTTTTTATTTATAAAATACTTATTTAAACCACAATAATTAATCACAAGTAACAATATTTGATTTCAAAATTATGATGATTTTGTAGTCAAATCACTAATATGAAATAAAATTATTTTTTTCTACCTTTGTTGTCTGACCAATTTATTCTCTGATCATGCTGGTCCCGATCTGAGGCTTCTGCTTTCCTGTCTTCTCTTAGCTCTCTTTCTGTGGTCTATGGTCCATCTGCCATTTCTTATCTCTTCTTTCGTTTTCTTCACTTCTTTCCATCAGCCTATTTCCAGTCCCAGTAACCCTCCCCAGTATCAGCCCCTTTCCAGTCCTCACTCCCAATACCTTCCAATGTCAACTTGCATTCCCATGACTGCCACTGGTGTCCATTCCCTTCCAGTCCCCCTCCTTCCCCACTGACCAGTCCCTTCTAGTACAAATACCATGGCAGCCCCTCTCAGATCCACTCCCTTCCAGTTCCATTCTCCCATCCCCTTGTATCAGCCCACTTGTAGCCTTAGCCCCCAGTTTTCTTCCAGGGCCAGCAGCTCTATCCTCCCCTCCCCACAATCAGCCCAGTCCCCGTCCAAGCACCCCAAACAGCGCACATCTAGTGCTAATCCCCCCTCAACCCCCATTACCAGTGCTAGCCTCCCCTAATCAGCCCAATACCAATCCTACCCCCCCATCAGCTCATTACCAGTCCTAGCCTCCCCTAATCAGCTCATTTCCAGTGCTGGTCCCCCCCTCAAACCCCATTACCAGTGCCAGGCTCCCATAATCAGCCCATTTCCAGTCCTAACCTCACCGATCAGTTCATTTCCAATGCTAGACCCCCATCAGTCCATTACCAGTCCTACCCCCCCCCCCCCCCCCTTGATAAGTCCATTCCCAGTCCTAGCCTTCCCTAATCAACCCCATTACCAGTCCTTGCCCCCCCCCCATCTGCCCATTACCAGTGCTAGCTCCCTCATCAGCCCATTATAATCCTAACCTGCACTGTCTCTCGCCTCTGTCCAGCATTTATCCCGTCTGTCCAGTATGTCCCCCTGTCTCTCCCCTTTGTCCATTCCAGCCCCCTCCCTCCATGTCAGCCCCATCCTTCCATCTGTCCATGTCAGCCCCCCTCCCTCCATCCATGTCAGCCCCCATCCTTCCATCTGTCCATGTCAGCCCTCCTCCCTCCATCCATCCATCCATATCAGCCCCCTTCCTCCCTCCCTCCCTCCATCCATATCAGCCCCCTTCCTCCCTCCCTCCCTCCATCCATCCATTTCAGCCCCCATCCTTCCATCTGTCCATGTCAGCCCTCCTCCCTCCATCCATATCAGCCCCCTTCCTCCCTCCCCTCCCTCCATCCATATCAGCCCCCTTTTCTCCCTCCCTCCCTCCCTCCCTCCATCCATGTCAGCCCCCATCCTTCCATCTGTCCATGTCAGCCCTCCTCCCTCCATCCATCCATCCATATCAGCCCCCTTCCTCCCTCCCCTCCCTCCATCCATATCAGCCCCCTCCCTCCCTCCCTCCCTCCCTCCCTCCCTCCATCCATGTCAGCCCCCATCCTTCCATCTGTCCATGTCAGCGCTCCTCCCTCCATCCATCCATCCATATCAGCCACCTTCCGCCCTCCCTCCATCCATCCATATCAGCCGCCTTCCTCCCTCCCTCCATCCCTGTCAGCCCCCATCCTTCCATCTGTCCATGTCAGCCCTCCTCCCTCCATCCATCCATCCATATCAGCCTCCTTCCACCCTCCCTCCATCCATGTCAGCCCCCATCCTTCCATCTGTCCAGGTCCGCCCCCCTCCATCCCTCCATGTCAGCCCCCATCCTTCCATCTGTCCATGTCAGCCCCCCTCCATCCCTCCATGTCAGCCCCCATCCTTCCATCTGTCCATGTCAGCCCCCTCCCTCCATCCATATCAGCCCCCATCCTTCCATCTGTCCATGTCAGCCCCCTCCCTCCATCCATATCAGCCCCCTTCCTCCCTCCCTCCATCCATGTCAGCCCCCATCCTTCCATCTGTCCATGTCAGCCCTCCGCCCACCATACCACCATGTCAGGCCCCCTCTTTCCAGGTACATGTGAGCCCCCCCCATCCCTCCATGTCAGCCCCCCCCATCCCTCCATGTCAGCCCCCCTCTGCCGATGTCAGCCGTTTTGCAGGTTCCCTGCCCCCTCATCCCCTCTCCTCATGTCTGCCTCTCTTTTAATGCAGCCGCGGCTCCCTGCCTCTTAGGGAACCGCGGCTGTACCTGTAAAATCGTTGCGGAGCCCTTCCTGTCTCGACGGGCTCCGTGCAGCATTGTCCCGCCTCCAAAGGAAGTTGTTTGCCACTTCCTTTGGAGGCGGGACAATGCTGCACGGAGCCCGTCGAGACAGGAAGGGCTCCGCAACGATTTTACAGGTACAGCCGCGGTTCCCTATGAGGCAGGGAGCCGCGGCTGCAGAAGAAGGCAGTGAGTTTAAAGGAGTTTGCCGCTGCCGAGAAGCGGACTCGGCAGCGGCAGCAACTTGTGCGCGTTTTTTTAAAACTTGGTGGAGGCTAAGCGACCCCCGCCAAATCCTGTGGCGACCCCTGTGGGGGTCGCGAACCACAGGTTGAGAACCGCTGCTCTAACCACTGCTTTCAAACAGTCCCAAACCACCCCCATCGAACATTGCCCATTATCATTATACAATTTCTACTGAAAAAAATCGTTCATGTATAAATGGATGCTTACTTTATTTTTCAAATGTTATACCAAAAAGACATATAAAAATGTTTTATCCACTGAGGTCTCAGACTTATTGTGGCTCTGCCATAGGGACTGTGCGTCCGTTATCACGGCAGTGAGCCCATTTGCATCAACAACCTCACAAGTGTAAGTGGGTTGAAAAACACAGTCTTAAATTCCGACTGAATGATTAAATAATCAAAAACATGTGTTCTTATCTGTGTTATAAAAAACAGCCCACTCTCATGGATTTGAGCACTGATCCCGACGCCTCCCTTAGGTACCAGTCAAGCGTTTCACAATGCTAACTTTCATCAGGGGATCTCTCCAATACTCCCATCCAGCTTCAAATTTCCTAATAACAAACCAAAGATACAAATAATCAATACTCTATTACCTAACACACCCTAAAATTTAAAACAAGTACTGCTTCTGACCATCCTAAACCGATATCCCGGCTAAAAAAAGGAAATAGACCTCACCTTTTAAACTTCAAAGCTGCCCGCGTTTCACCAGAAATCTCCTCCAAGTCAATGAATGGTAACACGAAACGCCGCGTATGCGGACTACTTAGCTCATCTCTCACCTTATAGAAAACACTCTAGCTCCTAAAACCAATCGAATGTCTCCACGTCACTATTGACTATGCCCCCACCAATCATGCACCTCAAACGAAGTATATGTCATCTACTAATATTCCAAACGTCACCCTATAAATTAAAATCATACACCCCAAGCACCTTTGATCCACAAACAGCAATCGACTTCTAAAAGTCACCCCCTAACTTAGCAATGCTACCTTCTACTAAACCAAGTCCCTAGGGACTTTCCACTCCAAACATTACTTCCTCTTAAATAATATAGGTCAAAACTAACAACAGAACCAACCTTCAAGCCCATCGTCAATCTTCATCTATTGAATCCACTATCAGAGACATCGAGCCCATTCCACTTGGGCATTCAACCCCTTTGGAAATACTGTATCACACGTATAAATCCACCACTGTTCGCGTTTAATGAGAATCTGATCTAATGGTGCATTGAAATCACTTTGTAACACCTGATCTATGCACAAAACACGAAGCTGTTCAAATTGATGCCGTTGCTCTACACAATGCTGAACTATAGGGGCCTCCATTACTACATGCTTTAGGCGGCTTTTGTGCTCTCGAATCCGAACACGCAACACCCGTGTGGTTTTCCCTATATATGCTAAACCACAAGGGCACACAATAGCATATACCACATTTTGGGAACCGCAAGTGGTAGAAAATCTCAAAGTTCTACGGAACCCATGATATTCGAAAACAGAAGCTTCAATAGTCAGTGCACAGATATCACAATTCTCACGACGACAATGACCTCCTCCAGAGGGCACGATCGTATCTGCCTCTAAAGATCGCAAAACAGCGGGACTTAAAAACTCCTTGAGGTTTCGATCACGAGTCCACACACACCGTACTGTCTTCCCAGTCAAACCAGGGATAGCTGTCAAAACATTAGAATGTCTCTTAATAATCTGTTGTATCTTTAAGCTAATCGGAGAATACTTTGTTATAAAATTCACATGAGAAGAAGCCGCTACTCCAGTCGGGGTCACCCGAGACTCTAAAAGTGAAGCACGATGATTGAAGCGTGCCCGAGTATATGCTCTCTTCACCACTGATTTAGGATACCCTCTAGCTAAAAAATCAGCAAAAAGCACTGAAGAATTTCTCTATGGAACATATGAGTGAACGTAATATTTGTATCCAGTCGGTTCAACCAATCAAAAAACTGAACAAGAGACTGCTCCGTGCCGTGCCACATCAAAAAAATATCATCAATGTATCTGCACCATAACAGAATCTGAGAGGTAAAAGATGATGAAACTACCCATTTCTTCTCAAACAGCCCCATATAGAAATTAGCCACTGATGGGGCGCATGTCGCGCCCATGGCCACCCCAGTTACCTGCTGATATAAATCCTCCTGAAACAAAAAATAATTATGTTTAATTGCCAATCGGGCCAAGGATAATATAAACTGTTGTTTAGGCTCTGATATATCTCCTCGCAACTGGAGTACTTCCAATATAACTTGTAACGCCGCATCTTGCGGGATGTGTGTGTACAGTGACACCACATCGAGTGTCACTAAAAGAACATCCACATGCTGAGACCATTCATCCATCTGTTTTAACTCATTCAAAAAATGGGTTGTGTCTCGGATGTACGAAGGAATAGTTGGCAACAGTGGACGTAAGTAAGAGTCAACATATGTAGACAATGGCTCAAGGATACTGCCTCTGGTGGATACGATAGGCCGACCCGGCGGATCTTGAAGGCGTTTATGCACCTTAGGAACTAGATAAAATTTGGCCGTCGTAGGCGCGGCCACATTCAGGTATAGAAACTCCTTCTTAGAAATATACCCATCCGACAATGCTTGTTGAGTTATAGAACGAATCGTCCTTTGCAAGAACTCCCGTGGATCATACTGCAACTTGCTATATACTGTTGTATCTTGGAGTTGTGACAAAGCTTCTTGTAAGTAGCCTGTCCGGGAGAGGACTACTACAGCTCCCCCCTTGTCTGCACGTTTTACAACAATATCTTGTCGATTCTGCAGTTCCACCAAAGCCCTCTTTTCTTCCTGAGATAAAGCTGTATTCCTCAGGCTATTGTGCCCTTCCAGCTCCCGCACATCTGTTAATACTAAGCGTTTAAATACTTCCAACGCCGGATGCAATGGGCCAGGGGGAGATCAGGTAGATCGAAGGGGCAACGGTACCCGTGGTACCACTTCCTCATCCGCAGAAAAATTAGACGCAGGCTCACATTCTCCAAAATAATGTTTAAGGCTTAATTTACGTAATAAACGCTTAAAATCCAGCCTAAACTGGAAAGAATCAAACCGAATAAAAGGTACAAATGACAAACCTTTATTCAGAACTTGTACAGCAGCTGTAGATAACGAGGTTCCTGAAATATTCAACAATAAGGCTTCCTGAGGGATTATTTCTTGCGGGTATTGTAACGTTGTTTCGTTTGTCCTTGACCTTGTGGTTCTGAGGGTTTCTTCATCTTCTCTTTGTGTCCTGAGCTGTCCTCTAAAAAATCTCGGGTGCCTCGTCCTGAGTACTTGTTTTAAATTTTAGGGTGTGTTAGGTAATAGAGTATTGATTATTTGTATCTTTGGTTTGTTATTAGGAAATTTGAAGCTGGATGGGAGTATTGGAGAGATCCCCTGATGAAAGTTAGCGTTGTGAAACGCTTGACTGGTACCTAAGGGAGGCGTCGGGATCAGTGCTCAAATCCATGAGAGTGGGCTGTTTTTTTATAACACAGATAAGAACACATGTTTTTGATTATTTAATCATTCAGTCGGAATTTAAGACTGTGTTTTTCAACCCACTTACACTTGTGAGGTCGTTGATGCAAATGGGCTCACTGCCGTGATAACGGACGCACAGTCCCTATGGCAGAGCCACAATAAGTCTGAGACCTCAGTGGATAAAAAATTTTTATATGTCTTTTTGGTATAACATTTGAAAAATAAAGTAAGCATCCATTTATACATGAACGATTTTTTTCAGTAGAGATTGTGATTGTGTCGTTCAGTAACCGACCAGTAGAGTGTGACATTATCATTATACTGCAAGTATTCCAGAATGGAGTCAGAAACCTGTTGGACAACCCATGGTTCTTCTAAAAGTGCCTCATTCAACATCTATTGTTCCCTCCCTCTATGAGCCGCTGGGTCTTGAAAGTCTCCCCACACTGGTGCATGGTCCAACCATGAGCTATCGCAAATTGCACTCCCTATTACCCAAGCCATTAGTCCCTTGTGAATCAGCAGCATATCAATCCTACTGTAGGATCCATGCACAGGTGAGTAGAAAGTATAGTCTCTCTCCCGCCCATGCATATCCCGCCATATATCAATTAATCTCAAATCCCTCATAAAGGATTTTAATTTTTTTCCTCTGTCTCGCTGTACCCCCCACCCCACCTGTCGCCATGAGGACTCTAGTTCTGGATTTACTGTTAGGTTGAAATCACCCCACAACTATTAGGTGACCTTCACTGAAGTTAATTATTGTAGATTTCAATTCTTCGTAAAAGTCCCCTTGAGCATAGTTGGGCCCATACAAATTCACTATTGTATAAACCTGTTCCAAGTGTTTCATTTTTAGTAACAAATATCTGCCTCCCTTATCTTTTTTAATCCCCAAGCATTGGTACTGAATTCTCGCACTTATCAGTATGTCCACTCCCCCTTTCTTCTTTTCCTGGAGATTAGATGCAAACCATTGGTTTGGGAATTTTCTGTTTACCATTCTCCTCTCCCCCACATCCATTAAATGTGTTTCTTGTAATAAGATTATGTCACTGTTTAATCTAATAGCTTCTTTATAGCACAACTGTCGCTTCCTATATGAGTTTAGGCCCCTTACATTCAAGGATACAATTCGGAAATCATGTCTTATACTACCTGCCATATTCCTCTGAGTAGAATCTTATCTCCAGCTTGTAAGGACTCCCTCCCCTCCCCCTCCCCCTACCCCCACTCCCACCTCCCCCCCTGCCCCACTCCCACTCCCTCCTTCCCCCCTCACCCTCACTCCCTCTTTCCTCCCTCTCTCTTCCCCCTCACTCCTCCCCCCTCACCCCAACCTTCCCTTTCTTTTTACAATGAGATCCACCTCTCTCCATGCCAATGAGGTGTGGGTCACTACCAAGATACTATTATGTTACACCTTCCCCCCCCCCCTTTTTCCGTTTTCTTCTTTTCCTTTTCACATACAACCCGGAACTTCCCTGTGCTATTACTCCAAACAAACACCCGATTTTTACAAGTCTGCATTGTCCTTATTCATGTTTCACCCGGATGCTCGACGTTTTTGGATTTCTGGCGTCTCAGACGCCGACTCCCCTATGTCGCTCACTGCCACTCCATGCTCACATGTCCCAGCCTCTTCTACTCATTTTCTTTTCCCACGGGGACCTCCGGTAAATCCGACCACCCTGCTGCCTCCATTCCTTTAATGGCCTCCTCTGTTACGCACAATGGTGGTTTCCCCCATAATGTTAAATTGCAGTCCAAAGGTAAAGAGCCACTTGTAGCGGATCCGTTCTCCCAGTCTTGAAATGATATCCTTAAATGCTCTCTTCCTTCTTATGGTTATTACCGAAAGGTAAGCGTATAGTTCCACTGGTTAATCCCCCCAATGCACTTTGCCCACTTTCCGCGCAGCTTGCATGACTGCCTCTTTTGTGCTGAAATCATGGAAGCACGCCACAATGTCTCTTGGCAGGCCTTCTCGCCTCGGGCCCAATGCCCTATATGCTCTGTCTATGCCAAAACACAAATTATCCATTGGTGTTTCAGCTTGTCTTAGAATGGCTTTACATAGTTGTTCTACCAGCGTTTTATAGTTATGAATACCCTCTTTCTCTGGGATACCTCTCAGGCGTATATTGGAGCGTCGCGTTCTGTTTTTCAGGTCCTCCAACTTTGTCCATAATTCCCCCAACTCCACTTTCGCCAGCTCACTGCTCTCTTTCATATTATGAAGCAGTCCCTCGTGCTCCTCTACTTTCTGTTCCATTGTCTCTACTCGTTGTCCAAGCTCCTGGATATCATCACTTAACTCTCTGATCCACGATTTTGCTTCTGCCTTAAAGTTGGCCAGGTCTTGACGAATAGTCCCAAACCACTCTTTCAGCTCCTCCTTAAGTGTTTTTAACTCACCGTCCCCCGGCACCTAGGCCCCAGGCGGCAAATTTTTCTCTTCCCCCGCAGTGACATTCGGTGCCATTTTTGCTCTGGTTCCCGATGCACCTGGGATCGCCTTAAACCCAAAGGTTTTCAGGTCCGGGCTCAATTTTATTTGTGCCATTTTCTACTAGACCACTCCACCGGGGTTCACCGACTCCTTTTAGAACTTTTTTCCGGGCGTTCATGCTATTTTGGAGGATCTTGTCTTCCCAACCTCGGGAGCTTCACACTGCAGCTGCCATCTTGATTAGTGACGTCACTTCCTCCTGCAAAAGCATTCTTAAGAATGTCTTTGACCCTCTGAATCTGAGACTCCTTGAGTGCAGCACCTCCCTCCACAGGGATGGTCATGCACTTAATCACAGCTGGGACTAGGACTTTCCACCATAGGGAGCACAAAAAGCTAATCACACTAGCCCTGGGGCTGAGGGTACAGTTAAGACAGGACCTTAGAAACTCCAGGGTTTCCTTCCTAAAACCCTATGCATTGCTGCATAGGATCATGTAGAGGCATTAATGCAGCAAGACACTGGATACCCTCCAGGAACAAGGGAGATCCGCCTGCTAACCTTGCCCAAAAGCAGGCTCTAGAAACTTCAGAACCATCAAAGCATCTTGAAAGGGCCAAACAGGGCTCTTCTTTATTTATTTATTTATTTAACAATTCTTTTATACCGCGCTATTACAATCAGTGCGGTGTACAATGAACAAGAACATACTACAATGCATACAAGTAACATTGAGTTTTACATTAAACAGGGAACTTCAACAATAGGACAACCGGGGGAACTATGTACAGATTAACTTAATGTACTATGTACAGATTAACTTAATGTTATATACAGTAATATGAAACTCGTTTGGATGTTGTAATGTGGTATTTAAAAAAAAAATAAAGGCAGATCAGAGATTCTATATTTCCCCCCAGGGGAACTATCCTATCCTCAGACTTATCTTCTGGCTCCAGGAGGATGGATGAGTGCAAAGGCAAAGCTGAGGCCGTGACTCCTCTAACTGCCCAAGACACAGGCACTTGTGAGCCCTGGGTCCCCCCTACAGGGAAGGCCCAGACCTTGAACCCCCATGAAGGGAGCTGCCAAACAGCTAGCCAAGACTTAAAACAGCCTGTGAGCTGTTTCAGGAGCTGCAGCCAAGGTAGTTAAAAAGAAAAGCCCCCAGGAGCCAACAGGCTTATGGCTAAGGATGCCTTGCCAGGCTCCACCACCACCACCCAGCCTAACTCATTGCATATCAAATGGCCACAATGCCTTCTGGTGGGAAAAATAATAGAAAAGGAGTGGCAGGGGCCACAGCAGCCCTGAGACCTCCTTGGGGAGGATCCAAAATGACAAAAAAAAGGTGTCCAAGTCTTTGCAGCTACAAAATGGGCAAAAAGAAGCAACTGTGGGGAAAAGCCACTGGTGATTGTAGGTTGCATTAGGCCCTGTGGCTGAGCACTTAGAAATCTAAAGTGCACCTTTTTAATCAAGCTTTCTTTGTAAGTTCTTAATCAGAAAAATACAATTTTTAATTAAAATTATCATTTTATTTATTTGATAGCTTATTTTTATATTGCTTTATTTTTATTTGTAGTCATGTTATGAATTGTGTGTATTTTAATTTGTGTATGTTATTTTGTAATCCACTTAGGTTTATTAAGCAAAATATTAATGCTTTTAAATAAATAAATGAGTGAAAAAATAAGCTGGGCTGTGGCAAAAAGGGAATCCCATCACCTATCAGGCTGACCAGGGAAACCTGAGCAGGGAACACCCAAGCAGGCCTGGGAGGCTTATATATTGAACAAAAGCTGCTTTATCAAACAGCAGAGAGCCAAATACTGCCCACTGAAACCAATGAGGGGAATAAAAAAATATAAAGTATGCCGGTCAAGACAGCAAAAGGGAAGGGGGGGGGGCCTGGACACAACTTACTGACCTCCCTCAGGGCCTCGTGGGTCCTCCTGCTTCTCTTCATTCCCACCTAGGGTTGCCAACTGGCCGGTTTTCAGCCGGCCTGGCCGGTTTTTCCATGGCCAGGCCGGCTGCCGGCGCAGATGCAAAACCGGCCCTTGAAAAGCCGTTTTTTTGCTCTGGCAGCAAGATCGGGAGCGGCCAGAGCAAAAGACGGGTTTTCTTCTGAGCCGAAGTAAAAAAAAAAAACCACCCAGGGCCGGCCCACACACCGGAGGGCTTCAGAGGGAGCCGGGGAAGCCTGCGCGAGGCCCCGGCTCCCTCTGTACAGCCACCAGCGTGAAGATCCTTTTCCTTCACGCTGGCGGCTGTTTCTGTGAAGCCGCGATTGCTGGGAAAGGTTAAAGGCAATGCCCTTTAACCTTTCCCAGCATTTGACTAGGGGCGGGGCAGGGGTGGAGCATGGCGAGCCACAGGTGTCGGGTTTTTCTCGGTGAAAAAGTTGGCAACCCTATGCCCACCAAGCATTAGGAACCTGCAGGTAACTGTCCTGGATACAGGGCGGCTGTCAGCTCCAGAAGACTGTAGTATACCCACACTCCAAGCAACGTTGGGTCTTATTGGACCCAATCACAATAACCACTGCAGTGGTAGGACCAGGAGAGTGCACTGCTGCATCAATCCAAACACTTTGCCACCTGCTGGAGTCACACTAATACTGGCTTCTCAGTGCTACTGCACTGGTGGTTATACTAGTGATGAAATCACTGTTGTTCAAGTCTGCCGGCTCCTACTGGTCAGGGAGCATAACCCACTTGTCTGGACTGGTCTTGCAGAATGATAAGGAATAGGAAGCTCTTGTACATGTACAAGAAAGGGAAAACTGGATGCCAGTTCCTGGGAGAGAACTCAAGCATTTTCCCTTGATAGCTGGAAAGGAAAATGTAAATCCAGTTTCGTAGAACTGGGCTGGGGAAAGTCCATTCCTGCATTAGATATGAAGGTCCAAACTTGATGAACCCCTCCCCCCTCCCAAAAGTGGGTGTTTGAGAGTGTGCTGAATAATGTAGAATCAAAGGTAAATGGTCACTGTATGCTGATGAAGAGAGATCAGATAAGGGGCAACATTAAAATAGCAGCCTGCAGAACCAGTCACTGGGCTAAAAGAGCTGGAAAGTAAACATTTAGGAGGATATCCAAATAACTGCCTGTGCTGAAGGAGCAAGGGTAATATTTGCTCACATTTATTTCTATTATTAAGATGTAACCTTAAATCTATAGGGAATAGCATAGGGGAATAAAATGCACACATCAGACAGAGGGTGGAGAATCAAATACTGGGGCTGGTGGAAATTGCTCACCCTAACAGAAATGGTATCACGTTGCACTGGTACCCGCAGCCCTGTGCCAAAAAGAGCTTGGAGAACAATTACCTGGGATTTAAAGGTGTCAGGTTTCTTTATCTAAAAGAGCATAATCCTCATAACCCTTTCCAGGCTGAGCCCAAAACTTTCGGAATCCAAAATTCTGACTAAATATTCCTATCAAATAGTATATAATACATGACCATAGCAGAAGGAAAATCATTATTAGAACATATTGAATAAGACGGGTACAATTTTCCTGAAATATGCAAAAATTAACCCGGCTGCAGAATGTGGATTAAAAATTTAAATAAGGCCTTCAGAGGGGAGGAGGAACTCCTCCTGTCCTGCAGGAGGTCCTCCTGAAGATGGCGCTGGAAAGTCTCCTAGGAGTCTACACAGGCTCAGAGTGAAGATGCCAGCAGAGAGCCTCCTATAGACCTGGGCAGGCATGTGGAGATAGGGTTACCAACTTTTTCACCAAGAAAAACCCGACACCTGTGGCTCGCCATGCTCCACCCATTCTCCGCCCCTAGTCCCACCCCTGCCCCGCCCCCAGCCCCACCCACAAAAATTACCGAGGATACATGTAGGCTAACTTCCTTGGTCAGATAATAATTAAACTGGGAACCCCAAAATCCAAACATAAAATGTACAACACTGGAGAAATAAAACTATAAAGTAATTTCCTCTTGCACTAAACAAAAACGCAAAGATGTTATCAATACACACTTCCCAGACCAAACATATTCCAGCTAATTCAAAATAAAAAGTATTTTTCTACCTTCTGTTTGGGCGTTTTATTTTTCAGTTGCAATTGCTCCAGTCACTTTCTTCTGGTTTCTTCGTGTCTTCTGCGAGCTATCCATTTGTCCTTTCTTCTCTTTTAAATGTTTTCCATTCTCTCTCTATATCTGCTTTAACATACTGATTGTTTCCCTTTTGCTCTTTCCCCCAATTCTTTCCTTATTCCTTTATCATCCATTTAAATTTCACCCTTCCATTCTCAAGCCCCTCACTCTCCCAATACCCAGCCCATCATAGACGTTTCTTCCACACAAAATATTTTCCCCTCTCCACTCATTCCCCATCTATTCTAGTCCACCCCCAAAATCAGTTCCCTTATAGTTCTAGACCCACCCAGCATCCACTCCCTTCTAATCCCATTCTCCCATGCCCCACATCAGCCCATTTCCAGTCCTATTCCAGCTCTTCATCAGCCCATTTCCAGTGCTAGCCCTCACATCACAGACCATTTCCAGTCCTAGGCCCCCCCCCCAATCACAGCCCATTTCCAGTCCAAGTCCCCCATCACAGCCTATTTCCAGTCCTAGGCCCCCCCATCACATCCCATTTGCAGTCGGAGTCCCCCCGCACCATCACAGCCCATTTGCAGTCCTACCCCCCTCCCCACCATCACAGTCCATTTGCAGTCCTAGCCCCCCTAATCACAGCCTATTTCCAGTCCTAGTTCCCCCTCCCTCCACCATAGCCCATTTCCAGTCCAAGTTCCCCCCCCCCCCCCATAGCCCTTTTCCAGTCCAGGTCCCCCTCCCCATCACAACCCATTTCCAGTCCATGTCCCCCCCCCCATAGCCCTTTTCCAGTCCAGGTCCCCCTCCCCATCAAAACCCATTTCCAGTCCATGTCCCCCCCCCCACATAGTCCTTTTACAGTCCAGGTCCCCATCTCCATCAAAGCCCATTTCCTTCAAGTACAATGCCCCCCCATAGCCCTTTTCCAGTCCAGGTCCCCCCCCCCTTCACAACCCATTTCCAGTCCAAGTCCCCCTAATCACAGCCTATTTCCAGTCCCAGTTCCCGCTCCCTCCGCCCTAGCCCTCGTCCAGTCCAAGTTCCCCCCCCATAGCCCTCTTCCAGTCCAAGTCCCCCCCCCCAGCCCTTTTCCAGTCCAGGTCCCCCTCCCCATCAAAACCCATTTCCAGTCCATGTCCCCCCCCCATAGCCCTTTTACAGTCCAGGTCCCCTCCCATCACAGCCCATTTCTTTCCAGTCCAAGTCCCCCCCCCCCTCCATAGCCCCTTTCCGGTCCAGGTCCCACCCCCCCCCCCATCACAACCCATTTCCAGTCAAATTCCCCCCTCCTAGCCCTTTTCCAGTCCAGGCCCCTTCCCCCCATCACAGCCCAGGCAGTCCTTGGCCTCCCCCCCCCCAAAAACCGCGGCTGTCTGAGGCTTTAGAGGGAGCTGGGGAAGCCCGCGCGAGGCCCCGACTCCCTCTGAACAGCCGCCAGCGTGAAGAGCCTTTTCCTTCACGCTGGCGGCTGTTCCTGTGAAGCCGCGAATGCTGGGAAAGGTTAAAGGGCATTGCCTTTAACCTTTCCCACCAATCGCGGCTTCACAGGAACAGCCACCAGCGTGACGGTAAAGGCTCTTCATGCTGGCGGCTGTTCAGAGGGAGCCGGGGCCTCGCGCGGGCTTCCCCGGCTCCCTCTGAAGCCCTCCGGGTTGGGAGAAAAGCCGGTTTTTCTGCTCTGGCCGCTCCCGATCTTGCGGCCAGAGCAAAAAAACCGGCTTTTCAAGGGCCGGTTTTGCCTCTGCGCCAGCAGCCGGCCTGGCCATGGAAAAACCGGCCAGGCCGGCTGAAAACCGGCCAGTTGGCAACCCTATGTGGAGAGGCTTTGGAGAGCCTAATCCAGGCTTGGGATGGGGCGGATGACCAACCCTGCAAGTGGAGATGGCAGTGGAGAGACTCTGGAGAACCTAATCCAGGCTTGTGATAGAAACATAGAAAAATGACGACAGAAAAAGACCACATGGCCTATCTAGTCTGTCCTTCCATATCAACAACTACAACAGTCCCCTTTTTTCCTTTAGAGGTCCTCTGTGTTTGTCCCATGCTTTTTTGAATTCAGATACTGTCCTCATCTCTACCACCTCCACTGGGAGACTATTCCACAGATCCACCACTCTTTGCATAAAGAAATATTTCTGCATATCACTCCTGAATCCAGGGCCGGCCCGTCCATTGAGCAAGAATGTTTTTTGCACAGGGCCCCGCGTTTCAGGGGGCCCCGCGCAAAGAACATTCTGCTTTTTTAAAAATTAAATTTAAAAAAGCTGGCTGCTGCCGCTGCCACCACGGCAGCAGCAGAATGGAGTGTCCCGCGGGGCCCCTTCTGCACCGGCTTTCAGATACGCGAAGGGAGAGTGTCTCCCTCGCGTCTCTGTTAAGCCTGCAGGGGCTGATGGGAAGCAGGGGCTGATGGGAAATTTCCCATCTGCCCCTGCGGGCTTAACAGAGACCCGAGGGAGACACTCTCCCTTCGTGTATCTGAAAGCCGGCGCAGAGGGGCACAGCCGAGCAGAGGGGGCCGCGCAGGACACTCCATTCTGCCGCTGCCGCGGCGGCAGTGGCAGCAGCCAGCTTTTTTTTTTTTTTTTTTTTTAAATTTTCCATGAGCCGTTGGGGGGGGGGGTTAGGACTGGTAATGGGCTATGGAGGGGGTTAGGTCTTGACTTGAGGTGGGCTGTGGGCTGTTGGGGGGGGTAGGACTGGTAATGGGCTATGGGGAGGGGGTTAAGACTGGTAATGGGCTGTGGGCTGATGGGGGCTGTCTGGAAATGGGGTGATGGGGGGTTAGGACTGGTAATTGGCTATGGTGGGGTTAGGACTGATAATGGGCTATGGGGGGGCTAGGACAGGAAATGGGCTGATGGGGAGGGGTTAGAACTTGAGGTGGGCTGATGGGGTTAGGACTGGTAATGGGCTGTGGGCTGTTGGGGGGGTTAGGACTGGTAATGGGCTATGGGGGGGTTAAGACTGGTAATGGGCTGTGGGCTGATGGGGGCTGTCTGGAAATGGGGTGATGGGGGGTTAGGACTGTTAATGGGCTATGGGGGGGTTAGTACTGATCATGGGCAATGGGGGGGCTAGGACAGGAAATGGGCTGATGGGGAGGGGTTTGGACTTGAGGTGGGCTGATGGGGTTAGGACTGGTAATGGGCTGTGTGCTGTTGGGGGTGATAGGACTGGTAATGGGCTATGGGGAGGGGGTTAAGACTGGTAATGGGTTGTGGGCTGATGGGGGCTGTCTGGAAATGGAGTGATGGGGTTAGGACTGGTAATGGGCTATGGGGGGGTTAGGACTGATAATGGGCTATGGGGGGCTAGGACAGGAAATGGGCTGATGGGGAGGGGTTAGGACTAGAGGTGTGCTGATGGGGTTAGGACTGGTAATGGGCTGAGGGCTGTTGGGGGGGTTAGGACTGGTAATGGGCTATGGGGGGTTAAGAGTGGTAATGGGCTGTGGGCTGATGGGGCTGTCTGGAAATGGAGTGATGGGGGGTTAGGACTGGTAATGGGCTATGGGGGTTAGGACTGATAATGGGCTATGGGGGGCTGACTGGAAATGGGCTGATGGGGTTAGGACTGGAAGTGGGCTGATGGGGGGCCAGGACTGGTAATGGGTTATAGGGGGGGGGGGCTTAAACTGGAAATGGGCTGATGGGGGGTTAGGACTGGAAGTGGGTTGATGGGGTAGGACTGGAAATGGGTTGGGGGGTTGCTAGGACTGGAAATGGGCTGAGTTGAAGGGGAGGCTTGAACTGCAAATAGCTGATGGGGAGGGGGCTTGGAATGGAAATGGGCTGTGAGGGAAGGGAGCTAGGACTGAAAATGGGCTGATGGAGCAGCTAGGATAGGACTAGAAATGGGCTGTGGTGGGGGCTTGAATTGAAATGGACTCATGGAGGGGCTAGAACTGGAAGTAGGCTCATGGGGGGGCTTGGACTGGAATTGGACTGAGTGGAGGGGAGCTAGGATTTGACATGGGCTGATGGTGGGGCTAGGAAATGACTAGAAATGGGCTGATGGGGGGCTAGGATTGGAAATGAGCTGATGAAGGGACTCGGACTGGAAATGGATGGGGGAGCTAGGACTGGAAATGGGCTGATGGGGGGCTAGGACTGGAAATGGGCTGATGCAGGGACTAGAAGGGAATGGATGCTGGGTGAGACTGGAACTAGAAGGGAGCTGATGTTGGGGGAGATTAGAATGGGATGGAGCTGGGAGAGTGAAATGGAGAGGGGAAAAATATTTTGTGTGGGAGGGTTGAAAAATATACAATTGGCCGGGTATTGGGAGAGTAAGTGGGGATTGAGGATGGAGGGGTAAAATTTGTGTGGATGAAATAGGAATGAGGAAAGAGCAAAAGGAGAAAGATTAGTATGTTAAAGCAGATGTAGAGAGAGAATGGAAAAAAAAACTAGAAGAGAGAAGAAAGGACAAATGGACAGCAGACGATGGAGAGTTAGCAGAAAACATGAAGAAACCAGAAGAAAGTGGCTGGAGCAATTGCAACTGAAAAAAATGCACAAAAGGTAGAAAGATATCTCTTTATTTTGAATATATTACCTGGAATATGAAAGCTCTGGGAAATGTGCATCATTAACGTCTGCGCTTTGTTTGGTACAAGAGGAAATTAATTTATAGTTTGATTTCTACAGTGTTGTTGTACATTCCAAGTTTGGCTTTTGGGGTTCCCAGTTTAACACAGGTACACTACCAAGAAACTGCCTCCAGTTTTGCAACTGATTCCTATAGATTTTGGAGTGCTGAATCCAGGAAAAATAGCCAAAATGTTCCATCACGTCACATTTTCTTGCAAAATTAGATTTCTTACCCATATAAGGAATGTTCACATAATTTCTTTTTAGCCGACTGCAGTTTATTTTCTTGGCCCAAAATAGAGGTTGTAATGGTTAACTAACTAGAAACACTCCCTCATGATATTTTAGAGTGTTTTGTATTCATTTTATACATTAACAGGACAATTGGGAGGCGGGGGGCTAAATCCAGTACTCGCGCTGGCGCATGTTCTTTCCTGTTCGCCTCGCCTCGTTCGCTCGCTCAAACACGGTGGTTGCGACATGAACGTTCCTGTCAAATTTCAGTTTCTTGCAAGTTCATTATTACCTTTTGTTTGCTCAGTCGTAATCCAGCTTTATTCCGAAGTGGTTCACTACAGTTGTAGTTTGCAGTGCTGTGTATTTGTGATGGCTCACAGAGCCAGAGGTTGCGTCAACTCTCCGGACAGTTTTTGTTTTAATTGTGGGGAATATACCGTGAAAAAGCGGCAGAGGAACATTTCTGCATTTATTAAAAAAGTATATTTCGCCTATTTCGGTTTGAAGTTAGGCGATCAAGACAAACCGTGGGCTCCTCACAAAGTGTGCAAGACATGTGAGGAAGATCTACGCTTATGGATGAAAGGTAAAAAACAAGCATTTCGTTTTGGAATACCTATGATGTGGCGTGAACAAAGAGACCACAGCAGTGACTGCTATTTTTGCTCTTGCATTGTGAAGGGATACAACTTAAAAAATAAGAACGTAATAAGTTACCCCAACCTTCCCTCAGCAATTAGGCCTATGCCTCATAGCAACGAAGTACCTGTGCCTGAACCACCAAAATCTTTGGATCATATTTGTGTGGACGGTTCTGATCATGATGAGACTCATCAGATGGCTTTTCCCGATGAGTCCAGTACTTCCGAGTTTGAAACTGAACCAGATCCGAAACCTGAACTTTTCTCTCAAGCTGAATTGAATGATTTAGTCCGGGATTTAGGACTCCCAAAAGATGCTGCCCAACTGCTAGGTTCTCGGCTTAAACAGAAAAATCTATTGTCACCAGGAACAACTTTTTATTGGTACCGCAACCGCGAGACACAATTTTTGAAGTATTTCAGCAAAGAGGAAGATTTGGTATTTTGCAACGATATATACGGAGTGATGGAAAAGTTAAAACTCAAGTATGATCCTGCTGAATGGCGGCTGTTCATTGATTCGTCAAAAGACAGCATAAAAGGTGTTCTTCTTCATAATGGCAACACATTCGCTTCAGTTCCTATTGCTCACTCTGTTATTCTCCAAGAAAAATACGAGAATTTGGCCCTGATTCTTCAGCAGATTCGTTATGATGAGCATAAGTGGATGATTTGTGGAGACTTTAAAATTCTATCCATGCTATTAGGGCAGCAATCCGGTTTCACCAAATATCCCTGCTTCCTTTGCTTGTGGGATAGCCGGGCCCGCGACCTACACTGGGGGAAAAAAGACTGGCCAATTCGGGAGTATTTGAGACCCGGTGAGAAAAATGTTCTTCATGAGAGCTTGGTACCTCGTGATAAAATTCTATTACCACCTCTCCACATTAAGTTGGGTCTCATTAAGCAATTCATCAAGTCCCTTCCAAAAGATGGTGAGTGCTTTCGGTACCTTTGCTCAAAGTTCCCCCGACTTTCTGAAGCAAAGCTAAAGGAAGGAGTGTTTGTTGGCCCTGATATAAGGAAACTCATTTCAAATGGAGCATTCGCTGAAACGATGTCTGAGAAGGAAAAAGAAGCCTGGGATTCCTTCAAGGATGTTGTTCTCAAATTCTTGGGGAACAGGCGGTATGAGAACTATAAGGATATTGTTGCCAGGATGCTCAATGCCTTCAAAGAACAAGGCTGTTACATGAGCCTGAAAGTCCATTTCTTGCACTCCCATGTGAACTACTTTCCCGAAAACATGGGGGCGTACAGTGAAGAACAAGGTGAAAGGTTTCACCAGGACATCAAGGACGCAGAGAGAAGGTACCAAGGAAGATGGAACACCACTATGATGGCTGATTTCTGCTGGTTGCTGCTGCGGGAAACCCCAGATGAAAAATACGCCAAGCAGCGCACCAAGAGAAGCATTCGGGGGAAGAAGAAACGGGCCCACCAGGAGATTGATTGACCCAAGAATGACTTTAAAATCTAAACGTTCACCTCAAACTGCTAACCCAATGTAGCAAAAAATCTGTACGTGATGGAGCAAATTGGTTACCAGATTTGGATTCAGCGCACCAAAAAACGTAAAAATCAATCGAAACATTAGAGGCAGTTTAAAAAAAAATTTTTTTAGTGTACCTGTGTTATTGCCTTTCTGTTTCTAAATTGTGATTCCATGTTTGGTGATGGTCTATGTTCTGCATGTGTAACTGAGTTGAGGTATTCTGTTTATGTAATTCCTATTTGACATTGCCACTTGTTCTCTTTCCCCAGTATTCTCTGAAATGTATTGGTTTAATATTTGCAGTGTTGCCTTTTGATAGGTAGGGTATGGTGCTTTGTGAGTCCTGGTAATGTTGTCAGGATACGGCGGGTTTGCTATGGGTTCTGAATGGGCAGCGTTTGTAGTAGTTCGTAATGTGCCTGGCGGTTGGCACCGGATTATAGTAATGTAGAAATCTTTTCGTCTTTCTTTATCCATACACTCATTAAGAGACATGTTTACTAAAAGTTAGTGTATGGTAACATTATGCAAATATTTATGCAAATAAGGCCACTTATGCAAATGAGGCCCCGCACCGAGTCTCCGCACATGGCCCCGCACCCCCCTTGGGCCGCCCCGCCTGAATCTATCCCCCTTCACCCTCATTCCATGTCCCCTCATAGCAGAACTTGCTTTCAATCGAAAGGGGCTCTCTCCCCCTGTACATTTATCCCACAGAGGTATTTAAACATCTCAATCATATCACCTCTATCCTGCCTTTCCTCTAAGGTGTACATATTAAGATCCTTAAATCTGTCCTCATATGCTTTATAATGAAGACCACTAACCATTTTAGTAGCTACCCTCTATACTGACTCCATCCTGTTCATATCCTTTTGAAGGTGCGGTCTCCAGAATTGCACACTATACTCCAAATGAGGTCGCACCAAAGACTTATACAGAGGCACTATCACCTCCTTTTTTCTGCTAGCTATTCCTCTGTGTATACACCCAAGCATCCTTCTAGCTTTTGCCGTCGCCTTTTCTACCTGTTTAAGATCATCAGACACAACCACGCCTAGGTCCTGCTCTTCTTTAGTGTACAAAAGTACTTCAGAAGAGCTGGGGGTGGATGATCATCTCCCAACCTAGGGAGTGGAGATGGCAGTGGAGAGACCCTGGAGAGCCTAGTCCAGGCTTGGGAGTCCTATGGCGGATCCAGAAAGGGCCCAGCAACGGAGAATCTGCTCCAGAGAGAGCTGCAGCAACAGAGAGTCCATTCCGGACTAGGAGCCACAAGACCCAGGGAGGTTCAGCAGCAGATCAGCTCAAGAGAGAGCTGCAGTGGCGGAGAATCAGCTCCAGAGGGAGCTGTAATGGCATAATCAGCTCCATAGAAAGCTGCAGCAGCAGAAAGTCTATTCCGGACTAGGAGCCACAAGACCCAGGGAGGTCAAGTGGCAGATCAGCTCAAGAGAAAACTGCAGTGGCAGAGAGTCCCTTCCAGACTAGGAGCCACAAGATACAGGGAGATCCGGTGACAGATCAGCTCAAGGGAGAACTGCAACAATTGTTTCAGAGTGGGCAGAAGTGCAAAACCCTTTCCGGATTAGAGGAGGCAAAGCTAATGCTACAGCCTCAGCGATTGGACAGATCTACAAAACCTCTCCTTTCACAAGCAGCCACCGGTCCAGAGCTTCAGCAGTGGGTGAGACTTGGGGCTGGTGGGCTAAAGGAAAGGGGGTGGGGGAATTAGGAGACAGGTATTAAGGTTAAATCCTTAATCTTTAAAGCTTTACTTAAGTCATTACTTATAAGGTTATAATTGGTTGTTTGAAGTGCCTTATCTCTTATCCTGTATTACAAATTTCACCTTACCTGCTTGAACCAGTTATTATAATACAGGTTGTACATACTGCATTATTTTATCACTATATTTGATGTATATATTTTGTAAATAAATTGTAAATACTATTTAAACCAGCCTTGTTCACAGCAGTGTTTTTGAGAGGATTCCTGGGGTGAAAGGTGTTAGCGGGTAGGATTTCCCTCCTTTCTTTCCCAGGTAGAGGCACGAGGCGCCAATGGACGAGGCCCGACGGAGCCCACCCTCGAGGGGACTCCAGCCAGGCCGGTCCCGGACTCAAAAATGCACCCAAGGGAGTGCTACATAGAAACATAGAAACATGATGACAGAAAAAGACCACATGGCCTATCTAGTCTGTCCTTCCATAACAACAACTACAACAGTCCACTTTTTACCTTTAGAGATCCTCTGTGTTGGTCCCATGCTTTTTTGAATTCAGTTACTGTCTTCATCTGTACCACCTCCACTGGGAGACTATTCCATGGATCCACTACTCTTTCTGTAAAGAAATATTTCTGCATATCACTCCTGAATCTATCTCCCTTCACCCTCATCCCATTTCCCCTCGTAGCAGAACTTGCTTTCAATTGAAAGAGGCTCTCTCCCTGAACATTTATGCCACGGAGGTATTTAAACATCTCAATCATATCACCACTATCCCGCCTTTCCTCTAAGGTGTACATATTAAGATCCTTAAGTCTGTCCTCATATGCTTTATAATGAAGCCCATTAATCATTTTAGTAGCAACCCTCTGCACCGACTCCATCCTGTTCACATCCTTTTGAAGGTGCGGTCTCCAGAATTGCACACCATACTCCAAATGAGGTCGCACCAAAGACTTATACAGAGGCATTATCACCTCCTTTTTTCTGCTAGCCATTCCTCTCCGTATGCACCCAAGCATCCTTCTAGCTTTTGCCGTCGCCTTTTCTACCTGTTTAGCTACTTTAAGATCATCAGACACAACCACACCTAGGTCCCGCTCTTCTTTAGTGGACAAAAGTACTTCACCTCCTATACTGTATTGCTCCCTTGGATTGCTGCAGCCCAAATGCATGACCTTACATTTTTTAACATTAAATCCCAGCTGCCAAATTCTAGACCATTTTTCAAGCTTAGCTAGATCCCTCCTCATGTTATCTACCCCTTCCTGGGTGTCTACTCTATTGCAGATTTTGGTATCTGCAAAGAGGCAAACCTTACCACCATTGGTAAGCACCAAGTCCAGTATGGCCCCTTCACGTGTGGGGTCTGTTACCAATTGCCTGAATAGTTCTCCCTGTAGAGAATCCAGGATCTCCTTACTTCTAGATGATACTGCAGCAGGAATGTGCCAATCAACATCTGGCATATTGAAATCTCCTATCAGTAGCACTTCCCCTTTCCTAGCAATGCTGCGTATGTCTTCAATTAACTCTCTGTCCACCTCTTCCTCTTGTGAGGGAGGTCTGTATATCACACCAATGCAAATAGATTTCTCTTTCCCTCTTTCTAGTTTAACCCACAATGCCTCCTCTCTCCCTTTTCTAATTCCAAAGCTTTAATAGTAGTTTTTACATATAGTGCCAGTCCTCCTCCCCTTCTTCCTACCCTGTCCTTTCTGAATAAAGTATAGCCAGGTATAGTTACATCCCAGTCATTCTTGCAATGCACGCCTTTGAGTCAATGCTGACTCCTGGTGACTCACAGATTCATAGGTTTTCTTGGCAGTGTGACCGGAAGTAGATTGCCAGGCCTTTTTTCCGAGGCAATGAAGGGTTAAGTGACTTGCCCAAAGCCACAAGAAGTGCTAGTAGGAATTGAACCCTAGTCTCTTGGTTTGCAAGCCAGTACTGTAATCATTAGATAGCTACTCCACTCCTTGATTCCTGCATTTGTTTTCAATACTTTGCATCACCTTTATTAAAGTCAGCAATTAGTATTCAGGATTTTGGGGTATCATTGCATGGTTATGGCTTCTTACTATTTTTCCAGAAGCAGTAGTCCAATGGTTCTGGAACATTTTCCTTACCCATATCCCAAGATTCAGAGCAGAGATTCCAGCCAGTTGCTGGCTGCTGTCTTTTAAATTGCAAGAAGCCAAATGTTTTCTTTGGAAGTTTCCTCTCTGTTCTTCATCTTTATTGGCTAATTTTATTAAAGTTCCCCAAAGGGTGCCTAGTAAATTCGTTAGTGCCCAACCTGGGCTGCACCCTCTCATACTCTGGGTAAAACAATTATAAATCATTTGGGTCCTGTGATAATTAAAAAGAAGTAGCTCAAATATAATTCTTAATTAAACTGTAATGAGATAAGAACTTGTGTAGTCGGCTTTTATTCTGTCGGAGAGATGCTAGGCTCCCATTGTAATTATGTGATTTATGGTCTCCTGAACAAAGATATAATTAAGGCTTTTTTTCCTTTTAAAATTTAAACATTATTTACACTGAGAAAATTGTGCTTTAGTCTCAGGTGATTTTCTTAATGGAATATTAATTTTATTGAAAACATAATTTTGTGGTAGAGAGCTGATAGTAAACAGAAGAATTGATAGGGAGAAATGGAAAAAAATTCACTGATATTCAGGAGAAAATGGAAACTAAGAGTATGTTTACTAAAGGGCGTTAAAAGAGTAGGGGTTAGCGAGCATTAACAGCAGCGATAAGTGGTTTTACATGCAGAAAGGGCTCTGGGCATGTAGGAGGCATTCCAGCGTTAAGGTCGCTATAGGCCATTTAACGTGCGTTAACGGGACATCAGGCGTTATGGTGTCAAACATGCACCTAATGGCTGAAAAATGCTATAACCCTAATGTTGGATAAAGGAGCAGCAAGGAAAGTCAATCTGAAGGTGATGGATGAAAGGACAGGTGGGAACTGATGGACCTGCCAGATTTGTGGCAGCCAGTAAAGTAGACGAGCATGTTGGAGACAGCTGTACTGATGCATAGGAGGATGCCAATGTAAAATGGCACAATGTCAGTGTGTGGCATAGGATGGGGAAGACATGTCTCCCAGCGGAGTCAGACGTGGCAGGATGTGTGCAGAGTAGGAGTGATGACGTGCAGATCAGGCAAAAGAGAGGCGTGTGTGAAGAGCCAAAATGTGGAAAACAGTACCAGTGTAGGCCATGGTTAGCAGCTTGCAGAAGAAGACATGACTGCACACAGTCGACAGAGGCAGATGGGTGGGCTGAAGGAAGGTTGGTGGCTGAGGAGAGGGTGGTATGGGCTGGCAGCACGGATGTGCCATAAGTACCATCCCCAATGTATTTGTACTGTGCGTGAAAATGTGCACCAGTGCCACTTGGAAGGCCCGATACCAGACATTTGGGACTTAAACCAGTCCTTGCCACACAGTCACCATACAACTCCTCAGACAAATGTGCAGATGACAACTGCACAGGTGTCATCCAAACTGAGCAAATGGGGCATGTATGGACATGAGGTGATATCTGCAGGTGGCTATCTGAGAGGTAGCATGTGTCTGCATGTATTGCAGAGATGTGATAGAGTCAAAGCTGTACAGTCACAGTCATGATGTCACATATGACTCATGTTGGCCAAGTAGGTTACAGCTGTATGCATGTAACTGCCTGTTAGTATTCCGCTGTATCAGTGCAGTCACATCGGTGTACATCTTACTGTCAATTGCTAATGTCTGATGGTAACCGGTGACTGTATGGACCTGCAGTCAGCTGAGCAATTGGTGGGTTAAGTGATTTGCTCAAGGTCATGAGGAGGTGTTGTCATTCCATGAAGGGTGTGGCAGACATAAAATGTGACAATAACACATTCTGAAATATCACATGAGTGGGCCTCAAACTGTGGTATCATGGCTGGCCCCCAAGCGATTACCATAACCATCATGCCATACCTCCAAGCATGGGCCTGACATCTGCAGAGAGAACATGTCTGACCTGCTGCAATGGGCTGCATCAGAGCCAATAAAGCCATACTCTCAGAAAGCCAGGATGGGGAATAGCATGTTTGCCAACCCAAGGTGTAGCCAGAAGGCATAAAACAGTAGAAGGATGAGTGTCTGCAAGTCACAGCAGAGTCAGGACTGTTACAGGCAGAGAAATGAATGGAGTAGCACACAGGTGCAAAACAAAAAAGTGGAAATTGAACCTTTGACCCTTAGCTTAAGGAGACATCACACTAAACAGTAGGCTATACCTCCACACCTCTCAGCACAGCAATGTCTGGATTCAAAGAGCCTGCAGGTCTCTGCCTAAACTGTCTTCAGCAGTGTGTGCCAGTATAGGTTAGCCCCTCCAGTACCTAAGAGGCACTGCACACGCAGAACAGCAGTCTGCAGCTGATCACCAAATGGAGAATGCACTGATCCATCACATCAGCTCAGTAAGACGCACTGACTGTGTGTGCTACATGCACATAACAGCTACAAACTGTGCTACTGAGCAGTTTTAGCAGTCACCCTGAGGACAAGGATTGGGCGCCCAGCACCTTGTCCCCAGAACTTGCACTGCTAGAGAAGGTCTCTGCCGGCTGTACTGCAGGTCCACATCACTGTTAGTCTGTGGCAGGTATTGTCTGCAGTATGTTATGCTAGTCACCTTGTTTCCTGCACAATTTCAGAATGCTGTAGGTATCAGTCACAGCTAGGCCGTGTGTCCTGCCCCTGTTGGACAGGGACCCTCCTAGAACAGCGCATGTTAGTCCCCAGTGTTAAAATACTGATGCCATGGATGCCAAATTCAGTGGGGGCTTCTAGGCTGGTGTGGGGCTGCTGCTGCTGTCCTGCCATGACTACAGTGAGTAGGCCAAGAAGAACTGCTGTCCCAGCTATTGAGGACTAACCATCCACCATAGCAAGCTCAGTCAGACTTGTGATAAGGAAGCTTATCATAGCTCAGGAAGGGGCTATAGAAAAGGTGAAGTGTCTCTGAACAAGCAACCTGTCAGTGCTGGTAGAAATGAGAAAACAGAATTTTGCCATAAAAGACTACCAGTCCCAGAATGCACCAGGTTTCCAACAGCCATGAGAGGAGCTGAAGTGAGAAAACGTGTGTTCAATCAAAAGGGCTATGAGGTAATTCCCAAGCACTCATTGCAAAGGGCTGGGCTTGATTCAGCACAGCTGCACTGTGCTAGGATGGAACACTCATCTCAAAGGGCAAGGCCTGATTCAGCACAGCTGCGCTGTGTTAGGGAGGATCACTCATCTAAGCAGAATAAGAGTAGAGTTTATTCTACAGATGACCATCTTCATGATCACCTTGGATATACAGAGAATTATCCTCAGTTTCATCTGAAGGATCATCAGAAGCAGAAGCCAAACCGGACAGACAGAGAGGCAAGGAAACCCTCTGGAAGAAAGAGGAGAAAAGCCTTTGAGAGGTCTAGAAGAGTCCAAAGCAGTACGTATACTGGGAGGTATTCCAAGGGCCAGCATACACCATTGGACTGGGGAAAGCCAGAGGAATGGTGCTGCAGAGCTAGGAATCACCAGAGGCTACCTGTGAGGGAGACGGCTGCACGTGGAAGGGACTCTAAGACCTGTGCCAGAAGGTATGTGAAGAGAGATCCAGTGTCCAGGGATCTGGATTGGAAGGCTGGACATAAGAACTGGACTACATACTGGCCAGGCTATATAGAGAGGAACTCTAGCAGCAATGGAAGCTCAGGTATGAACACTGATCTATGCCCTAGCTATAACCTTGAAAGACAGCAGGGAAACAAGTATTCTCCTGAAAATGCTCCATTGAGAGATTCATCTGTGCCAATCCATGATATTGAACCCATGCTTGTTGAACAAGGGGGAATAATAGCAGATGAGGATCCTATTTATATGGACTGTTCTCTGTCTAAACTCCGTTGGTAACTTTCTGTTATAAAGTACAGCAACCATCATAAAGAAATACAAATTTGTTCTTTAATCTACTCAGAAAAGCTCCTGAAGCAGGATTTGACCCACACAGTGGAAGGCAAGCCAGCTAAGAGGTTTCAGATGGTGACTGTTAGCAATTAAGCCTTACCTAATTGCTTGTGAGCTAGGAGAAAATCACTTCTGTATCTATGTGGGAAGTAATCAAACGTTAACCTGAAAAGAACAGTTTGTTTCTTGCTTTGTGGCTTTTCACTTGTTTTCCTGATTTTGACTTTGTTTTTCCAAGTTAATACTGAAAGCAAGTTACCTAATTTATGTGCTACCAAGCATATCTGTGTTGGGAGAAATAACCCCATAAATAAATATCTTATTGGCTTTACCCAAGAGCACAACTAAATTATTGTCAGCAGCTGTGTCTGGTGTGAATGAACTACATTGCCCACAATACCTTGCAAATCATATAGAAATATGCACTTGCCAAGAGTGTGAAGATTCTCACCCAGGCAGCCGTCTGACAAATGGCGTAGTTTTTCGGATTGCTTTTGCACAAAAGGGGATTTACTTGCTGAGGATTACAACTAAAAGTTCAAGTTTAAAGCTGGAAAAAAAGATTTTCCCTCAACTACCCTTTGGAGGAAAAGGGGTTGTTCCAGGAAGCTGTCCCAGGAGGAAAAGACCCTGTGCAGAGCTGGATTCATCACTAGCACAAGGTAATAAGTACCTGGGCATGTCTAGTGGTGGATGGGAGTAAGCACAGGGGTAATTGAAAAAAAAAAAAAGAGTGTAGAAAAAAAACACCTGTTTGGAAGGTGGTGCACTGTGTTTTTTTTCTTTGTATTTTCTTACAGGGTTCAAGATGGATTCAAAGGAACTAGCTCAGTGGATGGCAGCCCAATTCAGCAGGCAGCAGGAGCTAGCACAGCAGGCTCAGGACACTGCTATGAGAGCCTTAATGGACCAGCAGAAGCCAGTGCTTGATCTGGTGCAAGCCCTAGTTGAGCTGAAGAACCAAAGTGGAACAGATGCAAGACCAGCAATAAATACTGGTACACCACATGTGGACAGTGTGGGACTCAATCAAGGGATTGGGGCATTTAGTTTTGGGAAGCTAACTCCAGATGATAATGTTGATGATTTTCTAGAGTCTTTTGAAAGAGTGGCACAGGCATTAGCATGGCCAGAGACCCAGTGGGCAGTAAGGCTGGCAGCCTCATTAACTGGAGAGGTGCTTGCAGCGTATAGAGCAATGCCAGCAGCCCAGGCTTTGATTTATAAGGATGTAAAGGCTGCTATTAGGGATTGCCTAGGGTTGTCTATTTCAGAGTATAGGCGAATGTTTAGAGCTACTACATTGAAAGTGGGTGAAACACCCAGGGCTCTGAGTCAGAGAATCAGAGGTTTAGCTGTAAAATGGTTGGAGCCTGAGCAAAAGACGGTTAGAAATGTTATTAGACATTATAATGCTGGAACAATTTATGTTTGGGGTGCCTAAAGATTTGCACACTTTCCTTATACAGCAAAATTGCCAAAATCTTGGAGAGGCAACCATGCTAGCAGAGAGATTCTTGGAAGCCACGCAGGCTTGCCATAGAATGGGTGGCCCTCTGAAGATTGGTGCTGAGGCTAGATGTGCTGTATCAGAAAAGAGAACAATTAAAAATGTTTCTGAAAATGAATGTACTGTATCAAACCAGATGACACAGTGGAATAGAAAGAAATGTTTCAAGTGTGGAAAATGGGGACATTTAAAAAAAGGATGTCAGACACACACTAGCTTAATGGGTGTGGAGTTAGAACAGCCCAAGGAAGGATTTCTTTTGATGGTTGATGTGCAAGGAATTACCATAAATGCTTTGTTAGACTCTGGGGCAGACCAGAGTATGATGTCAGAAAGGCTTTGGCAGAGAATAGAGGCCCAAGAAGGATTTGTGCCTAGAACCCCTGAAAGCCAAGTTCACATCGGGTGCATTCATGGTGCTGCAACATCACATCCCACCTATAGGCTAAAGGTTAAGTGCCTGGGGGAACAAGAGGAAGTCCTGGTAGCAGTGGTGCCTAGGCTACCCTTTGATTTGGTTCTAGGAAAGGACTGGCCAAGATTTAAGCAGGGTCTAGTGGAAGGGCTAGGAAAGAAGGAGGGAGAAGGTTTAATAATGGAAATAGCTCCCGGGCCTTTCTTTGGAAGTCCTCAGTCCCTAGCTAAAAAGATGGTTCAGCTTCCAGAAGGCCAAACTATGGGTAATAAGAGGGGCCTTGTATCCACCCGCTCGCAGGCTAAGATAGAGAGCCAGCAGAAGGAGGAGGGGGAGCAGGCAGAGTTATTAGGAGACTTACCCTCTCATGATGATTTAATAACCCCCTCATCTGGTAAAGTAAGAAAGTTGAAAGCACAAAAGCGGCGTGAGAGACTTTGCAGAGCACAGGGTAGGGCTGAGATGTTAGCTGGTCAAAGTTTACCCTGGGTGCCAGCTGAGTTAGTGGCAAAGTTTCCTAACTTTCCACAAGAGCAGCGAGCTGATCAAGCTCTCACCCGAGCTTTTAAGTATGCTCAGGAGGTCAGGGAGGAATTGCCCAGATTCAGACTAGATAATGAAATATTATATAGAGAGAGTCAGGACCCCAGAAATGGGACCATACGTAAACAATTGGTGGTACCCACAACTTTCAAAGGGCTAGTACTTAGATTAGCACATGATCATCCAGTGGGAGGTCATAAAGGGATGCAAGGAACGCTGGATCAAATACTTATGCGTTTTTACTGGCCAGGTATTTTCAAAGAAACTGCCCAGTTTTGTGCTGCATGTCCAGCGTGTCAGCGAGTTACAGCGCCTCACCCACCAGTGGTGCCATTGATTCCCATGCCAATTATTACAGACCCAATTGGTCGCATTGCCATGGATATTGTAGGCCCATTAGTCAAAACGCCCCGAGGTTTCCAATACATCCTAGTTATGGTAGATCAGGCAACAAGGTTTCCCTGGGCCATACCATTGAGGAATGTTTCTGCAAAAACAATAGCTTTAGAGCTAGTAAAATTGTTTTGTGAAGTGGGATTCCCAAGAGAGGTGTTGACTGACCGAGGGTCCAATTTTGTATCCAAATATTTGGCCCAGGTCTGGGATGCCTTTGGCATTCATCACGTAAAAACCTCAGCCTACCATCCACAATCAAACGGTTTGGTGGAGAGATTCAACCAAACTCTCAAACAAATGGTGAGAAGGGGGTTAGCAGGAGAGGTAAAAGAATGGGATATGTTATTGCCTTTTGCCTTGTATGCCTGCAGGGAAAGAATTCAGGTGTCCCTAGGTGTAACCCCATATGAATTGATGTATGGTAGGGTTCCACGGGGTTTGTTAGACATTTTGAGGGAACAATGGATTGATCCTGAACCAGGAAGTCAGGAGGTGCCACTGTTTCTACGTGACTTGAGAGCACGTTTGAAAAGGACGTCGCAGGTTGCTGAGAGGAACCTGCAGGACAGCCAAGTGCGCCAGAAAGGGTGGTATGATAGGAAGGCCAAAAGCCACCAATTAAGCATTGGTGAAAAGGTTTTGGTTCAAGTAGCAGGTACAGCTCCAAAATTTGAAGTACAGTAGAAAGGGCCATGGAAGGTTGTTAAACAAGTGAGCCCAGTATCTTATGTGGTAGAAAATGCAAGAGGGCGTAGGCAGACCTACCATATTAATGTACTTAAGTCTTGGAAGGAGAGGCCTGTAAATAATAATGACCCTGAAGCCAGTCAGGAAGTAAGTGAGCTTCAAAAAGATAACACTCTCGTAGGTATTACGGACTGTAGGAAAGAAGTTTCACCAGTTAAACCAGTCCGTAATAACTTAAGCAGGGGGGTATGTGATAAGGAAGCTTATCATAGCTCAGGAAGGGGCTATAGAAAAGGTGAAGTGTCTCTGAACAAGCAACCTGTCAGTGCTGGTAGAAATGAGAAAACAGAATTTTGCCATAAAAGACAACCAGTCCCAGAATGCACCAGGTTTCCAACAGCCATGAGAGGAGCTGAAGTGAGAAAACGTGTGTTCAATCAAAAGGGCTATGAGGTAATCCCCAAGCACTCATTGCAAAGGGCAGGGCTTGATTCAGCACAGCTGCACTGTGCTAGGATGGAACACTCATCTCAAAGGGCAAGGCCTGATTCAGCACAGCTGCGCTGTGTTAGGGAGGATCACTCATCTAAGCAGAATAAGAGTAGAGTTTATTCTACAGATGACCATCTTCATGATCACCTTGTATATACAGAGAATTATCCTCAGTTTCATCTGAAGGATCATCAGAAGCAGAAGCCAAACCGGACAGACAGAGAGGCAAGGAAACCCTCTGGAAGAAAGAGGAGAAAAGCCTTTGAGAGGTCTAGAAGAGTCCAAAGCAGTACGTATACTGGGAGGTATTCCAAGGGCCAGCATACACCATTGGACTGGGGAAAGCCAGAGGAATGGTGCTGCAGAGCTAGAATCACCAGAGGCTACCTGTGAGGGAGACGGCTGCACGTGGAAGGGACTCTAAGACCTGTGCCAGAAGGTATGTGAAGAGAGATCCAGTGTCCAGGGATCTGGATTGGAAGGCTGGACATAAGAACTGGACTACATACTGGCCAGGCTATATAGAGAGGAACTCTAGCAGCAATGGAAGCTCAGGTATGAACACTGATCTATAACTTTGAAAGACAGCAGGGAAACAAGTATTCTCCTGAAAATGCTCCATTGAGAGATTCATCTGTGCCAATCCATGATATTGAACCCATGCTTGTTGAACAAGGGGGAATAATAGCAGATGAGGATCCTATTTATATGGACTGTTCTCTGTCTAAACTCCGTTGGTAACTTTCTGTTATAAAGTACAGCAACCATCATAAAGAAATACAAATTTGTTCTTTAATCTACTCAGAAAAGCTCCTGAAGCAGGATTTGACCCACACAGTGGAAGGCAAGCCAGCTAAGAGGTTTCAGCTGGTGACTGTTAGCAATTAAGCCTTACCTAATTGCTTGTGAGCTAGGAGAAAATCACTTCTGTATCTATGTGGGAAGTAATCAAACGTTAACCTGAAAAGAACAGTTTGTTTCTTGCTTTGTGGCTTTTCATTTGTTGTTTTCCTGATTTTGACTTTGTTTTTCCAAGTTAACACTGAAAGCAAGTTACCTAATGTATGTGCTACCAAGCATATCTGTGTTGGGAGAAATAACCCCATAAATAAATATCTTATTGGCTTTACCCAAGAGCACAACTAAATTATTGTCAGCAGCTGTGTCTGGTGTGAATGAACTACATTGCCCACAATACCTTGCAAATCATATAGAAATAGGCACTTGCCAAGAGTGTGAAGATTCTCACCTAGGCAGCCGTCTGACAGACTGCACCTGCTGCCCACTACTGGGCTTTTTCAGCCATGCACATACCAACTGTGGCTGGTTTACTGGTCAGCACACAATGCATGTGTACAGAGCGACCGTGGGCACCCTGGCTTGGGATAAATGACATGGACATCCAAGCATTTGGCTCTGTGATTGGGCTCCCCAGACAGAGATTGCACCAACATCACTATAGCCAGATATTATATAGTACTATGTGGATACATAGTCGTGCCATGGTCACTGTTCGGTCAGAGTGAGAGTGCCCTCTCAGCATGACATGCTGTAGCCACCGAGGCCATGCACAAGACAGATAGGCACAACGAAGCCTGAGCCATTGACCCTACCGCCGAGGCAGACATATCCTAGCCAATCCGCACTGTCTCAGGCCATACCCACAGTCCTCTGCTCCTCATCATGCACATTTGCACACTAACACTGGGAACAGCTTAGGCAATGCGAGGCACAGTGAAGTGCAGAAAGCCACATAACAAAGGAGAGACATATGCACACACTCACATCGCCGTGCTGTGCAAAAGTGGGGATGGTTGGCATTCCTGCCTGCCACTTTGGGTCTCCATATCAGCTCAAACATTGTTAACATGTGCCCATTGTGCAGGCACTAGTAGCGCAATCTGACTTTAACGCACATTGTTAGTGCTTGCTCAGTGTGCTGGTATTATCAGCTTGCCTCTCCATCCAGCTGTGGATAGTGGAGCCTGTCTGTGTGGCTGATAGGTGTTTATATCATTGTTGGCTGATTCATTGGGGGTTGCACACGGGGGCGGCCCAAGGGGGGTGCGGGGCCATGTGCGGAGACTCATTTCGGGGCCTCATTTGCATAAGTGGCCTTATTTGCATAAATATTTGCATAATGTTACCATACACTAACTTTTAGTAAACATGTCTCTTAATGAGTGTATGGATAAAGAAAGACTAAAAGATTTCTACATTACTATAATCCAGTGCCAACCGCCAGGCACATTAGGAACTACTACAAACGCTGCCCATTTAGAACCCATAGCAAACCCGCCGTATCCTGACAGCATTACCAGGACTCACAAAGCACCGTACCCTACCTATCAAAAGGCAACACTGCAAATATTAAACCAATACATTTCAGAGAATACTGGGGAAAGAGAACAAGTGGCAATGTCAAATAGGAATTACATAAATAGAATACCTCAGCTCAGTTACACATGCAGAACATAGACCATCATCAAACAAGGAATCACAATTTAGAAACAGGAAGGCAATAATTAAACTGGGAACCCCAAAAGCCAAACTTGGAATGTACAACAACACTGTAGAAATAAAACTATAAATTAATTTCCTCTTGTACCAAACAAAGCGCAGACGTTAATGATGCACATTTCCCAGAGCTTTCATATTCCAGCTAATAAATTCAAAATAAAGAGATATCTTTCTACCTTTTGTTCATTTTTTTCTGTTGCAATTGCTTCAGCCACTTTCTTCTGGTTTCTTCATGTTTTCTGCTAACTGTCCATCGTCTGCTGTCCATTTGTTCTTTCTTCTCTCTTCTAGTTTTTTTTTCCATTCTCTCTCTCTACATCTGCTTTGACATACTAATCTTTCTCCATTTGCTCTTTCCTCATTCCTATTTCATCCACACAAATTTTACCCCTCCATCCTCAATCCCCACTTACTCTCCCAATACCCGGCCAATTGTAGATTTTTCATCCCTCCCACACAAAATATTTTTCCCCTCTCCATTTTACTCTCCCAGCCCCATCCCATTCTAATCCTCCCCCAACATCAGCTCCCTTCTAGTTCCAGTCTCACCCAGCATCCATTCCCTTCTAGTCCCTGCATCAGCCCATTTCCAGTCCTAGCCCCCATCAGCCCATTTCTAGTCATTTCCTAGCCCCACCATCAGCCCATGTCAAATCCTAGCTCCCCTCCACTCAGCCCAATTCCAGTCCAAGCCCCCCATGAGCCTACTTCCAGTTCTAGCCCCTCCATGAGTCCATGTCAATTCAAGCCCCCACCACAGCCCATTTCCAGTCCTATCCTAGCTGCTCCATCAGCCCATTTTCAGTCCTAGCTCCCTTCCCTCACAGCCCATTTCCATTCCAAGCTCCCTCCCCATCAGCTATTTGCAGTTCAAGCCTCCCCTTCCACGCAGCCCATTTCCAGTCATAGCAACCCCCCAACCCATTACCAGTCCTAGCCCCCCATCAGCCCACTTCCAGTCTTAACCCTATCAGCCCATTTCCAGTCAGCCCCCCATAGCTCATTGCTAGTCCTAACCCCCCCATCAGCCCACATTCCATTACCAATCCTAACCACATCAGCCCTCCTCAAGTCCTAACCCCTCCCCATCAGCCCATTTCCTGTCCTAGCCCCCCATAGCCCATTATCAGTCCTAACCCCCTCATAGCCCATTACCAGTCCTAACCCCCTATCACCCCATTTCCAGACAGCCCCCATCAGCCCACAGCCCATTACCAATCTTAACCCCCCATAGCCCATTACCAGTCCTAACCCCCCCAACAGCCCACATCCCATTACCAGTCCTTACCCCTCCCCATCAGCCCATTTCCTGTCCTAGCCCCCCCATAGCCCTTTATCAGTCCTAACCCCCCCATAGCCCATTAACAGTCCTAACCCCCCATCACCCACCCCATTTCCAGACAGCCCCCATCAGCCCACAGCCCATTACCAGTCTTAACACCCCCCCTATAGCCCATTACCAGTCCTAACCCCCCCCAACAGCCTACAGCCCATTACCAATCCTAACCCCTCCCCATCAGCCCATTTCCTGTCCTAGCCCCTCCCATAGCCCATTATCAGTCCTCTCCCCCCCCATAGCCCATTACCAGTCCTAACCCCCCATTGCCCCATTTGCAGATAGCCCCCATCAGCCCACAGCCCATTGCCAGTCCTAACCCCTCCCCCCATCGGCTTATGGCAAAATTTAAAAAAAAAAAAAGCTGGCTCTGGCTGCTGCTGCTGCCGCCGTCGCGGCAGCGGCAGAATGAAGTGTCCCGCGGGGCTTCCTCTGCTCGCTGAGCCCCTCTGCAAGGGCTTTCAGATTCGCGAAGGGAGAGTGTCTCCCTCGCGTCTCTGTTAAGCCCGCAGGGGCTAATGAGAAATTTCCCATCTGCCCCTTTAGACGCGAGGGGCTGATGGGAAATTTCCCATTAGCCCCTGCGGGCTTAACAGAGTCGCGAGGGAGACACTCTCCCTTCGCGAATCTGAAAGCCCTTGCAGAGGGGCTCAGCGAGCAGAGGAGGCCCCGCGGGACACTTCATTCTGCCGCTGCTGCGGTGGCAGCGGCAGCAGCCAGAGCCAGCTTTTTTTAAAAAAATGTAATTTTAAAAAAAGCAGAATGTTCTTTGCGCGGGGCCCCCTGAAACGCGGGGCCCTGTGCAAAAAACATTCTTGCTCAATGGATGGACCGGCCCTGGTTGCACATAGTGGTGCTGTACCTGCACTGTTGGATAACGTTTAGCCACAAGGACATGCAGTACATGATCCTCAGCCAGGACTTTAACCTCTGATCCTCCACTCATATACACACAGACTGTGTGTGTTGCACCACAGTGCTGCCATATGGATACAACAGTCCCTAGAGCTGACATGCTCCACATCAGACAGACCTAGGCACATGATGCAATGTACACAGGAGCAGGACATGGCTTTGGTCTGCTGCAGGTGGGTGCCGCTGCCCCTGCAACCATCACCCCCACACCATGCTGACATGCCCACGTGCTGTCAGTGGTGGTTGTGCACAGTCCCAGCCTGTCCAACATGCGGGTTTGGTGGATGCCTAAGGCGCAAGGTCCAGGGGGGGCAGAGGCACACATGGATGGCCAAGCAGCCCTCCCCACCATCTGCCTCTGCAGGGACCCTATCACCACCTGCCACCAATGTGTCCCGGGGGGAGGATGACAGCCACTGCTGTGGTAGGTCCCCGGGTGCCTGCATTTTTCAGCTACCTGGAGGGCTACAGCTGCTGGTGCTATTGGCCTTTTCCTTCACAGCAGGGTTCAGTGGCAGCAGGGGGGGGGGGCAGCCGGAATCTCTGCCTAGGGTGCCAAGTCTCTTGGACCGCCCCATGTGGCACATCACCTTTCAGCGGCAGCAGTATGTCTGTGTGCCGCCACTGTCACTATGGGATCATGACTGACATCACATATGGTAATGCAGATGGAAGGATACCCCTATGAGGAGAGACTAAAAAGGTTAGGGCTCTTCAACCTGGAGAAGAGAGGGCTGAGGGGAGATATTGATAGAGGTCTATAAATTATAGACCTTTATAAGTCTAAGAGATATTGATAGAGGTCTATAAATTATAGACTTTATAAGTGCTAAATAATTAGAGAATGGAGTGCAACAGGTAAATATAGCTCAATTGTTTATGCCATCAAAATATGGGAAGACTAGGGGACAGGTAATGACGCTACAGTGTAACCCATTTAAGACTAATAAGAGAATATAATTTGTCACTCAACGCTTAAGCAAACTCTGGAATTCATTACCAGAGGATGTAGTAACATAGTAAATGACGTCAGATAAAGACCAGTATGCTCCATCTAGTCTGCCCAGTAAGATGGCAAGAGTAGGTGCACCTGCCGATCCATAGTAAAAGCTGTTCGTGTCGCTGGGTTTAAGAAAGGTTTGGACAGGTTCCTGGAGGAAAGGTCAATAAATTATTATTCAAGGGGACCCGTAAAATCCACTGCTTGCTCCAGTACCGGCATTGTGGAACCTGTGTGTCTTTTGGAGAAACTGCTAGGTACTTGTGACCTAGATTGGCCACTGTTGGACACAGGATACTGGGCTTGATGGACCTTGGTCTGACCCAGTATGGGATATCTTAGGATCTTATGTGCCGAGTGAGCAGTGAGCTTCCTTTGTTGTTTTTATCCATGCCACTGGGCAAGGATCTGATGGAGCTGTGCTGGAGTTTAGTGCAGTGATTGTGCGTGTAACTTGCTCAATTGTGGGGATATGGAATTCGCTCCACCTGTTTAGTGAGGTAGGTCTTGTCTTAAGTGAAGGAAGTATTGGTGGGGTATTGGGTTCTCGAGGAGGGGGGTTGTTCTTGCCGAGGAGGAAATATGCAAATGCTTGTGGGTGAATCTTGTCTTCATCCTTTTTTGCTGGATCTTTTGTAAGGGACCGGACTATTTCGAAGAGCTCTCTAGGCTTGTTGCTGGCCTTTAAGATGAGGTTGGTATGGTATTGCTGTTTGTGGACTGTTGATAAGGCTGTTGTAGCTATGTTGCATTATTTGGTATTCTTTTAATGTGCTTTCAGAGCAGTCATGCCTCCATTGCCACTCCTTCTGGCATGTTGTTGTTGTTAAGTGCCGTCGAGTCGGAGTCGACTCATGGCGACCCTCTGGATAGCTATACTAAATTGTGTTCGGTCTTCAGTCAGGCGGTTCATTGTTGACAGACTGGTACCCGTAGCTGCTGTTATTTCTTTTAGTCACTCTTACAGCTTCAGAGTACCATGGGGCAGGATTTATTCTGGTATTCTTGTGATTTGCGTTGTCTTGGTCAGGTGCTCTAGCAGCTGTGCTGATGGTGGTGTTCCATGTGTTGATTGCCTCGTCGAGATCATTGCAGTCTTGGGGGAGGTTGTGTAGGATGTCATTGAGGAATTGGTCTCTGTCAAATCCTTTGTATCTTCTTCTTGGGCTGGGTATCTTCTGTGGTTCATGTGTTGGTGGGAGTTGGATCTTAAAATGTATGGCATGATGGTCTGACCAGGGTATTGGCGTGGCTAGAGGAGTGGTTATGCTATCCTGTTCTAGGAGGTTTTTAGCAGCAAATACAAGGTCTGGGATGGATCCTGAGCGGTGCGTAGGTTGTGTTGGTATTAGGTGAAGTTGAAGAGATTTCATAGCTTGGTGGAAGGCTGTTTCATCCTTGCTGGATGCTGAGGTGAGGTTTAGATTTCCTAGTAAGATCAGAGGCTTGTGGGGAGAACTGGCTGCACATATTGATTCAAGTATGATGAATGTATCTTCAGCCACCGTGCTGGGGGATCTGTATGTTAGACAGATAGCTATGTGTTTGTTTTCAATAGTGATTATATCGAAGTTCATGGAGCTTGAGGACCTGGAGGTCTTAAATTTGAGGTCAGTTCGTGTAGGATTAGTACTCCTCCTCCTCTCTTGTGGGTGCAAGGACAGTTATATGCCGTGTGCGTGGTTGGAGTAATTTGATTAGGAATAACTTGGTCTGTGCTCTTAAGCCACGATTCTGTGATGCATAGGATGTCAGCGTGGTGGAATTGCATGTGGTCTGTAATTGTGTTTATTGCGAATGGAGCGAGTGTTAATAAGACCTATGTTGACGTGGGAGCTAGGGATGGATTGAGCATGGTGGAATTATAAACATCTATACTCGCAATTGAGTTATCCAGGGGTTTCCCATCAAAGACTGTGACTTGACGACCATTACCTTTTTATATTTAAGCCCCAACTTAGTGTTTCACCAAAAAGGAAACTACTACAGAGAAGCATTCTTCCAGTTAGCATTTAGCATTTGTAAGGTAACTGCAATCTGCAAGTCAAATAGTTTGCTTTGATTGGAACTTAATTTATCAGTCAGCCGCAGTGACTGAAAAATAACAATGTCGGCACTCGATATGAAAAATCTTGTGGTGTTTCTACCATACTTCTTCCAAAAGATTTTTATAGGGGAGTATTAAAAATATCATGTGTAACAAAGTACCTTGTGCTAACTCACAACACCAACATCTGATGCTGGGCCAGCTTTCCATTTCCTCTATGGAGTCAGCAATGCTGAATGGGCCAAAAATTACATAGACTGAGCCAAACGGGCAGACTGAGGGGGCCAATTTATTTGCACTAAAAAAAAAGTGTTCCCATTGGAACAAACTACCGGAGTCAATAGGTAATTCTCTACCCCTTGTCAATTCAACTCTTTGAGGCTGCTTTTGGATCCTGATGCCCTTCACTTTCTTGTTCACCACTTATGTGTATCTTACCATTCTCTATTCCCCAGCTTTGTGATGTTGTTAATATTGATTAGATTGTAAGCTCTGATGAGCAAGGACTGTCTCTCATATCTATATGTACAGTGCTGCATACGCTTTGTAGCACTATACAAATTAATAGTAGTAATTGCAGACCAATATCCATTCTCTCTCAAGGGCCATTTGAGCTTTAAATAGGCTATTCTGCAAACGTTTGTGTACCCATGAGGCTAAATGTCCATTGGCCATTTCTTAGGCACTGAATCCTAGCATATCAGTTTTGGTTGCTAAGTCCCTATATCTAGTCATATTTTTACTAATACAGTAAAATGTGTGATCTGCAACCATTTAAAAACTTGTCTCTGACAATCTAGTTTGCTGTTGCAGCTCAGCAAATACCAACAGTTTACCATTCTTTACCAGCTGCAGTAGAGTCCAGAGGTTTTTTCCTTGCCAAAGTGACCAAGTTAACATTTTCCTATTGATTTTGATTTTAGGATTATGCCAGAGACGCATCCTTAAAGACTCATTCCGTTGGACCTCAAGTACCCTATCTAATATGCCCAATGCCTCATGCATAGCTCCAATGGGAGAAAACTTGGAAATTCAACTAGGCAATTGAATGCCCAACAACATTGGCAGGGGGGAGCAGGGCCACCATTTCTCAATCCAGCTGTAGCCAGGAAAATGTTTTTCAGAAACATCTTGACTGCACAACCAGTATATCCCATGATGCCTTACAAAGGCTACATATTATAGGTAAAAGTCAGGAAATCCTACTTTTCCCTTCCCATTGGCCATCTTCAATACTTTAAACGCTATCCAGGAATGTCTACCTTGCACACATACCCAGCAAGCAATTTTGCAGTCTTACTGTAAAAATCTTTAAAGCACAGACATGGCATCATACTAAGGATGAAGTTCATCTGGGTAACTAAAGTTATTTTTTAAAATACTTTGCATTCTCCAGGACCAAGCAGGAAGTCAGTCCTCACATATGGGTGACGTCGGCGCCGACGGAGCCCTCATGCGGAGAAAGCCTTTGGGAATTGCAGCGCGCATGCGTGGTCCCCTTCCCACCCAAGGGTGCCATCTTGCTCAGTCTTCTTTTTTCCGTGGAGCCCGACGGACGTAGTTCTTTTTTCCCCGAGGAAAAAGTTGATTTTCTCTATTTTTCTATTTTTTTCTCCGGTTCGACGCCAGATCCTTTTCCTGCTCGGACCGATACGCCGATACGAAGGCTGTGAACAAAGCCCTGGCTGGTTGCAGGACTGCACGTCACCACACAAACTGTCTGCTGTGGTTACCAGGATAGGGTTAACCCATCCGTACCCATGATGCACTGCACATGCAAATCAGCAGTCGAGAGATGGGCACAAGATTGGGTATGCACCCCCACAGCACCTCGGCCAGGTAGGGGGAACAGACCGTGTGTGGTACTGCCACAGAGTAGCCACAGACAGTCACATTGTGCGGGTACTTTGCCCACCCTGAGGTTGAGGTGGGGCGCCCAGCACCAGGTCCACAGCACCATTCATGGCTGAACTATGCCATGCTGCAGGTCCCCATCAGTGTGTGATAGGCAGTTACGTTAGACACACCTAGGATACATCTGTGCCCTGCTGTATGTCTCGGTCATGTCTAGTCCTTATGGGTGATGATGCACCCAGAATAGTGCATATCCTGTGTTGGTGCCATGGTTACCTGCTGTAGGTGAAGGGGGGGGGGGTGTATGGACCCATGGGCAGACCATATACCACCACACAACCCACCCTCTGGGGCTCAGGGTGGGAAACAGGATCACCCACCAATAGATCCACAGTCTACCTCCCTGCAATGGTAGCTGTAGAGGGGACCATCAACCCCAGGCCTGCTGGGGAACAGACAGAGTGGTACACATCCATAACGCAGTAGCAGACAGACGGCAGGCCTGGAAATGCTCAGCTACCCCCCACCATTATCTGACATTCTCCAGCAGCAAGCCTCCAGCTGCTGCACCTGCAAGGTGTTCCAGCAAGACACATACTAGCTGCAGACAGTCCGCCAGCTAGTCCATAGTGCATGGTCCTGGAGGAGCTGCATGTACCCAGAACAGTGATGTCAGCATACACACCAAGCAGATAAGTCAGTGATTGGGCCCCAAAAGAAAACCCATACATATCACATAAAAGAAATGCTATATAGCACTATGGGGGAACCTAGCCATTCCATGGCCACTGCTCAGTCAGGGTGAGAGTGACCGCCCAGCAGGACATGCTATGGCCACCCTGTCCATGCAGGTGGTACCAGGCACTATAATGTCTGAGTCATTGCCCTATGCCCTGTGCAGATGCGGCCAGGCCAGGCCACCCTATCCAGGCTTTTCCCACAGTACCTTGCTCCTCATTATGCACATTGGCAGGCCAATACTGGCAACAGAGCTAGCAGTGTGGGCTGTGGAGGGTGTTGGCAGCCACCACATACTGGATAGACAGACACACACTCCCCACACCTATGCCAGCATTGTGCAATTATAGAGGTGTTGGGCAGCCCAGGCCACCACACCAGTCCTGGGCACAGGGCAGGCATGGCTATGGTACGCGATACTGTAGGAGTCACTCCCCAGGTTGGTAAACACTGTCAGACACAAGACCTGTAGCACACTCCACAGACATCAGAAAGGTTGCTATGATGCAGCTCACTCAGAATATTGTACTTAACCTAGGAATTGCTATCTGCCAGTAATCATAGCAACCTCTTTAAAGATGTGTACCATATTCCCAGGTTTAGGGTGGCATTACTAAGGTATGCAAGTGCTAGTATTGGGAGATGCACGCAGAGCCCAAAGTCCTGCCTCTCCAGGAGGCTTTGGATAATGGGGCCTGTGGGTGCGGGTGTGTTTGCCCCTGTTGGCTGCTGCTCTATGGCAGAGGTTCCCAACTCCAGTCCTGCGGTGCCAAACACTGTTCGGGTTTTCATGCTGTCCCTCATGAATATGCATGAATACATCTGCATACCATGGGGGTGGTGCATAGATATGCAGCACAGGCATCTTTATTAGAGGCAGCATGGAACCTGAATGGTGTTTGGCCCTCCAGGACTGCATTTCGGAGACTGCTCTAGGTAATGCGCCTGTTTATGGTGTCTGTGCTCTGTAGGGTAAAATGTAGGTGTTTTGGGCATGTTTACGTCATCTGCAATAAAGGTTCTGTCTGTATTAGCACGTTTTAGTAGTGGGTAAAAAATGGGGGCTGGGTTGGCAGGAACCACAGCTGGGACTTGAACCTGTGACCCTCTGCTTCTGAATACACTGGTTTTGTGCACTGCACCACCTTGTTGCCACAGAGTCTGTACATTCCTTGGTGATACCATGACTGTTTGTCAGACAGGGCCCATCTGTTGCAGTACATGGCACCCACCTACACAGGGCTAGGCCACGGTCTGCTCTGGGCAGCTGCCACTGCCCCCTCCACCACCAGTATCCCTCAGCCACCATGCTGACATGCCCTTCTGCTGGTGGAGCTGGTGGTGCGCAGTCTCAGGCCATCCAGTGTGCAGGTAGGTGGCTGCCTATGGTGCGGGTTCTGGGGTAGGGGTGCCTGCATAGACGTCCACGCTCCCCCCCAGCCCCGCCTGCCAATGTTCCGTGCCCTTGGGGGTTGCTGTTGGGTACTATCCCCTGTGACACTTTGGGAAACACACTCGTGCCCATGTTGGGCCTTCAGCAGTTGCTGTCTGGCTGCTCCACTGTTTCAGCATTCGTACGGGCCACCTAGGCATCACCCTAGTCTGCACTGTGGCCCAGCTCCACCACAGCATGTGCCGCCTGCAGCCCTCTGTATCCCCTTCTCCGGCATCTGTCCAGTTGCCGTTCCGACATGCCCGCCCTGATGTTGCGGGACATGTGCATGCCATAGGAACTCTGTCCGATGGTGGGGAAAACCCTGAGCAGCGCTATTTCACTGTGGGCCCATTCACCTTGTATGGGGACGGAGTATAGACCCTTCCACGATTTATATCTGTTCTATGGAGCTTACTCGGGGGGGGGGAGGGGTTGATGTTTCTCATTGATACCACTATTGGCCAGCTTGGTTATTGTTTTTTTCCAGTTTGTTGGGGTCATTTTCAGTGTTTCTGTGCCCTTTTGTTCTGTGCACATGTATCACACTTATCACTTTTTTTTGGTTTCCCTGCCTGGGCTGTACATTGCTGATACTGAAATGGTTTCTCTCCCCTGTAATGTGCATTTAATGGCAGGTTTTCATTCGCGTTGGAATTCATCTCTGAAAATCAGCGCGTTAGTGTGAAGGGAGCCTCTCCCCGCCCACTCTCCGCCCATTGACCCCTTCTCTCCGCCCTCTCTCCACCTTCTGCGGTGTTTTACCGCGCCGCGGGGCATTACGATCGTTAGCGCATCATAACGCGCGTTATGTAACGTTAATGATCGTTAGCGCATCATAACACGCGTTATGATGCGCTAACGATCATTAACGTTACATAACGCGCGTTATTCACGATTACCGCAGTTTAGTAAACATACCCCTAAGAAGTAATAAACATAAATGAGGAAACATAAGGGAGGAGAATGAATAGCACAACATTCAAATCCCATCAACTATGAGAGCAACACCAGGAAACAAAAGGTAAGTGGCAAACGAGGTGCTGAGCAAGAACAGGAAGGATTCACAGATAATCTGCAAAAGATTGATAGACAAGCTAGGTTTTCACTATTTTTTTTCTTTAGTTTCTTTGATGAAGTTTCTACACAAATATCTAAGGGAAGGGAATTTTGTAAGATTGGGGCCTGACAGAAGAAAACAGTCTCTGGTCCAGACTCATCTAAATCTATAAGCAGAAGTTATCACCTGTAAATGCATATGGGAAAATCATAACTGTTGAGTATGAAAAATGAAATAAGGGAAAAAGATATTGGAGAAGACCTCATAAAAAGTACAATGAGAAGGCATAAGAATCTTGAACCAAATTAGTCTTAAAACCAGCAATTAATATTGCTTGATGAGGAGTGGTTATAATATGATCAGATTGTTTTGCATTATGGCTTTATTTTGGATAAGTTGCAGTTTTTTAATTTGGTAATGTGGGAGACTTATCTACAATGAATAACAGAAATCCAATCTGTATAAGATAATAGTATAAATCAGGGGTGGGCAAACCTTTTGACTCGAGGGCCGCAATGGGTTCATATATTGGACCCGGGGGCCGGACTAAGAGTAGATGGATGGTGTGTATGTGTGAATCAATATAAATTAAATTTAAATGTGTAACATTAAATGTTTAGATTAATTTAAGGTAGAAAAGCATAAAAAGAGTTATTTTACAAAACTTTTATGCAATGTATTTCTTTCATAAAAACATATAGACAGCCCAGACCCTAGAGGGTCTGGGCTGTCTATATGTTTTTACATATCAACGTAAAGTATGGCTATATGATACCTCCCTACCCGCCCCGCTAAGTTTGTACTTCAACGTGCATTGTCCTTTCTGTAAATTCTACATAGAAAAGATTGTCTCTGTACAGGGCGGTGTACACCTTATAAGGTTATATATATATTTTGGTTAGAGCACTTTCATTCATGTCATGATATAAACAAAGCAACTTCATTTAGAGCCAATGACTCCTGTAACCCCAGAAGTCATTCTCCAAAGGATCATTTGATATTCAGACTTCTGTCTTAAGTACACTGATTAAATGAAAGAAGACATAATATCTCGAGTTAAGTCACTAATGATTTCCATATCTTCCATCCCATTGAGTAATTAAAAACGGTCCCAGATCTCACTGATGAATTAAAAAGCATACGGTCTTCACATCCCTTCAAAGTCCCACTTCCCGAATAATCACGGTCAGGGAAATAAATGGGGGCCACAAAAAGAAACAGGCACGTGCTAGGGTCTGGAAAAGGGGCAACGCGCACAGGATTCTGACCTCACAGACTGGGGGATGACCCGGCTACGACACGCAATTCGCCCGGGATGCAGAGACTCAAGTGGCTGAATCATGTCCCCGCCGTGCCGGGAGGGCAGACAGGTGCGATGTGGCGCTCACCTGAGAATGCAACAAGGAAGACGGGCAGAGAAGCGCCCGGTGCATCCAGTGGAGTAGGACAGAACAAGACAACTGCTGTCAGCAAGCCGTCGCTCCGCGACTCTTTCTCCCAGGCAGCGGCTCCATCCGTCTCGAGTGCTGCTGTGATGCAAAGGTTACCTCCGTTCGTTAACCTCTGACCCCACCCCGACACCGGCAAACAACAGTTCTCATTGGTTGCACCTTCGCCGTGCAGAACGTTTTTGGCTGAAGCACCCATCTCCTGTCACTCTCGCTGACTTCCATACCTGCCATCGTCACTACCGCACTCTTCTCCACGATGCAAAACGTAACTATTATGCTGACCTCATTTCCTCCTCCTCAAATTCATCTCGTCAACTATACTCAGTTCTACGCTCTCTCACAGCCACACATTCTGCGTCTATCCCCTCTCCTGTCATAATCTCTGCCTCCCCGGACTCATCTTCTCTCGCTTCTTTCTTTGTATCCAAAGTTAATACTCTCCGTCAAACTTTTCCCCACTGTCCTCCACCTCTTTCCCCCCCCCTGAGTCCCCCCTTCCCCCCTCCCCTTCCTCGCCTTCCCTACTTCCTGCATTGTCACACTCTTGGTCCTCTTTTGACCCCATTACACCTGCAGTTCTGAATAAGACCTTCTCTACTGTCCGCAAAACAACATGCCCAGCTGACCCTATCCCCTCTCAATGGCTCCTAGAACCTTCTCTAGCCCTATCCCCATTCATCCTTTCTCTTCTTAACACAAGCCTATCCACCGGATCTTTTCCCACTACCTGGAAGCATGCAATAGTTCGCCCCATCCTGAAATCGCACTCTTCTGATCCCTCTGTCCTCTCTAATTGGCGTCCCGTCTCTAATCTACCCTTTCTCTCAAAACTCCTCGAAAAACTGGTCTTCTCTCAACTCTCCTCCCATCTTGAACTCTCTCTCATTCTCCATCCCCGTCAATCAGGTTTCCGCCCTGGCCATAGTACTGAATCTGTTCTCCTCTCCCTCCTCAATGATCTTCACATTGCTCATGATCGCGGTCTCATCACCTTGGCTGTTTCTCTTGATCTATCTGCGGCTTTTGACCTAGTGGATCATCACACCCTTCTCTCCCGTCTTCAGGAAGCTGGTCTCTCAGGCATGGTTCTACGTTGGTTTCATTCCTTCCTATCCTGCCGCTCTTTCTCTGTCATCACCGCATCTTCCTCCTCTGCCCCCACCCCTCTCTCCTGTGGTGTTCCCCAGGGGTCTGTTCTTGCCCCACTCCTCTTCAATATTTTCTTAGCCCCTCTTGCCCTTCTAGTCCAACAGTTCAGCATCTCTGCATACTATTATGCAGACGACATCATTCTCCTCCACCATACTGACCCGCTCTCTCCTGACATCACCCCTCTTAATCGCTGTCTCACTGCTGTGGTTTCCTGGTTCTCCTCTAATTTTCTTCATATCAATCCAGCAAAATCCTTTGCAATCTGGTTTACCTTTGGCAGCCCTTCCCCCACCTGTGCTCCTTCCCTATCCTCCCAGCCTATCCCCCTGGTCTCAACACTCCGCTACTTAGGCGTTATTCTCGACTCCAATCTTACCTTCAAAGACCATATCTCCACAATTGTACAGCGCTCCTTTTTCTCTCTCCGTCAGCTCAGGGCAGTCCGTCCCTTTCTCTCTGCTTCTGCCCTTACCACTCTCCTGCTCACCCTTGTGCTGTCTCGTCTCGATTACTGTAATGTCTCTTTTGCCAGCCTATCCCAGTCACAATTGTCCCGTCTCCAACGTGTCCAGAATGCCGCTATCCGTCTGTTGACCCGTGCATCACGGTTCGATCACGTCACTCCCCTTCTCTACCAGCATCACTGGTTACCTGTCTCCTTCCGCACTCAGTATAAACTTCTAATCCTTACATTCAAAGTTATCCACACTGGCGCCCCCCTTTATCTGGCAAATCAGATCCAATTTCGTACCTCTCCCCGTCTCCTCCGTTCTATACACGTAAATCGCATGGTCCTCCCCTCCCCTGCACATGCTCGATTGCAACAAACCCGCTCCTCTGCTTTCTATTTTCTGGCTCCAAGCCTTTGGAACTCGCTCCCCCCCTCCCTCCGTGCAGAAGACTCATACCCCTCATTCAAATCCCAGCTCAAAACCCACCTTTTTCGTCTTGCGTTTGATCCTCCTCCCTAGCCTACTCTCCCACCTCCTTTCCTCCATGTCTCTCATGAAACCCTGCTCCCCCTCCCTCCTCTCCTTGATAGTATGTATGAATCTGCTCCTCCCTGTCTTAAACTTCCATTCTGTTCTCTGCTTTCCTTCTCTTTCTCTCCTCATCTTTTTCTCACAACTAATGGCGTTCTTCTTCCTCTTCTTTTACTACAGCCAAAGCGCTTGTTTTAATTAACTTGCCTGATTTTATCTATTGTAAACCGCTCAGGTGCCTATGGTATTGAGCGGTATAACAAGTTTTAATAAACATAAACATAAACATTGGCACCCCCGGCAGTGGCTTTCACTGAAGTACGCGTGCTGGTGGGCGCGACCAATCAGGAAGCGGCTGACGTCAGAGCCTGCCCAGGGACCAGGAAGTGAGCCTGCAGGGAGAGAGCCAGGGAGCTGCAGCTGGAGCAGGTACCTGCACTGGGAAAGTGACGTGAATAAATGAATAAATTAGCTAGTGCTCCACGGGCCGGATTAAAAGGTCCGCCGGGCCATATACGGCCCGCGGGCCGTAGTTTGCCCATTCCTGGTATAAATAATAGCTTTAAGGGATCTGTGATCAAGGAAATGTTTAATAGTTCTGATGAGTAAATGTGAAGAAACCTATAACTACTGCTGAACTGAAAGGGGGGGGGGGGGCTGAAGGATAGTTGATCATCTAGGATTATTGCCAGAGTGCAAAAGACTTTCTTGAATTAAAAACCAGTTTATTATTTGAAATCTAAGCTGCAATTTTATTCAAGTGTTGAGAGAGAATGGCTCTGAAAGTTGGGTCCCAGAATGGATGAGAAGTGATCATTTGATTCATTAAATGTATCGATGTTGCTGATTGTGCCAAGAAAAGATTAAAGAGCAGGGGAGAAGGAATAGGCCCCTGTGGAACTTCATCTCCTTTTTCCTGCTGGCCATTACTCTCCTTATACATATAGGCATCCTTCTGGCTTTCATCATCGCCTTTTTTACCTGGCTGGCCACTTAAAGATCAGCTGATACGATTACCCCAGGTCCTGCTCTTCTTTCATGCATTGAAGTACTTCACTCCCTATACTTTACTGTTCCATTGAGTTTTTGCAGCCCAAATGCATCTCCTTGTATTTTTTAACATTAAATCTTAGCTGTCAAATTCTCAACCAAACATTCTTCAAGCTTTGCTAGACCCCTCCTCATATGATCCACACCTTCCGGTGTGTCTATCCTGTTGCAAATTTTGGTATCTGCAAAGAGGCATACCTTTTCCAATATACCTTCCACAATATTGCTTACAAAAAAGTGTTACAAAGAAGAGGATCAAGGACCAATGGTAATGCCCCTATCGTCATAGTAAGCTCCATTTACTACTACCCTTTGATGTTTCCCACTCAACCAGTAGTTTATTCAATCAGTCACTTTAGGGTCCATTCCAAGGGTACACAGTTTATTTATAAGTTGCTGATGCAGAACGGTGTCAAAAGCCTTGCTGAAATCTAAGTATACCACATCAAGTGCTCTCACCTGATCCAATTCTCTGGTTACCCAGTCAAAACAATCTGATAAGATCTACCTCTAGTAAAGCCATGCTGTCTCAGATCCTAAAATCCTTTGCATTTCAGAAACCACACATCCACATTAATTTACTCACTACAGAGGTCAGACGAACCAGTCTAGTTTCAAACCTTTTCCTTACTTTCACTTTTGTGGACAGGAACCATATTTGCCCATTTCAAATCTTTCAGGATCACTCCAGACTCTAAATAAACATTGGAAAGGTCAGCTAGCGGAGCCGCCAGTACTTTCCTAAGTTCTTTCAATACCCCCTAATGAACTCGCTTTGCCTCCTTTGTGTTCCGTTTTGCTAACACCTGATGAACACAGGCTTCTGAAAATAATTCAAGTTCTACTGTGGCAGGTGCAGGCCTGTGATCCACAGTGTCTGACATAAGCAGGCAGGCCTAACTAGCTTGACCTGTAAATGAAGCCTGTGAAGAGGCTCATAGGAATTACACATCCCCCAACATGCTGCTATTGTAGGATAGAACTCTGCAAGAGTACTAAACTAACTTAGATAAGCAAAACTGAGAGATGGAAAAATACAGAAAAATATGTTTAAAAGTTACTGATAAGAAAGTACATCTGCAAGGAATTTAATTGGGATTGCTGACAGATGAGTTACAGAGCCCTGCTCCCCTGCATGCACAAATTGGCTCTATGGCCTTGAGAGTATGAAAGTAACGATGAACTGGCCATTGTAATTGGGACTGGAGGGGGGGGGGTGAGCAGGTGCTGAGCCCACTGAAGGAACATAATTGGATAATCTTATCAGTACCGGCACCAATGGAAGGGGTACGGGAGAGTACCGGGACCAATGAAGTGTTTTTCTATACCTAGAATGGAACAGAAGTCTATAAAAGTTGTTGTAATGCTAGAAAACTTTGCTCAGCTATTTTGAAATTGACATTGCTTGAGACTTGTGCACAAATAAATGATTTGGACCTTCTGAACAGACTCCTGGTATCATTGGTTTGTCTGCGCTTTGCTGCTACATATTCTTGGTGCGTTGGCCGGGAAGTTGTGGAATCAAAGTGTATATAGGGCAATATACCACGACTTTCCGCCTCTATAGGCTTGGTCCTGCCGGGATCGCGCCCTTCCGACGAGGGCTGCTCCCTGGCGCCGCCGGTCCCTTGTATCGGAGGGAGCTGGTCGGACCTCGGCGGGTGCCGGGCCCGGCTGGAGCCAACGCCTCGAACCCGAGTGAGGGGAGTCCGAGGTCCAACTCATGCGCCTGCTTGGGAAGTTTGAGGACCGGATCCGGTGAGTATAGTTTTGATTTGGTGTCTAGACAGATATAGAAAGAGCAGTACTGCCATTGGAACTTGGAATTTGTAATCTCGAGATATTGGAACTTGGTAAGAGAGCCTGATCACCTCTCAAAGAAGGGCCGAGTAACCCTGCATGAGTATTCGCAGGGCAAAACCCCCATCTTTTTGTAATTGGGAAATTGGTAAGACTAGTCAGAATAGATAGAAACGAATGCATTCTGGGATACGTTGCTAGCATGATTTTGTGAACGAAGTGTGAATGAGAGGTCTGGCAGCACGGACCAAGTGAAGGCGGACCCCTGAGTAGCGCATTTCCTGACCGGGCGACCGCGTTCAGGTCGCGAAAAGGGGGACGCGATTGTCGTCTTGTTTTGTTATTTGTACTCCTTATACGTTTCCAGGGCCGTGAGGACCCCTTACCCAAGGTCCGCCCTCCTTTTCCCTTTTGTCTGTTGTTGCGCGCACACATCGAAATGGGAGGGGCGGGGTCTACTAGAAACACTCCATTAGAATGTATGATCGCACATTTTAAAGAGGGATATTCTGGAGATTATGGTATTAAAATGACAGCAGCCCGTTTACAGATATTGTGTACAAGGGAGTGGCCCGATATAGACCCCACCTGGCCCCGAGAGGGAACGTTTAATGTAGAAATTATTCAGTTAGTACACCGTAGAGTGCGGATAGCGCACCCCGATCAGTACCCCTATATAGATTCCTGGTTAAGTATTTGTGAAGATCCGCCCCTCTGGGCGCAGCGCTGTTATGAGGAACGGTGCAGAATAATGTTAGCTAAAACAGATTCTAGACAGAAAACAGAACAGCCTAGAATGAAAGAGCAGGATAAGAAGTCCAGGAAGAAGCCCATCCTGGTAGATCCTGATTCCCCAGAAATAATTCCCCGACAGCCTCGAACCCCAGGTCCGATAAGAGTAGCCCGGCGTCCTGCCCCAGAGACAGCCGGTGCGGGACCCGACCCCTGACCCACCTCCCGGAGGGCAGAGAGAGGAATTTCCCTTAGCTGAAGAAGGTGATATTACAAAAGGCGAGTCAGATGTAGAGGTAGAGAAGGAAGAACTTGAAAATGCCCTAAGCGAGGATGATGACAGCGTACAAGTGGTTGCTAGCACTAGCTTGCCAGCAAAATGTACACCCAAAGTGAAACCTGTTGAAAAAGTGAAAGTGACCTCTGGAAAGACAGTTACGAAAGCAACCCTTAGATCCCACAAGACAGCTACTGCCAAAATGATGCCTTTACGGCAAGTCCCGGGAGTGCCTATAAAGAACGAAAATGAGGAGGTGGTAGCGGGACCCTTAACTTATGTGTATATCCCTTTCTCTACAACTGATTTGTTAAATTGGAGGTCGCATTATGCCTCCTATACTAGTAAGCCCCAGGAACTTACAGAATTAGTAACTACTATTATGGAAACCCACCAACCCACTTGGCCAGATTGCCGCCAGCTCCTGACCACACTATTCACGACAGAGGAGCAAACACGAATTAGAAAAGCAGCTATTGAGTGGATGGCAGATAACCCTGTAGCTCCGGGACAGGGGCTAAACAGAATAGACTATCGGGAAGCGGCCGAGAGAGAATTCCCGAATGAAGACCCCCATTGGGATCCAAATACAGAGGAAGGATCCACAGCCCTAGCCCGTTTTCGCCAAGGCTCTTTACAAGGTCTGAGAAGGGGGGGCCAAAAAGCTATGAACCTTTCCAAAGTTGCAGGAGTTATCCAAGGTGTAGATGAGAGCCCAGCAGACTTTCACGAAAGATTAATTGAAGCATACAGAATGTATACTCCCTATGATCCCGAAGCACCAGGAAGTTTATGTATGGTGAATTCTGCTTTTGTAAACCAGTCTCAACCAGACATCAGACGTAAATTACAGAAATTAGAGGGGTTTGCGGGCATGAATGCAACACAGTTACTGGAAGTCGCTCATAAAGTGTATGTGAATCGTGATAATGAAAGGCAGAGAGAATGTGATAGAAAGATGAAGAAGAAAGCTGATTTTTTGGCTGCGGCCATAGTTGAACAGAAAAGGGGAGGTATCCCTAGTCGACGGAGCAGAGGAAGAGGGCGGGGCCGAGGTGGAGGCCGGTCCCAGCAGCTAGGCGTGAACCAATGCGCCTATTGCAGAGAAGAAGGACATTGGAGAGATGCTTGCCCGCAACTCGAAGACGCCCAGCAAGATGACGACAACAATCATCAGTGGCGAGAAGAAAGACGAGGCCGTCCCCAAAACCGCGGAGGAGCCAATCGAGAACAATTCCAGCGAGAAAGAGGAGGAGCCATTCAAGCATTGGCCACAGCGATCCATGATGAAAATGACATGGATTAGGACAGACCGGGCTCCAAATTTGCTTTAGGTCTCCAGGAGCCTATGGTCGGAATACAAATAGGAGACCAAGTTATGGACTTTATGGTTGATACTGGAGCACAACATTCAGTAATAGACAAGAAGATAGCCCCATTTTATACAAAAGCAGTCACCATTATAGGAGCAACTGATGCCAAAGCTACAAAGTCTTTTCTTCAGAATCGTATATGCAGTCTAGGAGGACAGCAAATAACTCATCAATTCCTTTACATGCCCGAATGTCCAGTGCCACTACTGGGACGAGATATGTTAGCCAAACTCCAAGCACAAATATCTTTCTCTGAAAAAGGAGAAATGCAAATGACAGTAAATCCCCAAGCCAAACCAGCAGGAATAATGCTGCTGACAGTTCCCCGAGAAGAAGAATGGAGGTATTACATCGATGACTCTATTCAAGACACTTATTTTGAACAAACTTTAAAGAACATTCATGCACCACCTGGAGTATGGGCAGAAGGCAGTTCCCCAGGCCTAGCCAAGCATATAGCTCCAGTGATTGTAACCCTCAAGCCTAGTGCTACACCAGTACACGTCAAACAGTACCCTCTCCCAAGAGCTGCAATTGAAGGCATTCATCGTCACTTGCAAAGATTGTTCGAGTATGGCCTACTAAAAGTATGTCAATCCCCATGGAACACTCCACTTTTGCCAGTAAAGAAACCTGGGACGGATGATTACCGCCCAGTACAAGACTTAAGGAGAGTAAATGATGCAGTTGAAACTATACATCCAGTTGTACCCAATCCTTACACTCTTCTAGGACTGATACCTGCTGAAGCTACCCATTTCACTGTACTGGATTTAAAAGATACATTCTTTTGCATAAGATTAGCCCCTGTAAGTCAAATATTGTTTGCATTTGAATGGCAGGACCCCATCTCTGGAAGAGGGGGCCAACTCACCTGGACACGATTACCCCAAGGATTTAAGAATTCGCCTACCATTTTTAGTGCTGCACTGAATCAAGACCTTTCAAGCTATCCAGTGGCCCCGGGGAAGAGAGTGCTTCTCCAATACGTGGACGATCTGCTGATAGCTGCCATATCAGAAAGTGAATGTATACTAGCCACCAAAGATCTCTTGCAGTTACTAGATGAAGCTGGATACAAAGTTTCCAGAGCCAAAGCACAGCTATGCCAAAAAGAAGTGAAATACTTGGGTTTCCGTATAACCCAAGGAAGCCGAAGACTAGGTAGAGAAAGAAAAGAAGCAGTATGTAGAATTCCAACTCCAACAACCAGAAAGCAAGTCAGAGCCTTTCTGGGAGCGGCAGGATATTGCCGAATCTGGATACCCAACTTCGCCCAAATTGCCAAACCACTGTATGAAGCCACAAAAGGAGAAGTCGCCACTGGAGTGGGGACTTGAGCAGGATACAGCCTTCAAGAAGTTAAAGGAAGAATTGATGTCATCACCAGCACTTGGACTACCAGATGTCCACAAGCCTTTCCACTTGTTTGTGCATGAAGCACAGGGAAATGCCTTAGGCATGTTGACTCAGAAATTGGGAAATTGGGAGCGACCTGTAGCATACCTATCGAAACAATTGGACCCTGTGGCCAAAGGATGGCCACCATGCCTGAGGGCAGTTGCAGCTACAGCACTACTAGTGAGTGAAGCAGACAAGCTCACATTAGGACAGAACATACGAGTCACTGTGCCACATGCAGTCCTTGCCCTCATGGAACAGAAAGCAAATTATTGGCTCACCAATTCCCGAATGTTGAAATACCAGAGCATGTTATGTGAAAACCCACAGATACAACTAGAAGTGAGTCATGCCTTGAATCCAGCCACCTTGATACCCATTAGTGAAGAACTCCCAGAACATGACTGTATTGAAGTCATGGAAACTGTGTTCTCCAGTCGACCTGACTTGACAGATGTGCCCATAGACAATCCTGACCAAATCTATTATGTTGATGGGAGCAGTCTCATCCTCGATGGACGACGCTGTGCCGGATATGCAGTCGTCACTCAACACGAAGTAGTTGAATCATCAGCTCTAGCCTCAGGCACATCAGCCCAAAAAGCCGAATTGATAGCACTCACCAGAGCATTATTGTTAGGAGAAAAACTTGTGCTAAATGTATATACAGATTCCAAATATGCCTTCACCACGCTGCATGCCCATGGAGCTCTCTATAAAGAACGAGGGCTCATCACATCCGGAGGGAAGTCAGTCAAATATGGTCCCGAAATCCTGATGTTACTTGATGCAGTTTGGGCCCCAACACGTGTAGCTGTCATGCATTGCAGAGGACATCAAGCGGGAAAAGGAGAAGTTGCCCGAGGAAATAGATTTGCAGATGCTTCAGCACGACAAGCAGCTATGACAGGACAGATTACCCCACAAGCTATGCCAATGCAAGCAGCATTGTTTCCAGTACCTCTGAATTTATGGACACCACGATATACCACCAAAGAATTAGATTACTACTGTAACAAGGAAGATGGAGTACTAAAAGATGGATGGATTGAGCTGCCACCAGAAGAGGGCAGTCAACCCCCTGGACGAATAGTAATTCCTGAACTGTTAGGACCAGCTTTTGTCAAAGCTTTCCACGAAGCCACCCACTATGGGAAAAGTGCTATGGAAAAAGCACTTAGACCACATTTTTACATCCCTCTATTGACAACCATATCAGCTTCAGTAGCACGTCAATGTCTAACTTGTGCCAAAAATAATGCCAAGCAAGGCCTTATAACGGCACCTCGAGTTCAGTCAGGAGGTGTAACCCCCATGCACAACCTCCAAATTGATTTTACCGAAATGCCAAGAGCCAATGGATACCATTACCTGTTAGTATTAGTTTGTACTTTCTCTGGGTGGGTGGAAGCCTTCCCAACCAGAACTGAGAAAGCCCGAGAAGTTACCAAAGTTTTAATGAGAGAGATTGTCCCTAGGTTCGGAATTCCAGCAGTAATAGGGTCAGACAATGGACCCTCATTTGTCTCCCAGGTTACTCAACAGTTAGCAAAAGCTTTGCAGATACAATGGAAACTCCACACTGCATACAGACCCCAGAGTTCAGGGAAAGTTGAGCGAATGAATCGTACCCTAAAAGCCCAAATGTCTAAGCTTTGTCAAGAGACACACTTGAAGTGGCCCCAAGTGCTCCCAATAGCTTTACTCAGAATACGCTCAGCTCCTGTAAAATCAACAGGATTTTCCCCTTTTGAAGTTCTGTATGGTAAACCCCCACCAATAGTGCAGGGAATCAAAGGAAGTTTAGCCCAAATTGGTTCAGAAGTAACCAGACAAGAACTCCTAGCTCTTAGTTTTGTTCTGCAGACTCTCCATGCGTGGATCCAAGACCAGTTGCCTATCAACTTGACGGAACCCTTGCATCCCTATCAGCCTGGTACCTCGGTGTGGATCAAAGATTGGAAGAAGACACCGTTGGAACCCCATTGGAAGGGACCGTACACCGTCATCCTGTCTACCCCAACTGCAGTAAAGGTAGCCGAGATCGACGCCTGGATCCACCACAGCAGAGTCAAGCCCGCCGCTGATCCTGAACTTGAGCAGTGGACAGCAGAGCAGCATCTTGATGCACCCTTGCGAGTTACTCTGAGACGGCAACCAGCAACTTAGACACTTTGTCACAGTGCCTTGCAGTAGCCAAGTCTTTTGAAGAGGATTGCTGTTTTCCATGCAGCAACAGTTTTGTTTCAACGAACTCAATCTGTGCGTGATTCTGCACATTACTTTGATACTACATTGATTAGCCAGACTGCACAAGCCAACTGCAATTGCTAATAAGTTGGTTAATGTGTGCTGGACAACCTGAGGATCTTCAATCAACACTCAGCACCTGTTAAATTGCTTCATTAGCAAACGGGACGAAGAAAAAGAACGTCGTGATCAAGATCAGCAAGCTGAGGATTCAGAAGAACTCCAATCAACATCAACATGCATCTTTACTTTTGCTTTGCTCTGGTTGCCTTCTTTGGAGGTTTTGAACTGACTTATGCTTTACCTCCATGCACTGCTTGCATTACTTCTACTCGGACTGGACTGAAAGTAACTCAGACTTTGATTTATCATTCTTACTATACTTGCAAGGGAAAAGTGACTCGGTGTATTTATAACACCACTGAACTAAATGTTTGCACTTATGGCAAAATTAGAGCATGCTATAATCCGCATCAGAATCCATCCTATTACACGTTGGAAATACGATGGAAGGATGCAGATGGACCTATAATAGCTGCTACACCACCACTTAAGGACATTACTAAACCTGCTGTTTTGAATTTTGATGCATGTAATGTCATTAACAGAGATAGTTATTCCACCTGTGGTACTTGGGAGAAAGCGTATCGAAATGACCATAAGTACATGTGTCCAGAGGGTGCCACAGGATGGAGGAAGTGTACAGGTAAAAAGGAACCAGCTATAGTACTGCCCCAGCAGCAGATTACTATTGCCCGGATTGGGAATGTGTTTTTTATGCTACCTGGAATAATGGTATAGTTGATGAAAAGATAGATAAACGAATGGCCACTTTGACCAAGCCAACAACAAATGATAAATGTCAGAAAGATGCTTGTAACCCTTTACACTTACGCATACACAATCCCTATGCATGGAAACAAGGATACAAGTTTGGTTTACGTATAGCTGGAGGGGCAATAGATCCAGGAACCATTGTGTATATCAGATTGAATACCCAAGCCCACAAGTCATCTAAATATCATATCCATAATACCTTCTATGAGGCCATGCATGTAAATAAGTTTGAGATCCCTCATCCTTCTCAGAATTTATTTTTAGAATTAGCTGGAGCAGTAGTATCTAGTCTTAAAATCTCAGATTGCTATTTCTGTGGCGGAACCCAAATGGGAGACCAGTGGCCATGGGAAGCCCAAGAATTGAATTATTCTTTGATTTACAATCAGACTGAATTACACAAGACTACTAGTGAATGGGTGTTAGCGCACTCAATCGTTGGACGTCTTTGCTATGCCAGAACTGGACCCCAGTTCACCCAACAGGTAGGACAGCTGGTCTGTCTTAGCCAGAAATTTTATAATGCCACGACCAAAAAGACGTCATGGTGGTCAGGAATCAAACACCCTGAACCTCCTAACCCATTAGCCAGATTTCCTGAACTTGCTGATTTATGGACTAATCTTGCCAAAGCCCATGCCTGGCAAGCCCCACCTGGCCTATATTGGATCTGTGGAAACCGAGGGTATGCACAACTCCCGCCACAATGGGGAGGAGCATGTGTCTTAGGAACCATCAGACCTTCTTTCTTTCTTTTAAACACTGAACATGGAGAACAATTAGGATACCCTGTATACACTACCCACCGACACAAAAGAGCATTGAGACAGAAGAGATCACCCCTCCAGGTAGGCAAGTGGGAGAAGTGGCAGGGTGATGATTGGCCACCAGAAAGAATCATTGAGTATTATGGGCCTGCCACTTGGAATGATGATGGTATGTATGGTTATCGAACTCCAATCTATATGATTAATCGTATTATCCGCTTACAGGCAGTAGTTGAAATAATAACCAATGAAACTAGTCATGCTCTTACGCTTTTAGCTAGACAAAGTACTCAGATGCGCACTGCTATATATCAGAACCGCTTAGCACTTGATTATTTGTTAGCAGCTGAAGGAGGAGTATGTGGTAAACTGAATTTAACTAATTGCTGTTTAAAAATAGATGATAAGGGTCAAGTAGTTGAAGAAATTGCTAAAGATATGCAAAGACATGCTTATGTGCCAGTGCAAACTTGGCACTCATTGAAATTCCCTAACTGGTTTGCTAACCTTTTCTCATGGGTGGGAGGATTTAAAACTTTCATTATATTGGTACTAATTCTTGTTGTTGTTATCTTCTTATTACCATGTTTAATCCCATGTTGTATGCGTTCTATTCATAATGCTATTGACAGCACAGTAGAGCGGAAGACCGCAACTAAAATAATGGCCCTATATAGAGCCAGCCCTAGTCGAAATCCTTCAATCATGATGTGATTCTTCTAAAGGTGATTTAATTCTCACACCTTGTTAAGTAATAGGGTGAGATTAATCAAAGGGGGGAATGTGGCAGGTGCAGGCCTGTGATCCACAGTGTCTGACATAAGCAGGCAGGCCTAACTAGCTTGACCTGTAAATGAAGCCTGTGAAGAGGCTCATAGGAATTACACATCCCCCAACATGCTGCTATTGTAGGATAGAACTCTGCAAGAGTACTAAACTAACTTAGATAAGGAAAACTGAGAGATGGAAAAATACAGAAAAATATGTTTAAAAGTTACTGATAAGAAAGTACATCTGCAAGGAATTTAATTGGGATTGCTGACAGATGAGTTGCAGAGCCCTGCTCCCCTGCATGCACAAATTGGCTCTATGGCCTTGAGAGTATGAAAGTAACAAGTTGATGAACTGGCCATTGTAATTGGGACTGGAGGGGGGGTGAGCAGGTGCTGAGCCCACTGAAGGAACATAATTGGATAATCTTATCAGTACCGGCACCAATGGAAGGGGTACGGGAGGTACGGGAGAGTACCGGGACCAATGAAGTGTTTTTCTATACCTAGAATGGAACAGAAGTCTATAAAAGTTGTTGTAATGCTAGAAAACTTTGCTCAGCCATTTTGAAATTGACATTGCTTGAGACTTGTGCACAAATAAATGATTTGGACCTTCTGAACAGACTCCTGGTATCATTGGTTTGTCTGCGCTTTGCTGCTACACTACCTCGCTTACATTCCTATTTGTATTTGTTTCTGAGGTCCCATTCCTGGCCATTCATTTTGTGAACACAGAACTGACGTATTTAAGTAATTCTGCTTTGTCCTCATCAGTCTCTACATATTCCTCTCCTTCACCCTTGAGTCTTAAATTGCCACCATTGCACTTTCTTTTGACACTAATATACCTAAAAAAGGTCTTGTCCTTTGTTTTACTGTATTGGCTATTTTTTCTCCCATTTGCATCTTTGCTTTCTTGACTACTTTATCAGGGTCCCTTAGCTTCTCCAGATATTGTTGTTCGTCTTCCTCTTCTTTTGTTTCTCATATAGAAGGCCTCTTAAATCCCTTTGGTATGCTACCACCCTGTCTAGATAGTGTGGAGGAGGGTTCTGCTGGGATTCCATCTGACCCTTCTCCTCTTCTGGTGAGGAATGACGCTTCATACGAGGATATCTCTTATCCAGAATTTATTCAGAAGAGAGCTAAGGAAGCTCACTTTCTGCTCTGGTAGAATGCAGAGCCAAGAGCAGATGTCTTTAGCTTCCTCAAATAGATAGAAACTCCCAGATTAACCCTAGCTGTTTCTAATCATGGCCTGCATCAAGACCATCAGTATCACATGTGGCAAAATTCAGTTGCTGTTCAGCCTATCTTCAAAAAGTTGAACATAAAATATAAGGTCCAACAAACTTCAGGTTTCGATAAGGTCCAGTTATCTCACTCTTCCATGACTGAAGCTAAGAAATAGATTTTTCCAAAATTCCTCTGAAAAGCCCCCCCCCCCCATATCCGAGTTGTATTTCCTGTTTTTTCTGTAAACACAAAGTACCGTTGAATTGTGTAACTCCTTGTTTATTGTAAACCGCGCTGATGCTGAATAGTGCGGTATATAAAAGACTAAATAAATAAATAAATAAATAAATATGTTGAATTTTTGGGGGAAGAAAGTTTTCCTGGGAGCCGCTTGCTGTACGTATTGCTGCCCATCAGCTCTACATGGTTCGCTGCATGCATACCATTTTTCACAAAGTCTAAGTAATTTGCCCTTTCTTCTCAGGCTCAAACACAGCAGCCATATTCTCTGCAAATGCCACTAGGTACCTTACGTGGTTAAAAGCCTCTGGATTGTGTGAGGATGTTCAAGTTGTCCCACGACCCTTACACACATGAAGGCACATTTTAGAAATGATGTCCAGGTGCAGTCAGGAATATCAATGTGAAACATGCCCATGAAGGCCAGTCACATCCAAGTTCAGGCACAATTTTAGATATGTGGATGCACCAGATATGGATGTCTTTGGGGACGTCTACATTCTTGTGGCAATATTTCAGACAGGAGACTCATCCAGATGGCCAATTCTGCAAGTGGGAGAGAGAGAAGTGCAACATAGTTGTCCCCAATTTTTGTTAAAAGTAATTGTGGTTGTGGATAGTACTGGAAATACCAGAATACTGTTTCCTGTACACCCTTTACACTTTTCCCGAGGCTTAGCAATGCCCTGGATCAGGTATAGATTTGTATGTGGGCCTAGACGTGCTGGCCATTCCTGAAACTGGACACGCATATCAAAGTTCAATGGACCACCCTCAACATGCCCCATCATGCCCAACACTATATTTAGATGTGCACATGCTGGGGACATCTCTAGACCAGTGAACATTCACATGTAGGTTTTCAGAAGTTCACATTGAGAATAAGGCTTCTAAAATGACTCCCATTTTGGAAATTGTTTCGAGAAAAAAGTAAAAGAAATAGATATAAACAATAAAAAAGACTATTGCTCTGCACTTCAGTATCTCTCTGCAGTCCTGCCTTTTTCAGCCTGGCATACCTTCTTTAACCAGTATTTTTTTTTAATTATTTAAATTTTTATTAGCACACCTTATTCACAATAGACAAGATGCACAAAACAGTAGCAATAAAGTTCCATCAACCAGAATCATCATAATAACCATGACAAGCCCATCAATCCTCCCACCTTTTATTTTCCATATACATCAATGTATATTTGTTATTAAGTGCCGTCGAGTCAGAGTCGACTCATGGCGACCCTCTGGATAGCTATCCTAAATTGTGTTCGGTCTTCAGTCAGGCGGCTCATTGTTGAGAGACTGTACCCGTAGCTGCTGTTATTGTATCAATCCATCTCATAGCTGGCCTTCCTCTTTTGCGTTGACCTTCTATCTTGCCAAGCATGATGTCTTTCTCTAATGATCTCTCTCTCCACATGAAGTGTCCAAAGTATGAAAGTCAAAGTCTTGTCATCTGAGCTTCTAAAGAAAGCTTAGGTTTGATCTCATCTAGTACAGACTGGTTTGTTCTTCGGGCAGTCCATGGTATACACAGTATTCGCCGCCAGCACCATAATTCAGAGGCATCAATTTTCTTCCTGTCTATCTTTTTCACTGTCCAGCTTTCACATCCATATGATGTTATTGAAAATACCATGGCTTGAACAAGTCGAATCTTTGTATGGAGAGAGACATCTCTGCTCTTGAGAATCTTATCTAGTCTTTCATAGCCATTCTGCCAAGAGCAATGCGTCGTCTGATTTCTTGACTGCTTGTTGCTTCTTTATTGATAGTTGATCCAAGTAGGTTAAAGTTATTCATGATTTCAATTTCTTCTCCTTCGACGATGAACCTGTTGATTATGCCAGTTGTCATGATCTTTGTCTTCTTTACATTAAGGTGCAGGCCCATTTTGAGACTATGTTCTTTGATTGTGAGAAGCAAATGTTTCAGATCATCTTCACTTTCCGCCAGTAATGTGGTATCATCAGCATAGCGAAGGTTGTTGATGAGTCTTCCACCAATCTTCACACCTCTGTTGTCTTCATACAATCCTGCTTCTCTTATGATTTGTTCTGCATATAAATTAAACAGGTAGGGGAAAAGTATGCAACCTTGTCTTACACCTTTGCTTATTTTAAACCATTCTGTTTCTCCTTGTTCCGTTCGAACTGTTGCTTCTTGATCAATGTACAGATTGTGCAAGAGAACTATCAGGTGTTCTGGTATACCCATGCTTCTTAATGTGGCCCAGAGTTTCTCATGGTTTACACAGTCAAAAGCTTTGCTATAGTCGATAAAGCACAAATAGATATCCTTTTGGTATTCTTTAGTCTTTTCAAGGATCCATCTCACATCCGCAATGATGTCTCTCGTTCCTCGCCCTTTTCTGAACCCTGCTTGCACTTCAGGTAGTTCTTGTTCCAGGTATGATTGTAGTCTCTTTTGAATAATCTTCAGTAGAATCTTGCTGGCATGTGGGATCAGAGCGATTGTGCAATAATTTCCACAGTCAGTTGGATCACCTTTCTTTAGTATTGGTATAAACACAGATCTTTTCTAGTCAGTTGGCCATGATGCTGTGTTCCATATTTCTTGTCAGAGCCTTGTAAGTACAGTAACAGCTTCATCAGATTGCTGTAATACTTCTATGGGAATGCAATCAATGCCTGGTGCTTTGTTTTTTGATAAGGCTTTCAATGCTGCTTCAACTTCTTCTTTCATCACCAATGGTTCCAGATCATAAGGTACAGGTTGAAACGGCTGTTGGTCCACTTGACTTTATCATATAAAAACTCTGTATATTGTCGCAACTCCCCTCCTACAGGCCAGTGGCTTAATAGCAGGGGCGACCGCTATATTTGTTTGACAGTGTCCTTTTACTATTTTGCCAGCAAGGGTTGCTGGGATTTGTAGTTTTGAGAACACCTGGAACAAATTGTGTTGTGGCACGAGGGTCAATTTGAAACAGATAAATTTATTATAAGGGTTTTTTTCCTCTTCACAAGGGTTCATAGGTAAATAAAGCAAATAAGAATTCTTTCTTCTGAGTAACAGAAAGTAAGGGTAAACTAGAAAGCATGAAATAAACTGTTTTCTTCACAGTAACTGAAAACCTTTTAAACAACTTTGTCAGTACTTCAGCAAAGCTTGTTTCAACGGAGATCCAGTTTATCAGAATCACAGTATGAGCAATCCATCTGACAGCATTCTATATCATTAGGAACAAAAGGTTCTTCAACAATCATTTCTTCATTGTCAATGCTACAGCACTGCTCTTGAGAGTTCCTATCAAGCACAGCTGAGCTCACGTCCTGCAACTGGTTTAGGAAGGTTCCCTGATCATATGCCGTGACAGTCTTTGGTTCAGGAGAATACTTGTTATGTAAGCTTTCTCTTATAGAACTTATATCAGCTTTTAGCCACTTCTCCAAAGCATTAGAATTAGAAGCATTTACAGCAGTGCTATCTTGGCATTGGCTAGCACTAGATTTTAACTGCTTTACTATCTCTTCTACCAAGCTTTGATTAGGAAGTGATACAGACGTACCTCTTTTGTCAGCACTGCTCTGTCTGTGTTGAGAGCTTTGTCCCTTCCCCCAGGGTAATAGCTTAGCCCTGTCTTCAGGTAGCTCATCAACAGACTTCAGCTTGGCTTTAAAGTAGTAAGGAATGAACCCACGTGAATCCTTCTTGCCTGAAGCTGGGTTTCCAGACCTTCCTGTCTGTTGGCTTGTGTGGCTGCTGCTGTGATTGTATCCTCTCTGGACGTTGTCTTCCTTCACGTCCTTCCCCGTGTCTGACCTCGTGTTCTCTGTATTTCCTGTGTTCCTCTTGTGCCTGTCTCCTTGTGTCTCTCCTTGTGTCTCTCCACGACTAACTTTGCTTCCACCCTTAAAGAGTGAATCTGAAGCTGGTCTCCAACAGCTTCCACGTGCAGGCACACCCACCTGATTAGTCAGCTGCCTCTTGTTAGAGCTGCCTCTAGCTCTTACGTCATAATCCTGACTGAGCTGCATTTTTTCTAAAGGCTTCCTGCTTCTATGGAAACCTGGCTTTTCATGAGTTTTACCGCTAGAGGGCTCACTACTCTCCCATTCCATCATGTCAGAAGTGCTTTCTGTATCACATATTCCCCCCCTTAAGATATTACAGGCTGGGTGAACCATGTGATCACAGCTTGGAATCCGAGACAGCGCATCTGCGTTCTGATGCAAGCGTCCTGCTCTGTGTTCAATATTAAAATCGAACGCTTGCAACGCGATATACCAGCGGGTTAGTCTGGGGTTGTTGTCTTTCATCTGCGCCAGCCACTTTAGTGGTGCGTGATCTGTCATAAGGAGAAATTTCCTTCCGGCTAAGTAGAATTTTAGCGACTCAATGGCCCACTTGATGGCGAGGCACTCTCGCTCTATTGTCGAATAGTTCTTTTCTGCAGGTGATAGCTTCCTACTCAAAAATAATACTGGGTGTTCTACGCCCTTGTGCTTTTGCGACAGGACAGCTCCTAGCCCGGTGTCTGAGGCGTCCGTTTGTAGGATAAACGGTAAGTCAAACTCAACCCCTTTCAGTACTGGAGCAGCGCACAGTTCGGCCCTTAAACATTCTATGGCCTGGAGTGCCTCCGGAGTCCATCTTAGCTGGTTGGGCTGACTTTTCCTCAGCATATCTGATAGTGAGGCGCTTTTCTCCGCGAAATTCGACAAAAAGCGTCTGTAATAACCCACCAACCCCAGGAAACTTCTTAGCTGTTTCTTATTGGTGGGTTGTGGGAATGTCTTCACGCTTTCCACTTTATCTATCAGGGGCTTCACAACACCATGCCCAACCTGATGTCCCAAGTACTTCACCTCCTCACTTGCAAACATACATTTGTTGGGGTTTAATGTCAGGCCTGCCCCCCGCATAGCCCGCAACACGGCTTCCAGCCTTGATAGATGTTCTTCCCAGTTTGTGCTGTGAATGATAACATCATCCATATAGGCTGTCGCATATGCCTGATGTGGTCTCAGTACCAAATCTACTAGCCTTTGGCACGTAGCCGCTGCCCCGTGCAATCCGAATGGCATCCGCTTGAATTGGTAGAGGCCTATCGGAGTGCTGAACGCCGTTTTCGGTCGGGACTCCCTGGTTAATGGCACTTGCCAATAGCCCTTTGTCATGTCCAACGTTGTTAGATATGTGGCTCTTCCCAGGCGGTCCAGGAGCTCTTCGATGCGTGGCATCGGATACGCATCGAATTTAGACAGGGCATTGACCTTTCTAAAATCGATGCAAAATCGAAGCTTCCCGTCGGGCTTGGGGACCAGGACTATTGGACTGCTCCAAGGACTTTTGGACTCCTCAATTATATCCAGGTCCAGCATCTCCTTCACCTGGCGGATGACTTCCTGCCGTCGGGCCTCCGGCAACCGATATGGGCGCTGGCGCACTACCTCTCCCGGGGGTGTCACAATCTCGTGAGCGACGAGTTGAGTATGTCCGGGAAGAGGCGTAAGGACATCCGGGAAACCTTGTAGCAAGCGTTCCAGCTGCTTCCTCTGGGTCCAAGATAAGCCCTCTCCCATCCTTAACTCCGGGGTCTCCTGGCAGTCGCTTAATTGGGGGCCTAGGTCCTCTTCTAGAGGGTCCTCTGCTACGGCCGCCAACCCTTGGAGATCAGCTTTACCTGTTGAGCCAAAGCCCTGGGCACCTCTGGTGGTACTGGAGACAACCTGTACTTCTTCTAGCGGTGGAAACCCAACTCTCTCACATACTATTTGTGCTATGCGATCTCCTATTTGCACCTTGAAATCCTCAGCTCCAAAGTTAAATAGTAGTACTTTAATGGGACCTCTGTAATCGGGGTCCACAATGCCCGCTCCCACATCAATAGCGTATTTCACCGCCAGGCCCGAACGTGGGGCAATTCGCCCATAACAGCCCGCCGGCAACTCCAACTGTATGGCCGTATTTATCAAGGCCCTGCCCTGTTTCGGAACCGTCACTTCCTCCGCACTGTACAGGTCAAAACCGGCAGCTTGCGATGATGCTCTCTTAGGTGGGTGCGCGTTTGGGCTCATACGACAATACTTTAAGACAAAGGCGGACTTCTTGGCTTCCTTTTCTTTTGGTGACTGTCGTGATAAATTCTGTCCTTTTCCAAATAGGGGATTCGGAATTGCTACTAATTGTCGTGTTCGCTTGCAAGGATTACTAGAAACTGCTAAGCTTTCCTTTTCCTGCAGAGCGTGCACAATGCTTCTTTGAAATTGCGGCCAATCTCGGCCTAGTACTAATTCCTGTGGCAGGTGGGGAACAATGGCTAATGACATCACCTTTCCCAGTCCCTCTCCTTTCACATGGAGTTCGTATGTGGGGTAGGCCGATGATGCGCCATGCACACAACGAATTTTCACAGAACCACTGGGTAAATCAGGTATGGCTTTCGCTTGAGCTTGTATCTTCTCCCAGAGACCACGTGAAAGCATACTCTGATTGGAGCCAGAGTCTAGTAGGGCTGTGGTACTAACCCCTTGGACTGTCATGGCTATGAGGAAACTTTCCTTAACCTGTCCTGGGCTATTGGTCACTAGCGCTACTTTCTCTTTACAATCACGCTGTAAATGGTTACTACTGCCACATTTAAAGCATACTCTCCTTCCATTGCTAGGACATTTTGGTAAACACAGTGCAGGTACTTTAAAAGCATTTTCTTTCTTTTCTGACCCTGCTGCGGTTGTTTTCACCGGGGTCATGCTCCTATTCTGAGCGTTCCTCTCCGCTTCCAGGAAACGGTCAGTGAGCATAATGGCTTCCAGTGAATCTTTACAACCTTGCAAGGTTAGGAAAGTAGACACATTTTTAGGGACAGCATTCATATACTGTTCTAATAAAATATTATCTAACAATGTTTCAATGCTTTTACCTTCTGGCACTAACCATTTGTGAAGTAAGGCTTTTAAGCGATAGTGCAGGGCTCTGGGCGTCTCATCACTCATGAGTTTAGCTTCTCTAAACAACTGGTGATAGGCTGTAGACGAGAGACCCACTCTATCTTTAATTGCCCTCTTGACCTCCTCATAATTGTCAACTAAATTAGGTGGTACCGTCTGATAGGCAGCCAATGCATCCCCAGTGAGACACATTGCCAGCCTAACTGCCCATTGGTCCTTAGGCCAATGCATTAAGTATGCAATCCTTTCAAAAGTTTCTAAATAATCGTCCAGATTATCAGATGGAGATAATTTTCCAAAGCTCCATGCCTCTTTAGAACAATGTCCCAAAGCATGTGTTTGGTTTAAATGTTCTGAACCTGTATTAGTAGTAGCAGGCTCCTTCTTGATATTAGTAGCTTGCATCCACGCCTCCATAAGCTGCATCAATGGTCGCTGCAGCTGCTCCATACGCGCTGTAGCCTTATCCAATAGCTCCGTGGCCAGCTCCTGTTGGCGCTCGAATTGCGCAGCCATCCAAGTTAGGACTTCCTTCACCTCCATGGTCATTCTGGAAAGACACAAACACAAAAGAGGACCACCAAGTGCGGTATCGCAAGCTAGGATGTATTCCTATCTTTCCACCCCTTTGCTACGCTGATACCCACTTAGGCATCCACAGGTAACCCGGCTTATATACGAATTACCTGAGGCCAATGGTGCGTCAAGCTTTGTGTACGTAGGTCTGAACCAGATTAGACACGTCTCCTTGGAGTAGAAGTCTTGCTTGCAGAGCTGTTCTTCTTTTCAAGCTTCTCAAAAAAAAAAATTCCACCTCTTTCCTTTTTTTTTTTTTTTCAAAACTTTCTTGGCCTTTGAATTCTTGTTGCTGAGGCTGCTGCGGCTGCTGTTGCACGCATGCGCCTTTACCTTGATCCGTAGCAACTACGCCAATCTGTCGCAACTCCCCTCCTACAGGCCAGTGGCTTAATAGCAGGGGCGACCGCTATATTTGTTTGACAGTGTCCTTTTACTATTTTTGCCAGCAAGGGTTGCTGGGATTTGTAGTTTTGAGAACACCTGGAACAAATTGTGTTGTGGCACGAGGGTCAATTTGAAACAGATAAATTTATTATAAGGGTTTTTCCTCTTCACAAGGGTTCATAGGTAAATAAAGCAAATAAGAATTCTTTCTTCTGAGTAACAGAAAGTAAGGGTAAACTAGAAAGCATGAAATAAACTGTTTTCTTCACAGTAACTGAAAACCTTTTAAACAACTTTGTCAGTACTTCAGCAAAGCTTGTTTCAACGGAGATCCAGTTTATCAGAATCACAGTATGAGCAATCCATCTGACAGCATTCTATATCATTAGGAACAAAAGGTTCTTCAACAATCATTTCTTCATTGTCAATGCTACAGCACTGCTCTTGAGAGTTCCTATCAAGCACAGCTGAGCTCACGTCCTGCAACTGGTTTAGGAAGGTTCCCTGATCATATGCCGTGACAGTCTTTGGTTCAGGAGAATACTTGTTATGTAAGCTTTCTCTTATAGAACTTATATCAGCTTTTAGCCACTTCTCCAAAGCATTAGAATTAGAAGCATTTACAGCAGTGCTATCTTGGCATTGGCTAGCACTAGATTTTAACTGCTTTACTATCTCTTCTACCAGGCTTTGATTAGGAAGTGATACAGACGTACCTCTTTTGTCAGCACTGCTCTGTCTGTGTTGAGAGCTTTGTCCCTTCCCCCAGGGTAATAGCTTAGCCCTGTCTTCAGGTAGCTCATCAACAGACTTCAGCTTGGCTTTAAAGTAGTAAGGAATGAACCCACGTGAATCCTTCTTGCCTGAAGCTGGGTTTCCAGACCTTCCTGTCTGTTGGCTTGTGTGGCTGCTGCTGTGATTGTATCCTCTCTGGACGTTGTCTTCCTTCACGTCCTTCCCCGTGTCTGACCTCGTGTTCTCTGTATTTCCTGTGTTCCTCTTGTGCCTGTCTCCTTGTGTCTCTCCTTGTGTCTCTCCACGACTAACTTTGCTTCCACCCTTAAAGAGTGAATCTGAAGCTGGTCTCCAACAGCTTCCACGTGCAGGCACACCCACCTGATTAGTCAGCTGCCTCTTGTTAGAGCTGCCTCTAGCTCTTACGTCATAATCCTGACTGAGCTGCATTTTTTCTAAAGGCTTCCTGCTTCTATGGAAACCTGGCTTTTCCTGAGTTTTACCGCTAGAGGGCTCACTACTCTCCCATTCCATCATGTCAGAAGTGCTTTCTGTATCACAATATTCCTTCCATCTTTTCTTGATCTTCTCAGCATCATTCAACATAGAACCTTGAGCATCTTGTAACATTCCAATTCGAGGCTGGAACTTTTTCTTTAACTCTCGTAGCTTTAGGAAAGCTGATCTTGTTCTTCCTCTAATAGTTTCTGCTTCTATTTCCTTGCATGCGTCATTGTAGTACTTTTCCTTGTCCTGTCTTGCTGCACGTTGGAAATCTCTGTTGAGTTCTGTGATTGTCTTTCTTTCTCCTCTGGCTTTAGCTTCTCTGTGTTTCTGGGCAATTTTCAGAGTTTCTTCTGTCATCCATTTTGGCTGTTTTTTCTTTTTTACCTTTTGTAGAGACTTCTCGCTTTCTTCCAACACAACCTTCTTGATGTCATTCCATAACTCTTCTGGAACTCTATCATTTGTACTAAAGCAGCAAATCGATTTTGCAGGCAGTCTTTAAATTCCAGTGGTATATTCTCAAGGTCATATTTTGCTGCATTCATGAGTGGTTTGCTCTTTTTCAGCTTTAGCTTGAGTTTGCATACTAGTAGTTGATGATCTGTACCACAGTCAGCTCCAGGTTTTGCCTTTGTTGAAGTTATAGAGCTTTTCCATCGTTGACTTCCACAGATGTAGTCAATTTGATTTTTATACAATCCATTGGGTGAAGTCCATGTGTACAGTCGCCGCTTGTGTTGCTGGACGAAGGTGTTCGAGATGAATAGATCGTTGGTCTTGCAGAATTCTATCAGTCTTTCTCCAGCTTCATTTCTGTTGACAAGTCCATATTTTCCAACTACTTTGTCGTCTTCTTTGTTGCCAACCTTTGCGTTCCAATTACCCATGACTATCAGGATATCCTGTTTGCATGTTCTGTCAATTTCAGCTTGTACTTGTTCATAGAACTCTTCAATTTCATTCTCTTCTGCAGCTGTTGTTGGGGCATATACTTGAATTATAGTTGTGTTGATAGGCATTCCTCATAGACGAATAGAGATTAAGCGTTCGCTGACTGCATTGTATTTCATTACAGTTCTTGCAAGTTTCTTCTTTATTATAAATGCAACAACACCATTTCTTCTTTGTCTTTCATTTCCAGCATAGTAGACCATGTGATCTTCTGATGCAAAGTGCCCGATGCCAGTCCATTTCAGTTCGCTGACACCCAACAGATCAAGTTGTACACGTTCCATTTCATTCTTGACCACCTCCAACTTCCCTGGGCTCATGCTTTGTACGTTCCATGTTTCAATGTGTAAGACATCTTTACAGCTTCTGACTCTCATTTCATGCGCAGCTACATCAGCAATCAGACGTCCCGAGGGCTTTGATCCAACCACATCATAAATGCTGGCTTTACTCTGAAAAGTCTTCAGCTCTTCCCCAGTAGCTAGTTGAGTGCCTTCCAACCTGGGGGTCTCATCTTCCAGCACTACAGCACAATTTGTTTTGTTGTAACTATCCATTGGGTTTTCATGGCAAGATACAGAAGTAGATTGCCGGGCCTTTCTTCCGCGCAGTTGAAGTTTGGTGTTGTTGCCGTTGTCACAGAAATGTGATCCTCCGCCATCAACACTATCCCATTCTGCTGCTGCCCAGATGGGTGGTTTGTCTTGGTCTGGCATCTCAGCTGAGACCTGTCCATCTTGGGAGACCCTGCCAGTAGTTAAACTACCGATAGTTTAGCTCTCAGCATCACTGATGCACACAAGCCCTCACAGCACGACAAGCTGCAAACCAAGTGAGGGCAATGTATATAACAGTATATATAAACCCCAATTTACATCCACCTATTTCCACATGAACAAATACTTCCCCTTTTAATTGCCATTCCCTACAGGGTGCGTATGTGCTTACTTATTTACTTATGAATACTTATTATCATTATTATTATTATTTTCCCCCACCCTATACCCTATCCTATACCCCCTCCCCCTCTCCCTTCTCTATTTACCTTCCAGCCACTTCAGCAGCCCTCCCTCCCTCCATGTCTCATACCAGTGCCAAATTGCCTGCTATTTCAACTTCTGGCCGTGTCGGTATGCCCCTACCAGACACATATTCTTCACATGCTCTATATACGTTATGACCTCCCGGATATGTGGTGCCTCACTAGCCTTCCACCTCTTCAACAAACTCACCCATGTTGCCACCACCCAATACCTCAGAAAAGTGTTTAATTATTCATTCCCACCCTCCCCCATCTCTAGGAGAGCCACCATTTTGGCGGTCACTAAAATCTACACTTGTGTGACCTCCTTATATACTTTAGTCACCTCCTTCCACAACCCCTGCACCTTGGGGCACATCCAAACCATATGTAGCAAGTCACCCCTCCCTCCACAACCCCTCCAACACTCATTAAACTTGTTCCTACATATAGCCTGTATTTTAAGTGGGGTCCACACCATTCGCAGACATATTTTTAAGCAGTTCTCCAAAAGAGAAGTCCCCCTCCTAGATACCTCTCTTGCTCATAAATATTCCCCCATCTACCCTCATCTCAAGGCCCAACCAACTCTTTTTCCCACCTCCCCTGCCGCCTCAATTCACCCCCCTGCTTCCCATTTAACAACCTATACAGGCTCGACAACAACCCCTTGAGTGTGTATTGCTTTTCCATTAACTCCTCAAAAGGAGTGTCCCGGGCCCATAGTCCCTTTCTCACTGCTCCCTTCTGCAAATAATACCATAGTTGCACATACCCACACCTATCTCCCTCTGTCAATCCATATCCGTCTTTGATCTCGGCGAACTCTTTAATTTTCCCCCAAGGTGCTACTAATTGCCCTATCTTGCCCCTTACTCGCCCATTCCCTAAAAACTCCTCCCTCCCTCCCCGGGAGAACCCCCCCCCCCATTCGCCTAATATAGGTCATTCTCGACACCTGCTTGCTGCCTAAGAGGTACGGCTTCCACTTCTGCCAAATTTGCACAGTTAACGCTCTCATGGGATTGTCTCCCCTCACCAATTTCCCCTCCCCCCCTGCTCCCAAATCATTGCCTCCAAACTGCCCTCTTGCCCTTGTTCCATATACACCCAATGAGGGGTTTCAACTCTCTCTCGCCAAGCAAATGATGCCCGCAATTGTGCCGCCTCATAATGATATGCCATACACGGTACCCCAAAGCCCCCCTCATCTCTGACCCTATACATAGTTCTCTGTGCCACCCTAGGGACTTTCCCATCCCATATGAAAGACATAATCATCCCATATAGTTTGCGTATCAGGCCTCTCGAAACACTACATGGCAGCGCTGAGAACACAAAAAGGATACGCGGCAAAACATAGTAACATAGTAAATGATGGCAGATAAAGACCAGTATGGTCCATCTAGTCTGCCCAGTAAGATGGCAAGAGTAGGTGCACCTGCCACTCCGTGCAGGCCACCCCACCCTCTTTATTTAAGGGGTGAACCCACCGCTCTGTGTAGGACACCCCTGTAGGTTGAGAAATTAGTTACGTTTATTTTGATTTTATCCTGTTGCTGTAAAGGGATCCACTGTGTCTGTCCCATGCCATTTTGAATTCTGTCACTGTATTTGCTCCCAACACTTCCATCGGGAGGGCATTCCAAGCATCCACCACCCTTTCAGTGAAAAGTATTTCCTGACATTGCCTTTCAATTTATCCACTTGCAGCTTCATGTTATGCCCTATAGTTTTACAGCTTCCCCATCTTTGGAAGAGGTTTGTTTGCTCATTATTTCACTAAGTATTTAAAGGTCTGAATCATATCTCCCCTGTCCCTCCTCTCCTCCAGAGTGTACATATTTAGGTCTTCAAGTCTCTTCTCATAAGGTTTCTGACGCAGGCTCCAAATCATTTTGGTTGCCTTCCTCTGAACAGTTTCCAGTCTTTTTATATCCTTTGCAAGATATGGTCTCCAAAACTGAACACAGTATTCCAAGTGAGGCCTCACCAGTGACTTATACAGTGGTATTAGTACCTCTTCCTTTCTGCTGGTAATTCCTCTTTGTATGCAACCCAACATCTTCCTGGATTTTGACACTGCCTTGTTGCACTGTTTTGCCACCTTGAGATCCGCAGAAATAATCACACCAAGGTCCTTCTCCTGGTCCATGCACACCAACCTCTCGCCCCCTATCATGTACATTTCCCCTAGATTTCTGCTTCCCAAGTGCATGACACTGCACTACTTTGCATTAAATCTTAACTGCCAAGCATTAGACCATTCTTCCAGCTTTTGTAGATCTTTCCTCATGTTATCCACTCCCTCAGGGGAGTCCACTCTGTTGCAAATTTTTGTGTCATCTGCAAAAAGACAGACTTTTCCATGCAGTCCTTCAGCAATATCACTCACAAATACATTGAACAGTGCCGGGCCCAGGACCGAACCCTGGGGCATCCCGCTAATCACCCTCCTTTCATCCGAGTGAGCTCCATTTACCATCACCTTCTATAGTCTGTCAGTCAACCAATTTCTGATCCAGTTCACCACCTTGGGACCCATCCCCAAAGTACTGATGGTAGCTATTCGGCCTAACCACGTCAGATGCAATCCCCCCCACCTAGAAAGACCTTTCCTCAGATTCTCTAACAGCGGCTTATAATTCACTCCTGTATATTCTCCAAAGTGTTACTTAACTGTATTCCCAAATACCTAAAGGTCGACTTCACCCACTTAAACACAAACCCTTCTCGCAACCTCCCCTCTAGGTCTTTAGAAAGATTAAAGTCTAATATTTCCGTCTTGCCCATGTTCATTTTGTAACCTGCCACCCCACTATACCTCCTGATTGCCTTCATTAAATTTGTTTGGTAAGCTAGTTAGTGGCTGTCCTAAAGTAAAAATCACATCATCCGCAAACAGCACTATCTTTGTTTGTTGCCCCCCCCATTTCAATCCCCCTAATATCCAGCTGCCTTCGCAAGTACTCCGCCAAGGGCTCGATCACCAGAGTAAAAAGCAAGGGTGATAGTGGACACCCCTGCCTTGTCCCCCTTCCTAATACAAAACTCTCAGAATACCCTCCATTTACTTTTATCCTCACCATCGGCCTCGCATTTAGGGCCCTAATCCAATTTACAAATCGTTCTCCTAACCCCATTCTGCACAGTACTTGGATCATAAACTGCCACTCTACTCTGTCGAATGCCTTCTCGGCGTCGACAGTCACAAACACTGCTTCTTGCCCCCTCTCTGCAACCTCCAAATTATATTTAGAATTTTCCATATGTTATCCCCCCTTGCCTTCCCCTTATAAACCCAGTTTGGTCCTGATGCACTAACTTTTGAGTCACCTTCTATAACCGAGTAGCCAACACCTTTGCTAATATCTTTGTGTCCAAATTGATCAGGGAAATCGGCCTATAAGCTGCACATGTAGTGCTATCCTTCCCCGGCTTCGGCAATATCGTAATCCCCGCTTCCTCCATAGTTCTTGGCAACCCCTCCCCATACAAACTCGCATTGAATACCTTCGTCAATATACCTCAAACCTGTTGATGCAACAATCTATAAAACTTAACCAAGAACCTGTCTAACCCTGGCGCCTTTCCAATTTTTAATGTTTTAATGGCCACCTCCACTTCCTCCTCACTGATCTCCCATCCCAGCTCTTCCTACTCGGCCTCCATTGCCTTCGATAACTCACACTCATTTAGAAATAGCTCTCCATCCCTCTCCCCCTTCTTTACCTCACTGGTATATAACCTCTCATAGTACTCCTTAAACACAGCTCTTATCTCCGACGATTTATGGACCAACTTTCCTTCTTGATTTTGTATCCCCTCTACCCACACCCACTGCTGTTTAGCCTTCAGCTTACTAGCCAACACTTTCCAAATGCGATTTCCCCCTTCAAAATGAACTTGCCTTAACAGAGCCAATTCATGTGTTATTTCCGCTGCTCTTAACTGGCTGAGCTCCCCCCTCAACTTCAGCAATTCTGCTATCACCTGTGGGTTATGATCACTTTGATGGCTCATTTCCAGTCTCTCTATCTTCCGCAACAACTGCCTTTCCTCCAGTCCCTTTTTCTTTTTCTCCTGTGCCGCCATGCTTATCAGATGGCCCCCTACTACCGCCTTCAGACCGTCCCAGACCATCCCCACAGCTACTTCCCCATTCAAATTGTAATCCAAGTATTCTTGCACCACTCCTTTTATGCGTGCCACCAATGTTCCCTCTAATTCTCCAGGACCAAGCAGGAAGTCAGTCCTCACTTATGGGTGACGTCGGCGCCGACGGAGCCCTCGCGGAGCAATTTTCCCCAGCTTTCAAAGAAAGCCTTTGGGAATTGCAGCGCGCATGCGCGGTCGTCTTCCCGCCCGAGGGTGCCATCTTAGCTAGTCTTCTTTTTTCCGCGGAGCCCTACAGACGTCCCCGTCTTGTCCCCGCGAAAAAGTCGATTTTCTTCATTATTTTATTCTTTTTCCTTTCGGTTCGACGCCGATCGCTTTCCCCGCCCGGACTCGCGACGCCGGTCTCGAGTCCGCTTACTTTTTTCGGTTTTTCTGACTTAGTCAGCTTTCGTTTTCGGTTTCCCTGGCAGCCCGGTCCTTTGACCTCGCAGGGGCCCTTTTTCCCCCGATGGCTGCCAGTGGGTTTAAGCGGTGTGGTCGGTGTGACCGAAATATGTCACTAACCGACACACACGACTTTTGCCTCCGCTGCCTGGGCCCGGATCATGAGGAACTGATCTGTGGGCCCTGCAGCAAACTGTCCTCAAAGGCGTTGAGGAGTCGGCGGCATCAGCGTGAGAGAATCTTCGCTGACCACAGCCGTACCCGGACCTCGTCGGAGGCCTCCGCGTCGAAAGGCTCCAGCTCGGACCGTCGCCGGAGCTCCTCCGACCGGGGTTCTCCCTCTGGGGACCATCGTCGGAAGGAAAAACCCGCGAGGGCGGCGTCGGTGGACGCTCCTGGTTCCGCGAGGGCCAGGTCGCATAGCCCCGACAGCCGCCCCGGGTCCTTGGAGAAGGAACACATCCCGAAGCGACCTCGCCTGGAGTCGGAGATGCCTGCCCGGGTAAGTCCTGTGGTCCTTCTGGACTCGCCTCCGCGACAGCCGACGTCGGGCCCGACGCCGTCGGGGCCCGAGTCGGGGGCTGCTGGGTCACCTGAGCTCGGACTCAGGTTGACGGCCTTGGAGAGCAGACTGTCTGCCTTCATGGACCAGCAGCGGGCACTGCTCGCTGGCCTCGCTGGCGCCGCTGCCCCGACCGCCGGGACGTCGACGTCCAAGTCGACCCCGGAGACCGAGCCGATCCTCGAGTCAATGAGAACTCGAGTCGATCCTCGGTCGAGGTCACCCTCGGCCTCCCGTTCGGGACCGAGGTCGCCGACGCCGACTCCCTCGACGTCGGGACGGCTGGCGCCGCACCCTGCCCGGGCCGACCCCACCGAGTCCTCGTCGGAGTCGGTCTGGGAGTCTGAGGAGGAAGAGTCACCTGATTCTTTCCGGACTCGGTGTGTCCCATCGGACTCACCGGGGTCCGAGCCTCGGAAGCAGTCCCCCCCGGAGGATGCCCGGTTCTCGGACTTCGTTAGGGATATGGCCAAGGCTTTGGCCTTCCCTGCGGATCCCGAGGAGGAGCCTCGAGCCGAAGAGCTCGACGCCCTCCAGTATGACTCTCCAGCGAGGGAGCACTTTACTGTGCCGGTTCCTCCTATGCTGGAACGACTACTCTTCCGCATGTGGGAGAGTCCGGCCTCCTCGCCGGTCCTGAGCAAGCAGGTCGATTCTATCTATCGGGTCCGCAAGAGCCCTGGCTTTCAGAAGGCACAGCTGCCACACCATTCCATGGTAGTGGAATCGGCCATGCATCGTCTTAAGAGCCAGAAGATGCACTCCTCGGTGCCTCCTGGAAGGGAGGCCCGTAACCTGGATGGCCTTGGCAAGAAGTGCTTCCAGGGCTCTATGCTCGCATGTCGTGTCCAGACTTACCAGCTCTACATGGGCATGTATCTCCGGGATCTGGCTAAAGAGCTAGCCGGATTCTCCGCTGGTCTCTCCGAGGAGCCCTTGCGGAGGTTCCTAGCCTTGTCCACGGGCATTCGGGAATGCTCAAAGTTCATGTCCCGAGCAGCCTATGATGGCTTTGAGGCCTC